>JAUMHE010000055.1:15548417-15566345 GCA_032359235.1 Enteromius mattozi
AAACACCATGACAACTGATAAGCGGGGCGGAGACATGAATGAACACTCGTGACAAAACATAGAGAGAGCAGAGACATAAATGAAAGTCCAGGATGACAACAGATATGAGTTTGTGTGAATGAGTCCAGACATCAGAACAGAGGAAAACACACATATATAGCCTGATGCTGGAGTGCCAGCCAGCGAACTGGGCTGGCACATCCAGCTGATCACAACACCCGCCCTTTAAACTGAAAAATTGTACACTTTTATCCACTAAACTTATACTACTGGGGCAACAAAGGGCTGAAAAAGCAGGAATAGCATCTCAATATTAGTCTTTCTATTCCTTAGTAAAAGTTTGTCACAGCAGCTTTGTGAATATATGTTAAGATAAAACTCTTAGCTAAAAGCTTTTACTGCTATTTAGGAGAACTCTTAGTGATAAGATCAAATGCTTTGTGAATATGGGCCCATATCTGTAACATGATTAGCTATAAAAGTGATGTCTTAGAGAGGCAGAGGCAGAAGTAAAGATGGGCAGAGGCTCTCCCATCTGTGAAAGAGTGTATAAAAAGATACTTTATAAACATACTTTACTTTAAAACAAATTATTATTTAAAAACAATGTCCTTCAGTAGTAAATGGCTTTGGCTTTGCAAATCTCATCATCTACAGTGCATAACATTATCAAAAGATTCAGTGAAAGTGGAGGAATCTCTGTGTGTAAGGGACAAGGCTGAAGATCTTTGTTGGATGCCCATGGTCTTTGGGCCCTCAGACGCCACTGTGTCACTCATCAGCATGATACATCAAAGACGAACACAAACTCTTCAGCAGCTGGAATCCTATATCAGACAAGAATGGGAACAAATTCCAACACCAAAACTCATAACCTGGATGCCCAGATGTCTTCAAACTGTTTTGAAAAGAAGAGAAGCTACACCATGCTTTTTTGAGACCTTTAGCAGGCATCAAATTTGAAATGAGCTTATTTTGTCCATAAAAAATTTCTGAGTTTAAACCTTTGTTGTTATCTATGTTCTATTGTGAATACAATATTGGCTTGTGTGATTTGAAATTATTTTAGATATAATTTGGTGACCATTAACTAGTTTTTGCTATGTTTTTGATTAGCACCACCTTGGTCATGACTTGATCTCCATCCTCAGTGGCTCCAAGCACAGATTTACACCCATGCACAAAATGCTTTCAAAGGCACTAATTCACATCTACGTCTCATTTGAACATTTAGAAACTAAAGAGCATTTCTTCTGTGAACACAAACACAGACACATGCATCTTAAAAACATAATACTCCCCTTTGGGCAGTGAACTCTGTGTGGATTTTTTTTAGAATAATAAATGTCACCAGATGCACCCACTAAGGGGGTGGATTTAAAAAAAAAAAAAGAATTTAAGCACTTAAGACTCTTAAAAACAGTTGTGTGGACTAATGCACCTTTAACATTTATCCAGTCATTTGAACACATTACACAATATCATAACTTCTGCAGCTGTGATCAGTGATGTCATGGACAGGATATTATAGCATAACATGCACAATGTTAATATCAAACCATACCTTATTTAAAATGATATACTTTAAAAGAGACACACCATTATTAGCTTACCATTATTTAATTTCAAAGCCATATTACTTTCATCTGTTGAGCACATTATCCAATGGGGTGAATACAATTCTTACTTTAAAGTTTAATAAAACTCCCAAGCAAGATCAGTTTGGTATAAAACAACTCAATATTTAGGCAAATTATTGTAAAA
The DNA here is from genome assembly GCA_032359235.1 of Enteromius mattozi. Classification (NCBI taxonomy): domain Eukaryota; kingdom Metazoa; phylum Chordata; class Actinopteri; order Cypriniformes; family Cyprinidae; genus Enteromius; species Enteromius mattozi. Next base: position 15,550,182 of record JAUMHE010000055.1, read on the forward strand.
TCATAGCAGTCACCATTGCTCTCCTGTCTGCTGTCCAGCGCTTTACACTCCAGTCCAGTAGGTGGCAGAAATGTTCACCTGATTCTTCGATGTACCAACAAAAAAGCTTCATTTCTGGCACTTCTGTAATAAACTGTGAAGCACTGGATGGCTGGCGAGGAGAATGGCAGCAACCATGCTTCAAAATGTTTTTGTTGCCTCTTTTGTTTCAAAGAGGAATTGTTTGGAGCAACTTTAGGGGGCGAGTAAATGATGACTGAATTTCATTTCAAATAAGCTCTCACACAAGCTGAGATATTTTCACATTTCATTCTATGACATAAAATGCATCAGAACCCTCTTTTGATTTGTTTTAAGCTTTGTCTCGAAAACGGCGGTAACTAACAAGTGGCTGAACGGGCCTACAAAAGTTGTCAGGGCATTGAGCTTTATCAAGTACAGCTCCTGTCTCTTTGAGTGAGAAAACATAAAATTCTGACAACCATTGAAATCTGGCAATAACTGTCTGGTTAACAGTTATAGTGTTTCTTATGTTCAAAAATAGCATTTAAAAAAGCTTAATTTTGATTGTAGATGTACATTCATGTGCAGTCCTTGCACATGTCGACTGTTTATGACATGTGCTTAAAACGATTGGCTCTTTTATTTAGAAGGCAGGACTATTCCACCATAGGCTTCTAACACTCAATTTCAACATTTTAAGTAATCTAACATTTGACGCAATCAACACTGTTTCTCACATTTCCTCATGCAGTCAAAAGCATCCTCAGTTATAATATAAAACTGTTGTACTTGGATGGTGAAAAAGATTTGGTGTCAAAAGTTTCTATTAACTACATGTTTTTTGTAGCACTGAGCGATTTAGCCAATCACAGATACACCTGTTGATTTCTTAAACATGCATGATTGGCCACTTCAAGTTAGTCAAAATTTACTCACCTCTAAACGGAGCTTCATTGATTATAATGGAAAATTGTCAGCTTGCAATAAAGTTTTGGTTATATTTATAGTAAAACCATGGCTAATTTTCATAAGAGTTCTTGTGACTGAGTTTGGGCTTCAAAATTTCTAAAAGTTGTGTTAATTTGTAAAGATTATCATGATGAACAAATCCTAAACTCAGAGTTTATTTTCTGCAATAACTGATGCTAACTTATGAGTTGGCCCACAGTACAAAATACATAATCTCTGTAGCACAATATAGGTAAAAAACTAGAATAAAACTAGTACTTCAAACCAATGTGTTTATAAATCATGATAATAAATTAAAATAGTTCCAGGTTGCAGTATATCATAACAAAAAGTCATTAAAATACAGCAGAAGTCTTCACATTTAGTTTTACATGGTCACACAAATGATGTGGAAAAGGCAAAGTATTTTAACAAAGACTCGTTTCACTTGCTTCACATCTAACCAGACAACGATCTCTCTAAACCTCTTTTTGGAATTAGGCCATTTAAAAGGGATTTTAACGGAAACTAGCAAATAGCCAATATAGCGAAATAATTAAAAACTGGAAGAGGGGCTTCACGATATGTGACTCAATTCTCTGTATATTGATTCTGCCGAATCAATCCCGTCACTGCAAGTACAACTCATTGTGGGGGGAATTAAAATGTCACACTGGGTCATGAACCAAAAGAAGAAGAGGTACGTGAGAGAGATTGCAGAAAAAGACAGAAGTGCTAATCCCAAACCCCACTTTAAACAAGGATCAATACAGCCCGAATAAAAAGCTAAGGAAATCATTTCACACTTTCACACCTACCTTTCACACACACGTACTTGTAATGACACACATATATTCACACCTTGCCACCGCTCACTCCATCTGATTAGCAATGCAGTGGATCTGAAGAAAGCTGATGATCTACAGAGCAATATTCCAGACAGACAACAAAAAACAGAAGAACTGCAAACTGAAGCTTTTTGCAGCACATGATGGGAATGTCATTTTATGTGTACCGACGACGAATTACATTGTTATTGTACTTGTAGCAACCTGAAAAGCCTAGTTTAAATCATTATACCTCAAAGACCTCTGATCCCGGCATTAAGACAGTTGAACCCGTTCCCTGTCAGCAAATTAATTTTGACAAGAGCAAGCTGGCTAGTTTTAAAGCCTTTAGGTCACAACATTTCAAGATGTCACACAGAAAATAAGGGTTTATTAAGATTTGTCACTGTGCCACAGTGGAGGAGGGCTGGGGTAATAATATGAAAAGTGCAGCAACTAGCTTTCAAACCATGGTTTCATGCTGATGAGATGATAAATTAACACAGTAGCTCTGGTCCAAATCTGCATTATTGCCCACACAGCTACATTTGATTCTAAAGCAACATGCTTACTGAAATACCTCTTGTTCTATATCAACAGAACATGTTCCACATGAAGATTGACAGGTAGTTACGATAGTTTGACATGAGTGTGTTGCTAAGCTTAGCATTTAACCTTTAACCATGCACGTGTTATTTACAGTCAAATGAAAATGTATCATGGTTAAAACTGAATAATAATACTGTTTATTTTATATAGTACCTTTCTGTAAACTCAAGGACACCAGATAAGCATGACAGTAGACAGAAAAGCAATACAGATAAACGTGACATGAATCAGATACAGTCAGAGATCAGAGAAACAAGAAAGGAAAATATATATTTTAATGGGGGTTTTGAAATCGTAATGATGAGAGATCACAAATGTGTTTGGGAATAGAATTCCAGAGTGTGAATTCCACCATAAGATGCTAAATTGTGCCGTGAAATGAACGTAGTGTGCAAACTGAGAAGTAGGTCTGAATGAGATCAGGGAATGGAGACAGTGAAGTGCTTCAAGGATGATGTGGAGTATCTTGTATTGAATACGAAAATGGGTAGCCAATGAAGTCTGTGTAGAATAGGAGAAATGTGAGAAGATTTCTTTGAAAAAGTGAGAACCCTAGAGTTCTGAATATATTGGAGCTTATTTATTGTTATGTTTGGTAGACCATAGAAAAGAGAAATACAGTAGTCAAGTCGAGAAGTAATGAAGGCATGAACCAGTGTCTCTGCATCATTGATATTTAAGAAGGCATGTAAACGAGAAATATTACAGCGGTCAAAGAAGGCAGATTTAGTGAGAGAAGGAGAAAGAGAGGATTATTTGCATCCAAGCCAATATGGAGTTGGTCGGAAAAGCAGTGTTGTGTTGAGAATGGATATAAAGCTGGGTGACATGTGCATAGCAATGGAAGTTGAAGCCATGATGATTGATAACATTGCCTAATGGGAGCATGTAGATGATGAAGAGTAATGGCCCAAGAATAGAACCCTGAGGAACGCCGTGAGAGACAGGGCAGTGGAGTTAGCGTGGTGGATAACAAAGTAATGTTGATGGCCAGACAGGTAGGAAATAAACCAGGGCAGTTCCTAAAATACCAAGAACAGAGAGTCATGAGATGAGAATACTGAATATTAAATTATTTAATTGAACTTAAGTGTGCCTGTTTACTTAAGTAGCTTACGTGAAGCACTTTGGGCAACAAAATTGCATTAAGATGTGCTATACAAATAAATAAAAGTTGAAGTTGAACTTAAAATGCAGTATCTGACAGTACTGAAATTGGAAATGTATAATCAATCGTTGTAGATTCACATGTTATATAAGCAGCATTGTGTCACTCTGAAATGTAGCATTTTTTCATGTCCAGTTATCTTTTCCATCTTCCTCTTGGATATAAAAAATGTCTCTTCATTTCAGTTAATGTAGTACGCATACATAAGGAGTTGTGAATCATTGGTGAGAGGTCAACAGAATGAATACTTCTTATTTTAAACCCTATTCAGTCTCTTTAAAAGCAAAACTACACTGTGAAACTGTATTCCAGTGTTGCTCGCGTACAAAAGTGATGAACCTGTGAGTTAATTACAAGTCTAGCTATGACTCTTAACTATAGCCCAGTAAATGAACCTCTATGTTTAGCTTTTGTGTTGGCATTGATTTCATTGTGCACCTGTGACATAGTTAAAGCCAGAAGCCTAGCAACCATTATGTAAAAAAAAAAAAAAAAGTGGTTTGCTGCTGTATCACTATAGCCTACTATTTAATTTCACTGTCTAATTCAGCCCACACCTTTTGTGCTATTACCAAATTTTGCAAGCTTGATCAGAAGATGTGCACAATTATTTTTCTATGCGATTGAGCTTTCAATTTTCTGTCAATTATAATATTTAAAAACAATGTCAAAGCAAAATATGCCAACCCAGGCTCATTTGAAATATATGCTTGTGCAGATGTTACTGCAACACCGATATTATGTGCCTTATTGCATATTTTGTGGCAGTTTTAAAGTGAAATACCCAGTGATAAAACACTAAAACTACTAAAAAGTCAATCTTTAAATGTCGTTTTATAAACTTAATTTCGGGAGGAGTATGCGTAGGTAATCAATTATTAATCTCTGCCTATTAATCTCCCACTTATCTCTCCCTCCTATCAGATCTCTCACTTCTCCCTATAAATTACCAGGAAACCTTCTTCCCGTATCTCGATCTCAGTATCCCGCCTCCTCCCCAGCTCCGCCTCAGTTTCCTCCAGGGGAGCACTCAGGGTTAGGAACCGGTCGTCTGCCTTTATCCCCTCCCGAGCCCTTAGGGCTGGTTGCCCTAGGGCTCGGCAGCCCTCCTAACCCTGAGCATTCTCCCTGGTCAGCACGCCAAACAAGCTTTGCTTATTCTAAAGTTATTACCAGTAAGTACGAACTCGTGAAATAGGAAAATTATCAAAACATTTTTGAGCGAGATGCTAATGGTCTAATCAGATTCAATGATCTATGCTAAGCTAAGCTAAAAGTGCTAACGCCAGACCCGGAGATCGGTTGAATGGATTGAAAAAAACTGTAAAACTCAACCGTTTAACTCTAGCAGAGCTAGAAAATGAGCATATTTTCGAAAAAAAAAAAAGTGGAGTGTTCCTTTAAAAATGTAATTTGAACAACACATTTCATGCCATCCTTTCAGAATAATTGAAAATACAGTTGAGCAGCAGACATTCATATGAGTAAAGATAACCCCAAATCTGTGAGCTGAGAACAGTCCTGCTAAAATATTTTATGTGACGTTGAGATAGTAAAAACACGCTGGCTTTTGCAGAGAATCACATGCTGGTTCAGTTATCGTTAGATATGCAAAGGAGACTCCTCATACATAAACAACATTCGCTTCTGTGCAGCGCCGAGACTTGTGTTTGTGTAAATCAAAGGGAATCTCTGGCTCATAACCTGCACAGACCTCTCTGTGTGAAGGCCCGGGACGCCCATCACTCGCTCTGCCCTCTGGGGAACTGTAAATCATGCGCTAATGTGAATGTACGATGTCAGTTTCCACAGAATGTATTTTTTCTCCTAACAAGCCCAGCTGGGAAGAATTCCACTTCTTACTTGTTTTCATTCCTACTCTTTCCCTCAATGTTCTTGCATTCCCATCTGACCCTCATAAAATGCATTTCTTCTGTTCCTGACACTTGTGTGAAGTGTTGATTTAGTTATGTTCGACTGGAACATGTGAAATTACTGTAAAAGAGACATAAGCCTGGAACACACTATGCAATTTTTGCCCCAATTTTACAATCTATAAACAAGCTGATGCTAGATGAGGAAAGTCAGAGCCAGTCCACAGAAAACGGGGCAGCTTCAGACTTTGATTTTATCCAGTCGGAGGTTATCAAACATGTTTGAAATTTTCAGAAGATTTTAGAACACATTTGTTTTCATTTGTCATGTGTGTCCTAGCAACAAGGCACATGTTTCTGCGTGAGTTTGTTGTGATCAGAGCCGTTGAGAATCAGAGTTGTGACACTCTTTGATCTCGCCGCCGTGCGGTTACGTGGTTCGTGGAGCTCTCAATAGTTCCAAACAACTCCACGCTGTCAATATGTTTGAACTGGTTTAAGTAAGATAGACAGCAGTTTCAATATATTTGCAGCAATTTCTAGTGATGTGAAACACATCACGTGAATTGATTTTGTATTGATAACTACACTGAATACGTTTTACAATTGTATTTTATTCTGGGAGTGGTGAAGAGACAGCACTAATATATAAACTCAATGTTTATAAGTTTTGCTTTTTTAAAATGTTGAATTAAAAAAGTAATTATGCTCACATCCCAGTATTATTTTATTACATTCATGTATAAGTGAATGTTAAAAAAGGTCAGAAAATATGGAATTTAGCCCAATAATTTTTTTTTTAAATAACGTTTAAAAAAACTCAAGGACACCAACTGCATTCAGGGAAACTCTTTCTTGCATTCCTTTTTTAACGGGCAGTTTTCACAGAAACTCATTCAACTTCCTACAAGGAGAGAAAGATTGCAGAAAGACTAAAAACTTAAAATATGATAACTAGCATCTGGTTATGATCACTACTGAGGTGTTTCTCATGCTGTCTGTCTCCAACTATAGCATAACTGCCTATTATCTAAAAATAAACAATAACTGTAACACATTTCATAAAATACAACTACTGGCCATATTTCAGATAGGTAAGCTAATGGATTAAAATGGCAAAAACGGCTGTAATTTCCTCAACTTTCTGGTGAGTGTGCTTGAGAAGCACTGAAATGAATAGACTTCAACGCTGGAACTATTGGTTGTTTTGAACTATTGGCCGCTCCATGACACGCTTTACTTCCGCATTCCTGAGTTCCTATGGAAGCCTATGGGAGTGCCGCAACTCTGATTCTCAACAGCTCTGGTAGTGTATGATCCTGGTCGTGTAGTGTATGATGCCCAGTTTTCCTCTGTCACTATTTAAAAAAATGGTAAGTGTACTATAGCTTAGTGTTTTAAAAATCTGTTTAGATTTAAAAAGTTGTGTAGTGTATTCCAGCCTTTACAATTACTCAACCTTCTATTAATCACATAGCACTAAGAACTGCTATGAGCACCTTTGCAACCTCATAGCATGACTCTGGCAATTGACTTGGCATGATGAAGTTTTGAACCAGCAAGTACTGTTCTTGAAAAAAAAAAGTTCCAGCTATTCCATTCTTTTTTTTTTATCATTGTTCTGTCTGTCCAGCCATCTCCTATTTAAAACATCTGTGAATAATCAATGAATGCATCATACACAGGTGTTTGAGGTTGTGTGTTTCCCGCAGTTCTGTTCAGATGAGTGAAAGTATGTACTTGAGTCTGATTGGCGTCTGCCTGGGGCAGCAGATGTTGGGGGGATGCCAATGCAGAAAACTTATTACACCAGCGAGGAAAGGGAGAATATCTGCAATTCCTTACCACACGACTTGTGAGTTTTCTGACTTTTAAATGACACACTGTCAAGCCATGCTTCTTCTCAAAAGATTGTCGTTTTGACTGGCCAAGCGTTAGAGCTCATGTAATTGCCATCACTGTTGGTTTTGTACCTGGTTAGAAGTAAGTGAAATGCCTAATGAATTTTAAATAAGGGCCATTTCCCAATTTATCCCTCAGCTGAAGTTTCACCAAACACCATAAACCAGACCAGAGTGGTTTCTGTCACAGAAAATCAATGGTCATTCTAATAGCAAGCTACCAAATGCAGAGAAGGTCAAGTGAGATGAGTACATTTATGCTTGTTTCAGTCAGAATAAGAGGTCAGGACCGAGGCAAATTCTTTTCAGTTGTCAGCATCATTCACATCTGCTTTGTTTTTTAGGAGTCCTCTAATGACTTGAGCCTGGCTTGAGGAGAGAACAGGCCTCGACTCCTTCAGTACCCTGAGAGTCTGAATCACTGCAGGACAGAAAGGCCACGGCACATTCAGACATGATGGATTCTCTCTCATCAGAGTGACAAATGGAGCCAAAATGCCTAATGATTCCACAGAGAAAAAGCAAAACTATTTTGTAAAACATACAAAAATATGCATGGTCAGGGTTCATTTGTCAGTTTTGTTTTCCTTGTCAACTTATTATTTATTAGCTGTGTCATGAATGGAGGAAGTGAAACGTTCGAGTTCAAATGCAAAAAAAAGGGTTTATTCAGGCTCAGGGTCAAAAACAGACAATATCCAACACCGGCAGACAGAAACCACGTAGGCAGAGACAAAGAGTAAACGTAATCCGAAGCTAAGGTCAAATACCAGATAATCAGAGTCCGAGGGAGAAGGCAAGGCGAAGGTCCATGGAGAAGCAGAAGTCGTCAACGAGTAAATCCAAACAGAGAAACTAACAAAACACAGGAACACGAATGGCAGGCAAAGACCGAGTTGACAGTGTTAATGAACCGTGAAGACATACAAATACTTCCGGGGTTTTATACAGGTCAAACTGGGTCAGTGGGAGGAGATTAGAAATGAGTGGCTATGGCAACATACAAGGGGGGGCGGAGACATCAATGGGAAACCAAGACAACAGATGAGATAGGCGGTGACAAGAGTTAGTTGAAGGAGTCCATGAATGAAAACAGACACACACAGTTTGCTGGAGCTGGAGTGCCATCAGCGGACTGGCACGTCCAGCTGAACATGACAAGCTGCTAAACTACTTAGCTAAATGATAAATGCAGCATGGTAATGTAAGGTATTTAAAAGCAAAAGAAAACATTATCAAACATAATTTATTCTTAACATAGTGTAATGACTGAAACTGAGGCGTGCGGATCCAAGTGCAAAATTCCTTTAATCAGAGTCAGCGGGCAGGGTCAAGACACGGGCAAACAGATCAATAAAGGCAATGCAGAATCGAAGTCGGGGTACACAGGCAAATATCGTGGCAACCAGCAAACAATCACAATCCAAGACACAGTCCAATAATCAGAAACCAGGAGATCAGGGCAGGGAAAGAAACGCTCAGTAATGACAGTCGAAACAAATCAAGACTTTGCGATGGTTCAGTTTAAGAATGTGGTTATATGCAGTGGCTAATGAGTGAGTGGGTGAGATGACGAGCTGCAGCTGACAGTGAATTGCTGAATGTGAACAGGTGTGGGTGTGCAGTGCATGCTGGGAAATTGAGTCCGTGTGAGTGTGAAACCAAGGGAGGTGAGGTGATGCGAGTGCCCTCTAGTGGCGCTTCAGGGCACTCATGACATAAAGAAGTCTTTATTAATAATTACTTGATTAAATGCATTAACTTAACCACAAAAGTTGATAAGGTATGATAAATACAGTACAATTAAAATATTTTATGACAATTTTTACAAACCACAATTTATGGACTTTACTTTTTGGTACTTTATGGACTTTAATACACATCAGAATGATTAAAACTGAAAAAGTAAAATGTTAAGAAATGAAACCAAATTCAAAATATTAATAAAACCACTAAAATTCTCTCTGTGATACTAAAATAACTTTGGTTTGCAGAGTATGAACAACAGTTGGACCAAATGTGTAAATGTGCTTCCCTCTAGAGTCTGGTACTGCAGTCGGGATTTTTACTGACTATATACTGTATATATCCAGTAAATGTGAAAAAATAATAATAGAATTACTATATCATGCATATATATTTAGACTCATAATAAATTAAAATGTTTATAAAAATGAATTTTACAGTGTTTCTTGTATTTTATTTACATATTTGATGTGCAGTTTATTAAAATGAATAATTATTTATTTATTTCAATAGTTATTATTTACACAAAAAATGTATTCAAACCTCAGATTTCAAATAAATAGACTATGTATTCCAGTTTAGTAATAGACAGATCAAACTAACAGTAGTCTGCTTAACACAAAGCTAATCCTATTACCGTCTGTAAGTACCAAGCATGTACTTTGTCTCTGTCCAGATTGTCCTGTTGTCCCAGACACTTCGGGTGTCACAACAAATACAGGCAGCACATACAAGCATGGTCACGTATTAGTTGTAAAAAAAAATATGCACTTTCCTTTCTTCGATGGAACTGTTCAAGATGTTTTAGTGGGAATCCTCAATGTGAAGATGTTTGGAAGTGGCACTAAGAAGTGGTTTATCAAGAAGAATAAGAGACAGAGGACTAAAGGAAGGAAGCCTATCAACAGAAAGAGAAAGAAATGGGTCGCTAAGGTCCTGAAGCAGCACAGGGAGATGATCCTGAAGGAACTGGATGTCAACAAGGTGCTGCCATACTTGGTGTATGAAAAAGTGTTTTCTCTCGGGGAGTACAAAGAGATACTGGGCCAAGACTCCAACAAGAAACGAGCAGAGCTCTTCCTGGATCAGCTGTCCCAGAAGGGCCCGTGTGCGTTCAATGCATTTTGCTCTGTGCTGGAGGAAGTGTGTCCTCACCTGCTCACCTGCTTCCTGTTGGATGCTGAAGGTAAATCAGACTTTCAGAAACTAGTAAGCTATTTAGACAGACGGACGGCAAACCTCATGAAAACAGGCCCCATTTCACTCTAAACAAAACTAACTAATTGAATAAAAGGGCTATATAAGGAAAATTAAATATTATATATATATATATACATATATTTTTTTAATTTATTTAATTTATTTTTTTTATTATTCTCAGTGATGGATCTCATTTGATATGAAAATATATTTTTGTTGTTGTTTAGCATTACAGTAATAAGTGAGATTTTTTTCAATGCAGTAATGACAAATTGGAGAAGACAATAAACTAAATAATCATGCTATTTTGCAAAAAATCTTAATCCAGTAATGAGAATATTGAGAAAAGTGTGCTTAACAAAAATAAGAAAATGACATAAAATGATTATTATTGCGGAAAAAAACAATAAATAATACTTCAACAGTAAATATAATCTAGTTTTATTATCACTGAAATACGATGTACACCTATGTATATATATATATATATATATATATATATAGGAAAAATATATAAAATATAGGTGTCATTTTCAATGAAATAAGTAAATAAATTAATTTTTCTAATTATTTTCTTCAGATTTTGGGATGAAATATGACCTAAGCCTGAATTGTAACATTTTTCCATGTACAAGAAAGTTTTTGCATTATGATAATTGACAAGATTGAGAGAAATGCGCTTAATAGAAATGAAAATAATATCTTAAAATATTATTAATATTATTATTAATAATACATTAATCAAAAAAGCAATGAATAATACTCATAAATATAGATCCACCTCCACTTTCCACTTCATTAAAATAAATAAATCAAAATCATACATCATCATATGCACACAGTACATAAATAAATAAATTGATAAATAAATATTTCTTATTGATTTCTTCAGATTATTGGATGAAATGTGAACTAATAATAAATTGTGAAATTCTCTCAGTCATGGGAATAAGCTATTCCATATCAAGGGGTAACGTGATTCAGAATAACAGAAATATTATTATTATTATTGCTTATAAGAAAAAAATAGGAACATAAATGAGGTTGGTGTAGGATCCTGCATAAACGCAAAGCCTTGGTACCTTCACAAACACCTTTGCAAATTGCTGAGGTTTCTTATCTTAATCTAATCTTAAAGAGTAGTTAAAGCCCCAGTTGACTAGCATGGAAGTACAGACACCGACCAGGTCTGTATGGCCCACAAACTCAGTTTAAGCCAGCGTGTCCCACTAAGAGCTGGCAGAAAATAGCCCGCTTAAATCCGCCCCTCTGAGGAGATTACCGGATAGCCCTGGCGACATGCAGTGACGGCCATAACCCAGCATATGGCCTCAAACTAAACTGTCTAGGTTAAGCTTGTTGGCTAATTTAGCTAAATCTTGCAGTTTGATGTAGACAGATTAATGTGAGGATGATAAACAGGCCAAATTACCAGGATAGCTGAGCTATTACTCAAGCTATAGGGGGCTAATGATTTATTCATGCAATTAATCAACCGTCTTCCCCCTTATAGAAGACCTTGGAAGAACATTCTTAGCTATTTAACTCTCAGTCTTGTGTTACGGACGCTTCATGATTTTAGATCAACAGCAGCAGTTTAATTTGGCGCCTGGAGAGGGCGCTCGATATATTTGGTATAAACACCAGTAAATTTACACAGCTTTTTAAAAATAATTACAAGAAAGAAAAAAAAATCCCAGAAACAGCACTACATTTAAATACAATCACATAAAGGAAAGAGGAAAAACAATAACAAGTAAGAAAGTACAAGTAAAAAAATAATAAAACTGTTGTTGTTAAATTGAGTTTATGAGATTTAACAATGAACAAAATCCCAGCAAAAGGACATCAAATCTTGGTAACATCTTGAGAAAGTTGTTTTTGTGAATAAAAACCAATGTACATCAAAAACAAAATGGTCCAGATAGTAAATTTAAAGCTGCAGTCCGTAACTTTGAATGATTCACATTTATATCAATTACCAAAGTGGTGTAAACCTTAACAATTCCAACGTTAAATAGTAAAATAACATGAACACTACTGTACCACTACCACCTAGTACTGTAGCGTCCTATATTCCCAGAATGCATTGCGACACATTCCCATCCCCTAAAGAGGCTTGTTAAAACATCCTTTACTCACCGAATCTTTCCAAAACACTTATGATTCTTTTCAGAGCACCATCATTACATTACTATTCAGATACTGAAGTCAAAGTAAACTTTTCAAAGGTGTCTGAAAGATTTTGGTCTCCTAAAAGTAGCCGTTTCTCTGTGACGTTTCTCCCTCACAGATGGCTCAGCTGGAGGAAACAAGAAGCAAGGACAAACTAAACCAGCGCACAGCCAAGAGAACGCACTGTCGAAGGGACAAGACACGGGTAGTTTTCTACCTATGTACACAGACCCACTTTTTGACACGAGGTAAGATTTCTCATCACTTGCGCTATAATTGCCGCAATCTGTGCCCCCCAGCTTCCTCGGTGTCATTTTGCATAATGAATGAGAGCCTGAAAGGGCCTAGTACTCTAGTTCTAAATAGAGCACGATGTCAGGCTTTAAACTGCTGGTTTAATGCAAGTCACTTCTCTTCTTTGTATTTTTGGGAGCAAAATCTCAAAAACTACTAGCTATCATGTGTTCTCAGAACTTTGACTAATGTTCTAGGTTTTCTCAAGTTTATGAACTTTCTTCCAGTAAGGTTTTTTGTTGTTTTTTTTCCAAAAAAACTTTAGTTCAGCATTCCTTTAATGCTTTTAATTGTTAAACTATGTTTCGGAGTGTACAGAGAAAATTTCAAATAACACTGTTTGCTAAGTGGAATGTTCTCTTAACATTAGCATATAACCAGGGCGAAATGTTTATGAAACATTTTTAAAAAATGGTTTGAGATAAGGCTTTTGTAACATAATGAAAATGTCAGTAAGCATTCATATAGAGCACAATGTCAGGCTGGTTTAATGTAAGTCACTTCTCTTTTTTTCATGTTTTGCTGTCACATTTATGTTTTGGGAGCAAAATCCCGCCATACATGAAGGATGGATCGCTTTTATTTCGGTTTTCCTTTTGTATTTAAAACATTCACAAACTTGCTTAACATGTAATGAACGATATGATATTCCGATTCACAAATATATGTAAATGAGTGTGTTTTGTTGTTTATACACCTTTATAAATGATCTCATAATCTGTAACATGAAATGGGCGCCGCAATGTTTGTTCATGCCGCAGTTCAGAGACTCCCATCAGTTGGATTTAATTTCTCCCGAAATACGTGATAGTAAGTGGCCGGAGAACTGGGTGAAGAATAGAGTGAACTTTATAGCTACTTACACTATGTGTATCTGATATGAATAAAACACATCAGCAAATGGATTGTTATTGTTGCTTACAAATTTCACAAGAGTTTCGCTATGGGTTCAAGTTGGTTGCTCAAAGTTGCCGTTAGCAAATAAAAAAAACAATAGAAACCCAATAGAAACCATCACAGAAATTATAATGGTTTCCATTAAAATACCATTATGAACCATTAACTTTTTCCAGTAAAACTATTACAAAACATTACAAAATTCCTTTTTGTAGTGTTTTGGGCACTTTTCCAATCGAATTTAACATCCCACCAATAGAATCCATCACAAACTAGTAGACACCATTATACTTTCCATTAAAACCAATACAGTTCCCATTATAACCATTAAATCCATTACATTTTCTATTGTGTTTTGGGCAGGGTTCTATTGTTTCTTTCAGCAGGGTGTTTTGTGAGCTTGCTACACTCTTGACAATAGACTTTTTGCCTGCAACATTTCACAAATTGCGCTAATGTGACCATGTTTTCCTGGCCACAGTTTGTCAATAGTAGGTGTTGAAACACAAGAACAGGCAAAGTGTGAGTTTTTGCTTGGCATCAACACATTGGGGTTGATAGGCAGAAGTGCTGAGGATGCTGCTGTTTGTCTCTTTTGATGTGTGAATCCCGTCTCATCAGTCTTCTGTATTTCTGGAGTCTCTGGAGACATTGACCTTTTCTGTTCTGGATGCTTAACAGGCCTGAAGGAATGTCCGCATTTTTGTGCCCTTTCAGTGGCATTTCTTTATTTGTTTAACTGCAGATATCATACATAAAAGGCTTGCAGTAATTAGTATAATGCAACGTGTATCTGCTGCTCAAAGCAGCACGGAAATATAAACTTATTTTACACAAGTTGTTAATGTCAGTTTTCAGTCTGAAGTAAAATTAATGTCATTAAGAAGTTTTTGAAACCTGTCTTTCTGTTAAGCTGCACAGTGTTGTCTGGTTCTTTTACTGTATCAGGCACATGCAACCAGTGTAACGTGAATCTGATTAGTAATCGAAGTTGGTAAATTTCAGTGTATCAAAAAACAAACGTCCACTAGATAAGCAAATTACCATGAGTGAGTATATACCATGTTGCATATGTTTTGGGAGCAAAATCTTGCCAACGACAACATAAACGTAATTCCGCATGCGTACTTTTGTGGCCCTAACTTAACTTGCGGTAAACATCCCAATAGAATCAATAACTGTAACGCTCAGATATCACACCAGGACAACTCAGTAAGATCACAAAGAAGGGGTTTATTAAAACAAAGGATCAGGACGTTCGGGAGGCCATGGCGGATCAGGGGCTGCCTGCGGCAGTGCTGGATCAGGGGTAGCCTTCGGCTGTGGTGACCCTATAGCCCCCCCCCCAAAATTTTCTTGGGGATGCTTCCCTTTTCTCTGGGCTGTGGCTCTTGCAGCGCGGACTCTGGAGGGCGCTCTTGCAGCGCGGACTCCGGAGGGCGCTCTTGCAGCGCGGACTCTGGAACAGGGATCGAGATCGACACTCCTGGCCGTAATCTAGGGGCTGGAATCGGGATCGGCACTTCCGGCCGTAAACTAGGGACTGGAATCAGGAATGGTTCTCCTGGCCGTAAACTATGAGCTGGATTCGGGAACGGCTCTCCCGGCCGTAAACTATGAACTGGATTCGGGAACGTCTCTCCCGGCCATAAACTATGAACTGGATTCGGGATCGGCACTTCCGGCCGTAAACTATGAACTGGATTCGGGAACGGCTCTCCCGGCCGTAATTCAGGGACTGGAATCGGGAACGGCTCTCCTGGCCGTAAACTATGAACTGGATTCGGGAACGGCTCTCCTGGCCGTAAACTATGAACTGGATTCGGGATCGGCTCTCTTGGCCGGAACTCTGGAACTGGGATCAGGATCGGCACTCCTGGCCGTAACTCTGGAACTGGACCTGGGATCGGCACTCCTGGCCGTGATCCAGGGACTGGACTCGGGACCGGCCCACCTGGCCGGGACTCATGGACTGGTTTCGGGAATGGCTCTACTGGCTGTGATGCTGGGACTGGATCTGGGATCGGCTCTACTGGCTGTGACTCAGGAACTGGATCTGGGATTGGCGGAACGGGATCCGCGGGGATCAGGTCTGGCATATCGGCCCACAAATCCAGCTCCGGTCCATTACATCGCAGGCTGGGAACCTCAGAAATCCGGGACCGCTTTCGGGATTTTGGCATTAATGGAACCCCATATTGCGCCGCTTTCTGAAGTGGATTCCGCCGAATGGTGAGGCGCGAGCCAGGCAATGGAGGATGGTCTCCTGGCCAGTGCTCGTACCAAGCAGGTAGCGGAGTTAATCCATTGAGGAGGCGCAGAAGGATTTCTTCGGGGCTGATCATAATCGTGATGATGTCGAAAATCCTTTTCCGGTTATGGGCTGAGCTTCTGTAACGCTCAGATATCACACCAGGACAACTCAGTAAGATCACAAAAAGAAGAGGTTTATTAAAACAAAGGTATTTTCCAACAGAAACGAAACTCAAGGCTTAGACAGGCATAATAATAAGCAACTCAGT
>JAUMHE010000055.1:15574445-15624149 GCA_032359235.1 Enteromius mattozi
TTTTTTTAACCACTCCATACAGGCTGCTATTATCATGAGCTTCTTACTTAAGGGATTGAAACACCTAGTCCTATTAGAATTACTAATTACATTATTTACTATCCAGTTATTTAGGAGTTGTCAGTGGTTCATAAGATCATTTAGAACGTGTAAGTAAATGTTTAATGAAATATTTATATGTGCATTAATAAATCTTATTATTTAGACACATGATAATAGTTGCTCAGAATGTTAATAAATGCTTTATTAACACACGTTCCTTCTGTAAGTCATGATTAAGAGAGGACTATTTACAAAAGAGATTTAAAGACTAATTCATCTTCCAAACAGAGAAGTTAAACAAACACAACACAGAGGAAAAAAATAGGGGGAAAAAATCAAATGTTCAGTTTATTTATTTTTATTTTTTTGCATCTCTTGAAATAAATGTTTCTGAGTTCTATATCCTTGTGGGTTGTGTTTGTTTTGTGTTTTATTTCTGTTAGGAATATAACTGAGACTTTAAATCTCCTGCTTAAAAGGCTCATTGGGGGGAAGGCGTACTTGCGAAGATCCCGGGCCAGCTGTGTGCCAGAGCATCTGTGCTGAGGGGGCCCTTGGTCAGGGTATAAAACAACTGGCAGTGGGAGGATTCTTGGGAGGCAAACAGATCCACCTGGGCCTCCCTGAATCGACTCCAAATCTGCTGGATCATCCCGGGATGAAGTCTCCATTCTCTGGGTAAAGTAAGTTGTCGTGAAAGCGCATGGGCTGCATGATTCAGGTCCCCCAGAACGTGAATGGCTCGCAGTGATTTCAACCGCGAATGACTGCAGAGAAGGAGATGGTGGGCAAGTTGCGACAGGTGATGGGAATGAACACCACCCTGATGCTTGATGTATGCCACCGTCGCTACGTTGTCTGTCCGGACCAGCACATGCCTGCCCTGCAACATTGGTTGAAACCGGCGCAGGGCAAGCAGTACGGCCAACAACTCAAGGCAATTGATATGCCACTGCAGTCGGGGTCCTGTCCAGGAGCCAGAGGCTGCTTGCCCGTTGCACACTGCGCCCCAGCCCGTCAGAGAAGCATCCGTTGAGACTACCACGTGCCTCGACACCTGTCCTAAGGGCACCCCGCCCGTCTCTGTGAGACGAGCTGTCATGTCATGCCGAGAAAAAAGAGATAGTCTGCACAGGAGAGAGCTTGCTCTTTTCCAGGTTGACCTGAAGCCCCAGTAGGCTGAGATGCCGAAGCACCATGTCCCTGTGTTCGCACAACTGATCCTTCAAGTGGGCTAAAATTAGCCAGTCGTCAAGATAGTTGAGAATTCGGACACCCTTCCCCCAAAGCGGAGTCAGGGCACCCTCCGCCACCTTGGTGAAGGCGCAGGGAGACAGGGCCAGCCCAAAGGGGAGGACCTTGTACTGATACGCCTGACCCTCGAAAGCAAACTGAAGAAATGGTCTGTGTCGAGGCAAAATTGAGATGTGAAAGTACGCGTCCTTCAGGTTGATGGCTGAAAACCAATCCTGAATGTGAGGAGGAAGGGCGTCGCTCACAACCTGAACATGGCGATTGAGGCCCAGAGATTTGAAAAAATTGCTCTTTCTGAGAATGGGTGGGTACCGCTGGCCTGTGGGTCAGCGGCGACAGCAAGAGAGAAAGCACTCAGCCCTCCCCCAAGGCTGGGGGCACAGTCCCCCGAAGAACAATTTTCTTCATCTCTGGGCAGCTCGTCTCAGGGTCGCTTCGCGGTCTTCCGGGAAAAAATTAGCGGCGGCCGGATTTGCCAGAGATGCCCGAGATGGCGCTCCTGGACCACCATGGTGGACATCACCTGACCAAGGGATCTTCGTCGCCCGGAGAGCAAAGTCGGTCGTCGTGCGCAGTTCCTGCATCAACCTCTGGTCAGAACTACCCTCGTGCAGTTCTTTTAGTGCCTTTGCCTGGTGGACCTGCAGGATGGCCATGGCATGCGCTCGCAATGAGGGCATGAATCATGTGCAAAAGCTGTCTCAGCGTGACTGAGGCCCAGACAAGTGAGACAGCGATCATGGCCGTCGTCAGAGGTGAGGAAACTCCTGCATCCAGAAGCACATGGTCAAAAAGACATCCCAGAGGACATGCTTCGCGACCGTGTAGCTGTAAGAAATTTGCTCTTTTAGGCCGGGACTGCCGAGGGGAGGACCGCACACACAATTGTGCACCCGTATGTATGGGGGAGTGGCTAGGCATGCAAAAACCACTGGCCAATTCTCATTGGCTTTTTCTCCAAAGATCAGAGTCGACTGGTCTCCCAGGCAAGACGTAACGTCATAGTGACTGACTGAAAGGGAACTGTCCAGTTCTTTTTGTCCGTAGCCCAGGTAAGATGCTTCTGGTGTTGTTTCTGTTTCAGAAGTGTCCTGGTAGCCCTTTTTCTGAAGACATCTGAGCAGATGACTCTTGATGAACTGAATCCAGCTTCAGTCCACTCCTTGTGAAGCTCTCCTGAGTGTCTGAATCATCTTAGGTTCAGCAGTTTATTTAAGCTTGTGGTCATCCCTGTTGCTTGTGCACCTTTTCCTTCCATATTTCCTCCTTCCAGTCAACTTTGCATTAAATATGCTTTGATACAGCACTTTGTGAACAGCCCTTTTAGTAATGACCTTCTGTGACTCATTCATTATAATCTAATTTTAAGATGCACCTGTATAAACAGACAATATTTCAGTCTTACTACTTTCAAAAGCACTTAATCTTTCTTTCTTTCCTTCTTTCTTTCTTTCACACAACTATGAAATGCATTTTAAAATTCCAGTTTACCTGCATTGTAAAAATGATTTTTCAACAAAACAACAATTACTGAAATACACTGTAAAAAATGACTGTGATTTTAAAGGTAAAAGTCTGTGAAACTGCTACGGTAAAACCTGTTTAATGGTTAATGGTAAATTCCTGTCAAATTTACAAGGAAACACCGTAAACTGACATTTTTAGTTTGAATTTGATGTTTTTTCCTTGAAATAACTGTTTCTTCTTAGTTTTTTCTTATCAGTTATGTTTATTAGGGTTGTATGTTACATGTAATGTTGCTAAATGAATGTTTATTGCATATTTCAGTTTAATGAGTCTCACCATGTTGGTGTTTAGTGTTTGTGTGAATGAAACTGAGCTCCTTCTTGCTTGTGATGGGCTTTGATTCATCATGTTCATCAACTTTTTACAGTGTAGGTTTTAAATATGTTCAAGACAAAATAAGTGATGTACAGTAAGTAGCCATTGTACAATGATCATAAATAAACAGCTACTAGATTTCCATATCCTGTGTAAAAAGTTTTATGATTGTTTTATGATTGTAAAAAAGCATTTTTACATTTAGTATATACTCTTAAGGAACAGTGAAACAGAACTCTATATGTTGGGACACTTGACTGTCTGCATCTCGATCTCTTCCTGCCCTATACCAGACAGTGACGTAACTGGATCTTATCTGCATCACTGCCCTGGCCAAGAGGTCCTGAGACACTAACTGAAGGAGACAGGATGCTCCTCCACGCAAGTCTGAAGTCCCACAGAACTGCACGAGTACACAAACAAGCCACACAAAAACAGTTGTTTAGCAAGAAAATAATTTCAATCAGTACTGTGACAGGAGTGCAAATTAAATGTATGGCATATCTTACTGCAAGATACACTAAATGGCATTTTTGGCTTTGAATTCATTTAAAAAGCATGCTTTTTCAGAATTAAAAATCATTTTAATATGTTTTGGTAAAAAAAAAAAAAAAGATCATTGTGGTCTGATATTAGGCTGTTCTAAAATTGTAACGATGAAGAACACTTAAAAGAATTCAATCTTTAATAAAAAGAAAGGTACAAAAATGGTAAAAAAAAAAAAAGTTTTCTATGTGTCATGGGATGCAAAATCTAAATCTGAAGTTTGTTTTATATTTATTTACTTATAAAAGAAACAACAACAACAACAACATGAATACTGTCACGCTCAGAGAAGACTAGAACACAGAACTTCAATCAACGTGAATATCTATTTACAGTGCTGAGGAAACAATGGAACAAAACAGAGGTAAGTATTCAGGTAAGTGGTCAGGGGTACACTCTGGTACGTAGGCAGGTAAGTACGCCAGTCACCGCACGCTTCGAACTGTGGAGTAACTTCGGTGAGTATGGCAGGTACAGTCAATATGGGTACTTTTAGAAGTGAAGCGAGTCCTTTAGTGAGGACATGGCTTCGGCAGGTAGATAGGAGAGGTAAGTACAGCTTACACAGTTCATACGTGCATCAGTTCCGCCGACTGAGTGGTGAGGCTGCAACTTAAGGTGCACAGGTGAGTGGAAACAGATGTTCAGAATTCTGGTGATTGTGATCGCGTGACTGGTCCTGGATCAGTGGCTGGTGTGGGTGAGTGATCTAAGTACCGGTGTTCTGACATTTTCTCCTACCCGTCAGATTTTCCTACCAGGGCTTACTGCGCACGCGCACATCAATATTGCATTCATAATTACTATATTTGCATTAACAGTAAGGGTAGGTTTAGGGTTGTTTGAGGTGTAGACATTAATAAAACATAATTTAAAAGGCAGCATTTTCTGATATCAAATTGTACTACCTATTTTTTCATAGGAGGTAGCAAAATCTGACAAGGTAGCATAAAATGTCAGAACACTGGCTCTTGTGATGACGTGACAAATACAGTGAAGTTTGCATTTTAAAACAGTAAACATATTACATTTTTAATTCAAGGAAAAGATCTTGGAGCGCTACTTGCTGAAAGGAGCTCTGTTTAATGATCCAGAAATTGCTCTTTGGTTGGGTTCAAAATTCTATAATAGAAAATCTAATGCACTTTTTCTTATTCCAAAAAGTTAATAAAGCCTTTATTCAAACAGGGCTCACTATAGAAACATAAAAAATAGCTAAAATACTGCACACTAATGCATTTCGGCTACTCAGCATTCCTCACGGTGTGTCAGATCCAAAATTGATCACAGGTGTAGATGCAGGTTGTGTGCAAAATGCCATACTATCATATTACTCTTACTATTTCTGCAGTATCCAGTATGTAGGCTGTGCTTAGTATGCAGATTTTTTGTATGCATGGAATACCCGGAAGACGTACTATATTTGCCAGAATCTGCTAAATGTAAATCAAGTCCACTGTAATCAGTACAGAAGCTATGTTCGAAATGGCATACTACCATACAACTCCTACTATATTGCAGTATGTTGTGTGTATACTTTGAATAGTATGTGAATTTTCCCGGATTACCTGCTATATTGGCTGAAATTTGATGTATGCATCTGAAGACACTGTGTGGGATGCTGTTTCCCAGAGTGCAATGCGCTCCACGTGACGCTACATCTTCAAACGCTTGAGTGAACTGGAGGAGGGGAATAGTAATTATAAATGTAATAACATAATCTTATATTTACGTAGTCTATATATATATGATGTGAAGTACAAACCTATAATTGTTCACTTAAAGACAGCTCAGTCTTGCTTTTAACTGAATGTTCTGTCAAATATGTCAAGTTTATCAAATATATAAAATGAGTTCTATTGGGCAATATTGCATTGTTTACTACTGTGGGCCGTATTAACAAGCCTTTGTAAAAAAAGAACGGTGAGCACATTTGTCTGTAAGGTAACAGCTTCGACAGCTGTGCTTGTTGCTTATTGTATTCTGTTTCACAAACTTTTCCTTAAAAAAAAGTATACACTGTATACTGGGTAGTAAGCAGTAAGCAAATATGCCATTTTGAACACAACCATAATCACATCAAAATATAAATACATATTACAACAACAATAATCATCATGATTAATAATTTCACAAATATGGGGTCAAATCTAATTCCTCATTTAAACCAGGAAAGAGGTTGGCTTTTAGCTGAAAATACTACATTTTTATTTAAATAACATTTTCTAAAATGTTCCCTTAACTTTAGACTATATTCTTTGTCATAGGCCCATTTTTACTGAAACTAAAACAATAAAAACATTTTTGTGACTTGAAATAAATGTAAATGGATTTCTCAGTTTCATTTAGTTTAACCTGATATGCTAAAATTAATCTAAAATCAAAACTATATAGACAAACTTTTACAAAATACATTACAAAAACTAATAAAAATGGCAAACACACAAAAATAAATAACTGAACTTAAAATATAAACTTTCAAATATTAATAAAAACTAGTCTCTCAATGATACTAAAATTGTCCCCATAACCAGGCTGGATTACAAGTATTGCTCGTTAACGACTTTCTTAACCAACCAGCTTCACAAGTGTTTAGTGATGAACAAAATGATATGATGGTCCACCATCTAGACCCACATAATCCAGCCTGGACAATCACTGAAATCAAAACCAGTCTAAGCTGGTCAATAGAAAAGTGATGCATCTATTTGCGTTAGTGCCCAAAGGGACCAATTGTGATAAACGCCACTTTAAAACAACATCATACATACTAACCAAGGTGATATGAGAGGTGCCGTGAGGGCCAGGAGCGACAAAAAAAACAACTTATGCATATTCAAATCATTCGCCGCCACGATTAGCCATGAATAATTAGCATGTGAAAGCTGTTTAGCATATTGAACTAGAGTGACGTGCTCTACGTGCTCGAGTCTCCTGGTACGGCTAAACCCGCTCGCAAAGATGCATCATCATTTGTTTTTTATGAACCTCGCTTGTATGGTCTCCACGGGCAAAGCTAATTCAATGAACCATCAGGTCATTAGCACAGAGCAGAATAGCACGCTTATCTTAGTAAAAACTCATTACAGAACGTACCACCGTCTTTGTGCAATATGTTGACATCGTTTCCATTTAAAAAGGGTAATTTGACAGATAGAGATGTATGAAATGATTGCATTTTGCAGGTGGTTTGCAATTGTTTGCTGTCATTGGTAATGAAAACAATAGTTTCATGCTCCACTTACTAATCCGTGTCCCCCGGTAAACGCCTCGTATATTACACTGATACCAGCGCAGGTTTATGAAATGCAGATAAGCTTTTTGTGAGAGTGGGGAAGTTTACGATGATTAACAGCCTAATTAATCATGTGTGGACAAGACATCCTACATGCTCACTCAATGCTTTGTGCCAGTGCAACACTTGCGTTTGAGAGGCTAGTGTGAGAGCTCTGAATATTTTAAGTTAGCACAGGGTGTTTTTAAAATGAGCACACTGAACAGAAGCCATGTTTGTTTGAAGCAAGATATGTGTGTGCGATTCTAGCACAGAAACCTCCTGAGAATATAAGAAACAGAAGTGCTGCGTTAGCTTCCAGAATTGAGCTCACACAGGAATAAAAAAGAGTTACATTGTCAGTGTGAACAAATGACATAAATATGCTTGTATTCTGTGGATGTAAAGGAAGCTAGAGTGATTACAGATTTCCCTGCCCTGCTGAAAAAAACTGCATATGCTGGTTAGGTATGTTTTGAAGCTGGGATGCTGGTTTAAGCTGGTCCTTTGCTGGTTTATGCTGGTCCTTTGCCAACACATGACCAGCATAAACCTGCAAAGAACCAGCACAGACCATCTTAAACCAGCAAAAGGACCAGCATAAACCAACAAAGGACCACCATAAACCAGCAAAAGGAAAGGCATAAACCAACAAAGAACCAGTTTAAACTAGCAAAGGATCAGCATAGACCATCTTAAACCAGCAAAAGGAAAGGCATAAACCAGCAAAGAACCAGCTTAAACTAGCAAAGGATCAGCTTAAACCAGCATCCCAGCTTCAAAACACACATAACCAGCATATGCTGTTATTTTAAGCAGGTTGGCCTTGCATTTGGCCTCTGTGTTTGATTCGTATTGATTTCAGACCTATGACAAGTGGACTTATGTCATTACAAATGACCCGGGTGGGGGTTTGGATGATATGAGCAGCGTGCTCCATTAGATGTGAAAGAAAGCAGTTCACTGAATAATAACATCAGCTGCTTGAAAGGGTTGTCAAAATGATGAACACAGTAAAAAATGATGTTCTGGAGTTATAAATGAAGATGACTGGAGTATGTTTTACAGGAAAATACTAGTTCAGGCTTTTCAAAATATCTGCTTACTCCCATTTCCTTGTCATTATTTGTGAAATTCGTCAGTAATTTCTGAATTACAGTAGTTTTTTTTTCTCAGTGTATGATACAAGAAAGCAGAACAAGATTTCACTTGATGACTTCTCTTTTTCTGTTTTTTGACCAGAAGAGGACCATTCCAGGAAAACAGAAGTGTTCGAAAAGCCTGGCTGGCTGTTCATTGGTAGGTCAAAGAACATGTTTTATGGATGCAGTATGTGTATATCACTGGGGCATTACCTTTTTGAAAGTACTGCTTGTACCTTTAATCTACTAATATCCACCATTTTGGGGTGTACCTTTTGAAAGTGTATCCCCCCAATTACAGCTTTGGTGCATACATTATTTTGTGTATAATGTGTTTTTAGTATTTAAATAAAACGTTGGAATATAATATAAATTTAAAAAGCAGCGAGGGTACCTTTAGATGTTCATTTGTTTGCTTATAATCCAATACGATCTCTGTAAAACATGTGTACCTGCTGAATAAAACAGCTTGTGCTGGTTAGGTATGTTTTAAAGCTGAGGTGCTGGTTTGGGACCAGCTTAAACCAGCATCCAAGCTTCAAATCATACCTAACCAGCACATGCTGTTTTTCTCAACAGGGGTAAGTGTGTTCATTCAATATTATTGATAAATTATATCCAGAATGTGAGGAGTAGTTAGACTTACTGATGGTGGTGCAGCAGGGATCCAGACATAAGAGGCTAAAAAACCATCTTACTTGTCCTTCTGAGATGCTCTAGGAAATAAAAAATAGAGCTCTAGCGTCTTCTGCTGGTCATGAGAGATAAAAGAGCCATTTATGATATTCTGATCTCTTTGGGCTCTTCTCAGTTTACATTGCAAAACTGTTCAAATATAATAAAATACTATGCAACTTATTTTCCATATGCACAATAAGTTATTTTCTGTGAGAATAGAACAGTACAGTAAAAATTAAAACTAACTGTGCTACAAATGAGTTAAATATGATGAGATATAATTAAGCCTATAATCAGAGCTGGCTATAACTGATTATACGTAATCTGGATCACATAATCAGATTACAGTTACTTATTTATGGATTACATTATTCATATATTTTTCATTTTTCCTCTTTTCCTTACATATTTAAAGGAATTTAAATATAATTGTTATATTAATATGGTACTTTAATGGTACAAAAACTAGTAATCTAAAAAGTAATCTACAAATACATTACTTAAAATGATTGCTAACTACGATTTCCATCGACTACTCTCTGCCTATAACATAACACAACATTACTATATTAAATAATACCACTAGCACTAGCACGTGACTGTTTGATAATGAGCTGCAGTGAAGTCCGACTTCTCATTTGACAGTAGCTGCTGATGTCAGTTGTTTTGCTCTGTACCGGAAGCGCTGCTGTGACATCACGGGGGAAACTCAGCTCGGCGATCAGAAAGCAAACACACTGAAACATCTTGGTAACAATCATCAGTCATTATCATAGAGTGGCCGTTGTCATCCCACTGCACCGGGCTTCTTCAAAGCGTCCGGTTATTTCCGGTAAGGCGTTGCTGATATCACACAGCCTATAAAACTCACAACATCTAATGTTACTGTCAGTTTTTATAATGACCACACACACACACACACACACTGCTGTCAGCTGAATAAAGCACACCTCTGTGTTCGCCTCGTTTTTATTATCGTATTGTTTATTTGCACTTTTTGGTCATATCATTCATTTTTATTGGAAGAGTGAACATAGGCCACTACAGCTAAAAGTAAACATTATGTACAGATATACAGGTAAGAGACGTGCTGCCAGTCTGTTTGTTTTGAGGACACCTGCACTGAAAAAATTGTATTGCTTTATATGTGTTCTAATTTATAGTAATTAATATATAATTTTGACCTAGTTTTCGTTTCTCTGTTGTGCCTTATGACAGACCAACACAGTCATTTCCTGTAAATTAAGGTATGTCTTTTTCCTGTTATCGTTGTGGTGTGATATGATATATTATATGTGATATATATTTTAATAACTCGGGGTGGGGAAAGCTGAGGTTTTGTGGGTATTTACTCATTTCTCTCCCTTTTCTCTTTTTTTGATCTAGCAGCAGTGTGGAACTTCACACAAAAATGTGAGCAGGTTCACTTTCTGTTTGCGTTTTTGTATCAAGATGGCTGATGATTTGGTCTCCTGCGCGGCTGGGGCCGTTCGCTCCTCTCAGCCCTGTGCCAAGCAGAAATACCGCAGTAATGGCCATTCACAGGGCCTGTTAGACGGGCTCCTGATGCTGCGACAGGGAGGGATACTGTTTGATGTGGTGCTCTTGGTAGAAGGAAAGGCCATTCAGGCTCACCGCATTCTCCTGGCGGCCTCGTGTGACTACTTCAGGTATGTCTTGAAGTGTTTAGGGGTGATGAGATTCTTGAAATGTTTTAAAGGAAGTCTCTAATCCTTACCAAGTATGCATTTATTTCTTCAAAAATACAATTAGAACAGGAATATTGTGAGCTCTTTTGAATTTTAATGTATTTTAGCATCATTAATCCAGTCTTCAGTGGCAAAAATGATTATGCTGCTGGAGAAACATTTCTCATTATTATTATTGTTGAAAACAGTTGTGCTGCTTCATATTTTTGCATAAACTGTGATACATTTTTTGATTTGCATGTTTTAATGAATATAAAGTTCAATTATTTATACAAAAATATATTTTCTAATATTATTACTGTCTTTACTGTCACTTACGATCAATTTAATGCATCTATGCTAAATAAAAGGATTAATTTCTTAAAATAAAAAGCTTACAGACTTCAAAAGGTTTAATGGTAGTATATACATATTAAAGAAAGTGTATATTTTAGGTGCTGGACACTATTTAAGTTTTAACTTTTTTTTGTCATATATAAAAACTTCTGTTTATTATAGAAGAGATTTATTCAAGTCAATACAAATGTAATTCACGCATACAATGACTTGAATACATCTCTTCTATAATGAACAGAATTTTTTAATATATGACATTAAAAAGTCAATTTCAATGTACTAAAATAACTAAAATTAAAATTAAAAAATGCATAAACAGTACAAAAAACTACTAAAAGTAAATAACAAAAACAATCAAGTGACTAAAACTTTAGCTAAAATTAAAAATAAAATTGAAATATTAATAAAAACTTCCTCAATGATACTAAAACAATGATACAGTACATACAGCAGTGCACTGTATATAATCTTCACGTGTATGTATCATTGACCTACATAAATAAATATATAAATGTTGTCACAATGATGGTTGTTGATCTCTTCTGTGTGTTTAGAAATTTTACTCTTTTGACTTTTTTATGTCTTATATAAAGACTTCTGTTCATTACAGAAGAGATGCATTCAAGTCATTGTATGTGTGAATTAGATTTGTGGATAAAATAAAATAATAATTAATAAATAGTAATGACCTGTGTATCACCAGTGGTGACTGAGAAGAGTATATTTGAAGAACATTGCAAAACAATTAAAAACTGAAAGGTCTTTATTAACCCTGACTCTCTAACACAAAGCACATTGTTTTGGGAAAGTGATTTATTAATGTGGATTTCAAAAGACTGAGCTACATGGTTAATGTACAGTCCTTGTTTTCTCTGTGTTTAGGGGTATGTTTGCCGGCGGTTTGCGGGAGATGCAGCAAACTGAGATCCCCGTCCATGGGGTCACATACACGGCGATGACCAAACTGCTGGACTTCATCTACACCTCTGAGCTGGAGCTGGACCTGGACACGGTGCAGGAAGTGCTGTGTGCGGCCACTCTGCTGCAGGTCCAGGATGTGATCGGCTTCTGCTGCGACTTCCTGTTCTCCTGGCTGGATGATGACAACATCCTGGAGGTGGAAAAGCTAGCTGACATCTACGGCCTCAACCAGCTCGGGGAAAAAATTCGCTCGTATCTGCTCAAGAACATCCAAACCTTCTCACGTACGCCAGTGTATCGAAAGCTTCCTCCGGAAAAGATCCTGAGTGTCCTTTCCAGCAACGATCTGGAGGTCAACTCAGAGAACGAGGTGTTTGAAGCAGCCCTGCACTACCATTACACTCCTGAACAGGTGGAGAAGGATGATGTTTGCTTACAGGTGATGGTCCTGAGTTCATGAAACACCAGTAAACACTTCATCCCACATTTCATCACATTTAACGTTTTCAAAAAATAAGAATGAATATTTGTAAAATTATATACTACTGTTTGTATCATTGTTGTTTTAGTATTGTTGAGATACTAATATATTTTCTATTGATATTTTGAGTCAGTTTTTATGTTATTATTTTCATATTTAATTTTAGTCACTTTGTTGTTTTTAGCCGTCCGTATAGTTTTTATTATTTTTTTTTCCGTTCAAATCAAATCAAACTAAATTGAAATAAGAAGCTAATCAAATTTCTAAACAAACAGGAGAGATCAACAACCATCATTGTGACATCATTTCTATATTTATTTACAGTATGTGGGGCAATGATACATACAAGTTAAAATTAAGATTTTTTAAAGTTACATGTACTACTGCATGCGTCATTGTTTTAGTATCATTGAGATACTATAAACGTTTTTATTAATATTTAGTTTTTATTTCATTTTTATTTTTAATTTCAGCTAAAGTTTTAGTCATTTAATTGTGTTTTTGTTATTTTTAGTAGGTTTTTGTACTGTTTTTATATTTTTATTTATTTTTTATTTTAATTTTAGTTGTTTTAGTGCGTTAAATTAAACTAAATTGAAATCCATTTAATGTCCATAAACTTTATTTTAAAAGATTTTTTTCTTTTTTTTTTCCACAAAATTGGGATTTTTTTTTTTCTTTTTTGTCGCTGATTTAATGAAACACCCACAGATGTAGCAAAAAAACATCTGGCTTATGCTTGCATTTTTTTCTATCACTGGCCATCACTCAAACCTTGAAATCAGGATAAGGCATAAAATTACGTCATATCATCTGAGAATTGTAACCGGCTCAGAGGAACTATGTGTTTATGACAGTTTTCCATTGCCTAAGTAATAAAAGACTTCTTCACATTACAAATGGTTGTCACAAGCAAAAATGCTACAAAATTCATATCGTATTTTGTGAGAGAATGTGACATGCTCAAGCAAAATAGGCAATATTTTTGGAATCTGCAGAAATAAATATTAGTTGTTGTGGTAAAATAGTCTTGTAATTAGTGACTTGTTGTTCAGGATCCGTTGCGGATGCTGGAAGCGGTGCGGTTCTGTCTGATGGAGAAGCACGTGTTGCAGCGCTTGCACAGCCGGTTAAAGCAGTGTCCTCTCCGGGACTCGGTGGCCGTCGCTCTGCGTTATCACAGTCAGGAGCTGTGGCAGCCCGTGATGCAGACCCCGCTCACCCAGCCTCGCTGCAGCTCTCAGTGCATTGTGGGATTCGGTGGCATGTATTCATCCAGCGCACTGGCGGACAATGAAGAGCGCTTCCAGGTGTTTCACCCGTCCTGGGGCGAGTGGCACAGTCTGGCTGCAGATCGCGCTCCTCGCATGTCCAACATGGGCATCGCCGTCCTCAATAACTTTGTGTACTTGATTGGTGGAGACAAAAACACCAGCGGCTTCCGCGCTGAATCTCGATGCTGGAGGTAAGTGATGCTAAATATTCATTTGCATTACATTTCTTTTATAGATGGTGAAGTGGAACTATGAATCTAAAACAATTGTTAGAAGAACATTGCCTGTATAAACTTGTGTTATACATCTTACATTGTAGAATTGTGGCCTTGCTTTGCTAAAATTTCTGATTATTATGATTTCTAGTTTTCAAAATTATTGCATTCTTTTATTTTATTATTAATACATTTAATGCATTTCATTTTTCTTTGTTTGTTTAATTATAAATAAATTGGTAACACTTTATTTTAAGATGTCCTCGTTACATACTATTACTTACTAGTACTTACTGTTATAATAACAATTAATTATTCACATTAATTACATGCACGTAACCCCTAAACCAAACCCTAACCCTAAACATATAGTAAGTAGATGTAGTTAATATTACTCAGTACTTCAATGTATAATTATACTGTAGCAATGACACCTTAAAATAAAGTGTAACCAATAAACCTATATATACACTATGGTATTTTTTTATGTTTTATGTTTTTGAAAGAAGTAGTTTATTTGGTTTATAAAATACAGTTAAAACAAAATTATTGTGGAATTTTATATTAAAAACTATTTTATATTATTATACTTCAAAAGATTTAATTTATTGATCCTTAATTTATATATATAAGTTATTAGATGATCCTTCAGAAATCATTCTAATACACTAATTTGCCGCTTAAGTGTGAGGTTTAGAGTTATGAGTTATCAATAATTGCAAAAATAGGTCCAAAAGTTACTCTGAGTAGATGAAGCAAGTGAAAGAGAGAACAGGAACAGATTTTGTGTAAGGAAGTCCCTTTGATTGTTGTTGTGGTTTTAGTTACATCATAGTAATAAAACAACTGCTGACTGAACAGATGTACTGTAGTTTTTTTCTGTCACCTTACCACAAAATACATGCTCATCACTATCATTCTTTTTGAGTATTTCTATCTTGTCACAGTGTTACGCAGAGCTCTTGATCAATGTTGTTACTGCTCACAAACTAAAACCAATATAAAAGTGTGTTTGTTATTTGAAAAGCTGAAATAAAATAGGAATATTAGGTGAAACACTTAAACTTAAAGTGATAGTTCACCAAAAAATGAAAGTGTGATGTTTTATCTGCTGACCCCCAGGGGACTCAAGATGTAGGGGACTTTGTTTCTTCAGTAGAACACAAAGAAAGATTTTTAGCTCAAACCGCTGCAGTCTGTCAGTCATTTAATGCAAGTCAATGGCAACCAACCTGTCGGATGTTGTGAATGAGCTGAGGACAGTCGGAGATCGTGGTGTATGAAAATTATATAAATACTGTTCAGGTTTTTGCACAGACTGATCGTTTCGTGTCTTAACACTCTGATGTATCGTTGTTACATTCCAAAGTGTTATTGGATGGTTGTTTTTGTCTGTTGCCCTTGTCTCTTATTTCAGGTCCTTAGTGGTCCCATCCATGGCTTGCTGCTCCTGATTGGTTGGCTCATGTTTCATTACGTCAACCAATCCCGTCACTTCATTCTGCTGATTGGCTGCTGCACATCACAGTACTTCAACCAATCCTGTTATTCTGTTCTTCTAGTTTGACGATAATCTGTTTCAGTGCACCGACCTCAACCAATCCCCATTCTCCAGCTAGCTTTTAAGAAGCCATTTCAGGGATTAGAGTCAGTTTTGAGACTCACTGTTGTTCTGGCTACACTTTGTTCTCTTCAGTCAAAATGCTGGTGTTATCTACAGCCGAGAGACTGGTTTAGGGAAGTAAGCCACGTGGTATGCACGTCAACATGTAGGTAACTTGCTGCCTAGAGATACACTAGGTAAGATGGTGCGTGCCCACCTATGTATCCCTTTTTATTAGATAGTGTAGCCAGTTAGTGTTTTGCTCATCAGATTTACTTATTTTTCCCTTCTCCTCTTTTATTTTGACATCAGATTAGTTGGGGGGAAATTGTGATTAGATTTTTTTTCTTTTGGTTTATTTTCAGCTGCACCCATATAGCCAGTCTTTCTATCAGTGTCTGACTTTAAACAATTATTATTTTTATACAAGCTGTAGGGTTTCATTTGTTTTCGTCTGTGTGTGTGTGTTTTTTTTTTTGGTTTTTTGGGGTTGGTTGCCATTGACTTGCATTATATGACTGACAGACTGCAGCGGTTTGAGTTAAAAATCTTCGTCTGTGTTCTACTGAAGAAACAAAGTCACCTACATCTTGGATGCCCTGGGGGTCAGCAGATAAACATCACATTTTCATTTTTGGGTGAACCCTTTAAAAAAACATATACAAAAATATGAAATGTTGCATTGGCAGCTAAATTAAATAAAGCAAGTGAAAATTTAGTTGACAGTAAAATTACTAAAACTGAAATAATAATGAAGTTTTATTACTAAAACTTGCCAACGGTGCACGCTATTGAGTAGTTATAAGTGGTTAGAGCAGCTGCTTTTATGAGTATACAAATGAACAGATGCTCTATGCTTAGAAAGAAATAATTAATCAGTGAAATATATAAATTATGCATTTAAAATAAATAATATAATTATAAATTAAAAGTTTATTAGGCTTTGAATTTTCGAATTTTAAAGTTGCTAACAATATGTACACATGAAGTGTGTGTATCTATGTATGTATTTAATTCAGTACCTTTTATTAAAAACCATACTCAGAGTAACACACTTTAAAATGATGCAATATGTATATGTAAAGCTGTTAAGAAATGAAAATATATTGTTGTTTGTTTCGTAAACGATGGTCTGTTTATGAACTGCTGAATGAGTTATGTCGGTTAGGTCGGTCGATAAGCTCTTTTGTTTGGAGTAGAGAGAATCTCAGTCGATGTTGTCCTTCAGTTCGTTCCATATTAATTTAGCACAAATGGCAAAAAAGACATAATTTGTATTGATGCATCAAACGGCATTCTATACAATTTGAAAATCACACAGTATATAATATACAGTATATAGTTTTTCAATAATGTATTGCTAAATACAGGGCAGAAAATATATAATATATATTTAATTGCTTTTAAAAAAAGCAATTAATATAACGTTAAACAAAAGATATACAACAATATCTCTGTTTTTTAATTCCACTGTCTTTTCATCGAGGTACGATCCCCGCCACAACACCTGGTGTACTATCGAGCCTTTACGGCAGCAGCACGCGGATCATTGTGTCTGTGTGGTTGATAAATATATCTACGCCATTGGAGGACGAGACTACACTAACGAACTGGACTGTGTGGAGCGCTACAACCCACAGAACAACACCTGGGAATATGTGGCGCCGCTGAAACGAGAGGTGGACTGTTATCAATCAACTATTCTACTTTTACACTGAAACTGAAATCCATTGTGTGAACTACAGTTATCTGTAGATATTGTATTGTAAATATTACTCTTATAATCAGAGCATCAGGTAGGTCACATGAGTCAGAGGCAGTCAGCTGATTCATGGTGCTTATTAATTAATTCAGACCCTTCAGAATTCACTTTCTTGTTAATGTACAGTGTAAGTTACACATACCCATTTCTGAAAGAGGAAGTTTGAATGTATTGCTTAAACATTGTCACTATGGTCAATTTTTTGGAACAATTAAAATGGCCACATTATGGGTAATGAAAGGTTAATATTTTGGTTTTGGAAGTCCCGAGCAACAGGTTGAAATGCATGCAAGGTCAAAAAACACTTTCATTGTCTTATTTGCATTTATTTCTACATTATTTGCTCAGCGACTCTCAAACGATTCGACTCTTTCTTTTGAGAGACAATAACTTTATACACAGTCCACTTTCAGATTTAAAACTTTGCAGGATGTTTTCATTCACTTAGAGCTGTGTTACATGCTGCATGAAAGCTCATAAAAAAACATAATAGTGGCACTATGTATGAATATTTTTAAAATAGTTTAAGTAATAATATGAGTATTTAAATTTAAAATAACTTTTCTGTTTGAATATATTTTAAAAATGTATTTCTGTTGTGCAAAGCTGAATTTTTAGCATCATTATAAAGCATAATTATGTTCTTTTTTTATTATACTTATCCCAAACTTTTGAAGGAGAGGTTATCACAGTTTCTGAAGGATCATGTGACACTGAAGACTGGAGTAATTATGCTGAAAAGTCAACTTTGCATCACAGGAATAAAATACATTTTCAAT
This sequence comes from Enteromius mattozi, assembly GCA_032359235.1. NCBI lineage: Eukaryota > Metazoa > Chordata > Actinopteri > Cypriniformes > Cyprinidae > Enteromius > Enteromius mattozi. The sequence goes on from JAUMHE010000055.1 coordinate 15,592,304, forward strand.
ATATTTTAACAGAAAACAGTTATTTTAAGTAGTAGTAATATTTCACAGTATTTTTACTGTATTTTTGATTAAATAAATGCAGCTTTGTTGAGCAGAAGAAATAGAAATTATTCCAAATTCTAGGCCAGTAGTGTAAGTGTAACTGAATGTGATACGAGTTTATGAACTTTAATGCACACAACATATGTTTGCACTCTGACATGCCTTTGTCTGCAGGTATATGCCCACGCTAGTGCAGTGATTGATGGGAAGATATACATAGCATGTGGCCGGCGGGGAATGGCTTATCTGAAGGAGACCTACTGTTACGATGCCAGCGGCAATCACTGGAGCATGTGTGCCGAGGGTCCGGTGGAGCGTGCCTGGCACGGCATGGCAGCACTTAACGGCCGAGCTTATGTCATTGGAGGCAGCAATGATGGCTGTGGTTACCGGAGAGACGTCCTCAAGGTACTGAAATACACGCACCTCTACGACCACAGTTACATAGTGTCGAATTGTGTCAGTTCATAAGTGATGGCTGTTCCAAAAGCCAACATGTGTCAATGTCCGTAAGTCTTTCAAAATAACCAATAATTTGACCATTTGTTGGCACTGTTAGGTCAGACATGCTGTTTTACATTTCATTAGTAATTCATGATATTTGTGACACTAAAAACTGTGTTAATTAGCATGAGTATATTTGTAGCATTAGCCAAAAATGCACTGTATCTGTCAGAATTATCAAGAAAAATCATTAAATTACTAGTAATATGCATTGCTAAGGACTGCATTTAGACAACTTTAAAGGTGATTTTCTCAATATATATTTTTTATATTAATTATAATAATAAATTTTTTGTACCCTCAGATTCCAGATTTTTTAAATAATTGTATCTCAGCTAAAAGTAATTTTAGCTTTGTTTGTTTAAATATTGTTTGTTGATTTTAAATACAAAACTTGATCAAATTATTTATTTGTCTTTTTTACCATTTCTAACACATTTTAACAATATCATGATCATACTGATAACCGTGATAGTTTAGATCACTATTATTGTGATAAAAATTTTCATACCATAACACCCCTGTCACACGTAAATAAGTTATTATTTTTACTTGATGTTAGACCATACAACATTAAGTTCCTTCAATTAAAACTTTACTTGATTTTTCGAAACCATGTGAAGCCATGAATACAAACAGTACATTTCACGAGTTCCCACTTCCTCGGTAATAACCAGTATAGAGCATGTTTGGCGGACTGTCCGGAGAGCAGGCCGAGAGCCTGGCGGGCTCCGAGCCCTAGGGGATAGACCCCTAGGATTTTTTTTTAAAAATCATTAAATTTGAACTGTTTCTGAAAATGTACAGTACATTTCTGAGGATTCCGAGAACCTTTCTAAATTCCAGAATATTTTTCCTTTGTTGATTTCACATTGAACGTCTCAGTGTCATTGAACAGTACTGATAAAGAAAAAGGCTAATCTAATTACATTTTTCCACTATTAAGGTACACTTAATTATTCATTGAATTTACTAAATTTTTTAAGGAAAGTGGTTGCAAGCAATTTATTTTAGCTACATTTGTATTTAGTTGACTAACTTTCAACGTGTAAACATGGAATCATATGCTTCATATGAGGTTGGATTATTCTTTGTGTGGCTTTATTAAGAGTGTTGTTATGAGCTTTCATAGTTGACAGCATGGTGCCTTTGAAGATCCAGAGCCAGTGACTGATCTAAAGCTGTGTCTGTATCTATAGGTGGCGTGCTATAACCCAATAGCAGATGTGTGGTCTGTGGTGAGCCCGCTGCCTGCTGGACACGGAGAGCCAGGTATAGCCGTCCTGGATGGGTGCATCTACATCCTGGGCGGTAGGTCGCATGATAAGGGCAGTCGAATGAAGTACGTTCACATTTATAACGCGGAGGAGGACCGATGGGAGAACGGGACAGCCCTCGAGGACCGTGTATCTGGGCTTTCAGCATGTGTCCTGCTTCTGCCACGAGCAGCCATGGCTCAGGCACACAGCTGGGAGCAAAGGGCTAAAGCATCATGGGAAGAGGTGGACTGGGATGACTCGGACAACTCGAGCGAGGACTGAAGGTGTTAGCGCTGCTCAGTTGGGGCATAAAACTGCAAAAGTGAGGGAACTGTTCTTTATTAAAATTGTACGAAACTCCATAATTCTTTACTGGATCGAGTTTTGGGAGCATCCTTGTTGTGCCTGTCTGTAAGTAACTGAAGGTAAGTTGGAAGTGTTCTGGTTTAGATGATTTCCAAATCATACTCCTTTATGCTTGTGGGTTAATTTCACTGACTCTTTTAGGTTGTTGTGCCATTTTATATTGTTTTACATTCAACTCTTCATTCAGAACTATGAGAAACTGTTGGAGATGCTAACACTATACATGCACTTTACAAATACCGTTTGATTTAGTTTGTAATGATGGTGCCTTTATTTTATAGATGTGTTTTGGTAAGTCCAACGCCTTTGTATTAATAGATTTGAATTAAGTGCAATAACCATTTTCAAAAGATTAAAGGAAAGGGTTAATAAGATGCTCTAGTGCAGGAGTCGGCAACCTTATACACGTGCAATGCCATTAGCGGAGTAAATATTAGCACAAAAAACTGTAAAAAAAAACAAAAAAAAACAGTAATATTCTGAAATGTTATTACAATTACAATTTAAAAGAACTGTTTTATATAAACATTAGTATGTAATTTATTCTTGTGATTAAAGCTGAATTTTAGTCATCTTCAGTGTCACATGATCCTTCAGAAACCCTTCTAATATGCTGAATTGCTGCTCAAGAAACTAGTGTCACACTAGTCACAGTGATTGCTATTATAAATTGCACTTCATCTCAGACAGGTTGCCAACTGCTGCTCTAATAAATGCTGATTTACTAGTATGTTGGATGTCATGTCACTCCAAAGAGAAATCATCAACAGATTATAAGTGTAAGATAAGCTAGTTTAACGTGAACTTTTATTCACGAGTTCCTCTGGCGTCTTTTGCATTGTAAAAAACAATTCTGTTCAAAATTCCTTTAAATATTATGCACTCCTTTTGACTGTTTGCTTTTGCTTTTATTTATTTTCTGTCTTCATTATATCAGACATATTGCCTCTTCTAAACATTTCTGATTTGTTCGACCCTTTTGAATGTCATAATAAGGAGAACATGAAATCTGAAAATCACTGATTTTCTTATTTTTAATAAATGATTTGTTGAATATTTGATTTTTGTATTTGACATGAAATGGTATAATTATGCAATCACTCTGACTGTAATTGCTAAGACTAATTATATAACAGCATTGTTAGCAGTTGCAGTGGTCAAATTCATGATATACCACATATACAATAAAGTCAACGGATTGTACTGTAGTTGTTTGGTTGGCTTTAAAGGTTCCAAACACGGCTGGATTAATACAGTGAGTCTGAATAGGACCTGAGAAGAGGAGAAGGAAATATTTTGATGTATATAAGCAGCGAATACATTTTGTAACTGGTATTTAGAAAATGTGACGATTGATTTAGTGACAGATGCAGATGCTGATGTTTTTTTATATGCCTCTACAGCATTAACACGTGCTTGTTTATTAAAGTCACCCAGAGGAGCTCTTAAAGCCTCACTTCAGAGTTAAATGGTCTTTAAAGGGTTTTTACACCGCAGACGTTTGTTTTCTTTTTTCTCACTCATGCGTCCACTTCACTCAGTCATAAAAACCCTTTCAGCATCTTGTTTGATTTCCCCTTCTCTGACAAGAATCTGATGTATTTCCAGCACACAACAGTCAAGCTTGTTTGACATCATGCAACAGCTTTTTGCCTCAAACCTCTTATTAGCTAGCATTATTACCGCTCGATTACCTGTCAAAGAAATGTGTTGAATACAGTTAAACTAGAAGTACTTTAAACCTCAGTACAATTCATAACCCTATGTTGCGTGTGATGAACAGTGAAATTATATTATAGAGCAAATTGTTCTCATGACAAAAAACAAGTCATAAAAATGGTGAAAAAGGATGACAAAAAAAATAAATAAAAATTATTTGGTTGGTCTTTATTAGACGACCTAAACAAACTGCAAACTTCACAGTACATATAAAAAAGATGCAAATTGTTGCTAATAAGAGCACTTATTACAGAAATAATATACCTTTACAGAATATACTAGCAAAAAGTGCTAGTTTAATGTTCTTTACAATGAAATGAATTTTTTTATATGTATTTATATTAAGCTGTGCATTTGTATTAATATACATCAATATTCTTTTTAAAATTCTATGTGAAAGATGTTATTACATATTCAACGTGAAATATGTGAGCTAATAAATAAATGAACAAATCATAATGCATTCTTTAACATCTTACATTTATTTGGACAAACAGAAAACTGGGTGAATGCAAAGTTTTCTTAAAAACAGACAGTAAAATCACAACTTTTCTTTCCATCACATGCATAATGCTTGCATAAATTGAAAATTATTTTTGCAATATGGTATACTCTTTCTCTTTTTCATGCTATTTTGTTTTCATACTTATATGCTTATCTATTTTAAGTAAAATTCATTTACCATGTTCCTGCCACAAAAAGAATATAACACATTTTCATCAGTGCTGTCACCAGTATGAAGAAAAATCAGCTATTTCAGATATTGTTCATTTTTCAGTTAAATGAGGTGGTATTGTTGTGCTTTTTTTGTGTCACGGCTTAGCAAATATAAACATAATGCTTTTCTGTAGTGTGTGTGAGTATCAAATAGCTGCTAAGCTTGTTTAAAAGACGCTAAAGAGCTCTGTAATGAATTGAGCTTGGCTAATTCTCCCACTCAGGACATACAAACACACAAATACACCTCCCTCCCCCCTTTACGGCAGTCATTAGCGCCTGACATCCGTGACGGCAGCAATCAGCGTCCGTCTGCATTTTGGAGTGGTGCAAAGAGCTCTGAAATCCCCCCCATTTTCACGCCTCTTAAGACTCTTTCATGAGCACAGAGGGGCCTATGACATGCTTTGTTATGTAAGGTAGTACCTTAAGTGTCCCAAGGATGCAACATCAAATAATGTGTGTGTAGACAGACAGAGATGGGTGGGGTTCCAATTAGAGCCAACAAAAGGGGGAAAAAGTGAAAGAAAAACAGAAATAGGGCACTGAAAGTTAATCAAAAAAAAGGGTATTTATATAGGAGTTGATGAAAATGAACAACAAAACACTAATGTAGTAATTCTAAATGGGAAAATGATGAGTGATTTGTTAAATAACTAGCTATTTTTTCAATTGTTTTTTAGGATTTAGTAACATTGTGTACCATATGTTTCTTTAAACTTGAGCTTTTTATATGAATGATGTTTCTTTTTATTATGCTGCTTTTTATATTAGTGTTTAAATACCTCAATGTATTATGAGTCACCATAAGCCAAATTACAATTAGGATCTCACACAGACTTACAAAGTGCTCTCATTAACTCTTACAGCAGATGTTTGTGTCTACCTCACTTCCCCTCGAACTGAACTCCTTTATGACCCACTGGGTTTATTATTATAAGCTTATGAGCTGCTTATTTCTTTCTTTGGAACAGAAAAAGACCATGACCACAGCGTCTTTGAAGATATTTACTGATCATTCTGAATTTCAGACATACAACATTGTCATTTCCAAACAGCATTTTACACTACACCATTCTCTATTTTTTTAACAAAAATAATATTAAGTAGCAGCAAACGCAAACACAGAATAAATAGACATTTTAACAACAAAGCCAAGAAAACCAGTCCATTCTTGGTCCTCAGTACACAGGCATGAGTTTTCAAGTCAAAAGTCCATTTCCAAATGCGTTTTAATGCAGCACAATTTTCTTTTCTCACAGAAAACAAAGACCCTCAAATCAGCAGACGGCCTTTTCTCAGTTGAACCGAAGCAGGTTCTTTATTTTCACTCACGAACGACATTTTAGTTAGTGCCACTTCCTCATTACACTTTCACTCAGTGTTTATCTGGTGCTCGCTGGTACCCGATCCAGACCTCATCGTGCAAGACTTTAGAAAGCGTTCCGTCTCTCGCTCACCAGCAGGAGTAAGAGAACAGCGGGTACTGGCTCCAGTCCCCTACATTTCCGTGGTGATAGCCGTGATGGACGGCCTGGGTGCTGTATTCGGTGGGCAGGTGGTGATGGGGGGGTGGAGGAGGGGGATACTGACCGGACGCTGCCCCGCTCCACTGTCCCAGAGACTGTTCTGTGCTGTAGGGCGTGTAGAGAGGATGGGGGCCCAGCATACCTGGCTTGGCTTGGGCTATGGCCATGTTGAGCACCCCTGTGTAGTCCTGGTGCCCCGCAGAGGGATGCGGGGGGCAGGGAGGGAGGCTGAACTCAGGGGCGGAGGGCTTGCTGGAGGTGTCCTGATCGGGCACGGTGGCAATGTCCGGCACTCGGGACTCGAAGCTGGAGCGGCTTCCACATCCACTGCTGCCGACGCTGGAGGAGGACGGCGAGGGGGACTTGCCATATTCATGAAATCTGCAGAAAGATTGCGAGAATTTAACATCGAGATGCTGACAGGCGTAGCGAGTCTCATTTAGCGAGGTCAGTAGACTGTACCTGTAGGGCTGGTATGTGTTTTGTCCCGGTACGAGCTGCTCTGAGCTGTAAATGTCCCGAGGGTCCGAGCCCAGAGGGGACTCTGCACGGAGAGCGTGGCTGTTGTCCCGGTCACACGTGCCTCCCCACGGAGAGTACCGCTCTGCCTTCACCTCTGAGTCCTTACGGCCCATGTGTTCGTCATCGAGAGCCTCACATGAGGACTGCTGCATATCTGAAGAGATAAATGTCAAGGAGACTTTAATTACAAATAAAACAACTGTTTGAGAATTTTTTCTAAAAAATAAAACAAACAAAAAAACAGTAGTACTGTCAAACGATTAATCATTTAAATATAAAGACCATTACCTCGTGGACTTCCGTGTTCTGAATCTTTTGACAAGTTCATCTTCTTTGCAACTCTTTCAGGATCAGCCAGACTTCTGTTCGCTCGTCTGTCAAAGGAAGAAAAAAAAAAAGTTAACAATGTAAAACTGTAGACAAATTTATTGAACTTATCAGAATTGTAAAAAAAAATTGAATACATTTTTTAATAATAAATTTAAACAATTATAAAAAAAAAAAAAGTTTGTACTTCATTTCTTATTTTATCTTTACGTTTTCATTTTTAATTCTTTGGAATGACTTTCATTTTCAAGTCAATTTTTAGAGCAACGGGTCATGAATATAAAAATAACATCAAGATAATCTCACCTTTTAGAGTTTGTGCCCTCATCTCTAAATCCTTTGGCAAAGGGGTTGTGGTCGATTTTCAACTTCGTAATCTGTGAGAGAAATAATGTAGACTATCCATCAATCTCAGTTCCAATTAATGCTAATGAAAGTACAATTATCTATTCAGCTGTAAAATATATGCATAAGAACTTATATGTGCTTCACTTAATATTATAAGAATTGATGCTGCAACAAACATATATGATAAGCATAGGGAATTTTCTGAATAGTACTCAATCAGTGTGTTGCTGTTTATTACATTTTTATATTTAGCCACAAAAGATTTAATTTTCAAATAATAAAGTGTATAAAGCTCTTACCTTTGTGTTCTGGTATGCAGTTACAGCAGTGAAGGACGTCTCGGGGAAGGTAAAGGTTTGGAAGACGCTCCAGCGAACGCTGTACAGATCATCAGCCTGGACGATATGGAAACGTGGATGGTAGCGGTGCATGGAGTGAAGGATAATCTGTATCGAAAGGAGAAACATGGGTTAAAATCAAACTCAAATTACTAACAGAATTAACAGTTCACTCAAAAATGAAAATTGTGTCATCATTTATTTACCCTTGAGTGAGTAGTTTCAAACCTGTATGAATTTCTTTGGAAGATATTTTGAAAAAAGTTTGTAACCAGGCTGTTTTGGTCACCATTGACTTCCATAGTAGGAAAAAATTGGTGACCCTGGTTACAAACTTTCTTCAAAATATCTTCTTTTGTGTTGGCAGAACAAAGAAATTCATACAGGTTTGGATCTACTGAAGGGTCAGTAAATGATAAAATTCTGTCAACTATTCCTTTAAACAAATGTAGGAATCAGAACAGGCACTTACATGTCCATGTTGGTCCAGGGCATTGTTGGTAAGCTTGAGCTTGAGGAAGGACACGGGCTGCTTCATCCAGTGGCTGCCGGGCGCTGGGGAATCAGGGTGTAGGTATGTCCTGTAGGGCGGCTGAGGCTCTGACTTACCAGCAACCTCCCACTTGTCCTTGTTCCACTAAAGATGAAGAAGAAGCATTTGATTAAATAACTGAAGGCAGTATAGTGAACTGGAGCTTCTACAGCAGTCATGACAGAAGGTGCAGGGGGTGCTGGGGTGTGAGAGTATGTGTGAACGAGAGTGTGTGTCGGGGCAAAACCCCCCAGTGGGCTCTGTAAAAACAGGAAGAGTTGGGGCTCTTTGAAGTTGAGGAGCGCAATCAGTGGTGAGAACGTTCTGGGGAGACACATGCGACAACGTCCCCCAACGCTCCAGCCGTTCACGACTGATTCCCAATTCAACGGCTCTTTATTTCAATGGGACTCTAATGGTCTAGATTAGCCTCAGACCAGAGTATTCAAATGGATAAGACTTTAATGTTTGTGAGCTATGAACTCTCTGCTTGGTAACTGCATTTTGAGAAAGAGTAGATGAGGTTTTGGTTCTTACCTTGTATCTCAGACCATCTTCTGGGACCATATCCACCAGTAAGATGTACTTTGCATACGGCACCAATCCAGACAAGCTGATTTTGCAGTGTGGAAACATCCTCCTGTAATAGAAGCGTACAGTTAAGCTACAAGAATTGAGGTTTTAGGCATGCATTAAGGTCAGTTTATAGTTTAGCTGAGCCAAAACTTGCTTGTGGTTGGTTTTGAGACAGACCTGCCAGGTTTGGTGATGATCATCTCGGTGCCGATCTCATGAAAGGATCTCCACAGCTCCGGATCCTCCAGAGTCATCCGGATGTTGCCCTGATGATAGGACTCGCCGGCTCCAGCCATGGAGGGTGGAGGAGGGAGACTGAAATTGTGCTTGAGGTCTAAGGAAACATTGGATATTCAAGATTTTATGTCAATGGGAGACTCTTGGAATTTCATTCAGTGCAAAACAAGATCAAAACAAAGCCAAGTCTGTGAATAAATGATGCAAAGGTAAGAGTTGCATTAGAGTTAAAACAAGCACTCACCTCTGATAGCCTGCATTATTTAGGCTTCTCCAAAGACGTCCTCCAGAAGAAAATGAGATGGACCAAAATAGCAGATCTGAATGAGCAATATCTAGATGTTTCAGTTAAAAATGCGAGCTCTCCATAAGAATACCAAGGGCTTGAGTTAATTCCAACATTAAGTCCAAGGACGAAGGGGTTCAGCGTAGTGTCTGTCTCTTGCTTCTGCCACAGATGCAGAGGGGGTGTCCCGCACCTTTAAGTGGGATCTGGATGTGGGCGGGGCTTGGTCCCCCATTCCCAGCCTTTGAAGTGACACGGTGATGAGTCAATGTCATGATCTCATTGGCTGATGGGCAGAATCAAAGAGAGTTAGCAGAGCCTTGATAGAGTCCCAACAGGAAGGGGACAAGCAGAGGAAACATGTCTTTATGAACTGCTAAAGGACTTTTAAGCAAATACGCACAGGCCCAGAGCATACAGGATGGCAAATCAAGCACAAAATTCCCTTCATTAATCCAGCTAATGTGAGGAAGAGCAAAGAGTTCACCTTCTAATTGGCAGCATTGACCCCTTCACGCAAACATAATCTGACACACTCAGCGCTCACGTTTGCTAATTCACACACACGTATCCAGTAATTCTCACTGATGCTACAGACACCAGGTCCTGATTTTTATGAGGTCAGACCATGACAAATAATTTAAAATGCAATTGAAGTTGTCACTAGAGTATGAGGTTCTTCTGAACTTTTTTCCTTTTCATATGTTTCAATCTTGGCCTTCACATTGAATTTTAATGGAAATGCTTTCACAACTTTTCTTTTTAATCATGAAGAAACTACAAAAGACCACACAGAATCATCTTAACCATCATTATCTTTGGGTTTGGTTATGGTTGTCTTTTGTCAACAGTTGTTTAACAGCACTTTTGAGACAAATATTGACATACAGTCTTAAAACTAAAGCTTCTTAACGGTTCTTTGAAGCCCTAAGCAACACTCTTCTTATCAAGAATTAGTATTTGCGGTCCAGAGTGGCTATATGCTTCTTTGGAGATCCAAATATTCTTGATATTGAAAAATAGGTAAATAGGTTCAAGTACAGATATTTTTTGAGAATTGTGAACTTTCTACACTCTTTAAAAAAGGTGCTTCAAATGGTTCTTCAGAGCGATGCCATAGAAGAACCATTTTGGTTCTACAAAGAACCATATCTTTTGTACCTTTTTATAATCTAAAGAACCTTCTTTTGCCACAAAGAACCTTTTGTGAAACAGAAAGGTTCTTCAGATGTTCTTTATGGAACCATTTAGACAAAAAGGTTCTTCTATGGCATTGTGAAGCACCTTTTTTTAAGAGTGTATGGCATGCTGTAAAATCCTTTTTGGTACTTATTCAAATCTTTGTTTTCAGGGTATTCATTTTACACTCTTAAAAAAAAGTTTTTTTCAGCAGCAATGCCATAGAAAAACATTTTTGGTTCCCCAATTAAACCTTTTCTTGGTGTGAAGGACATTCTAAAGAACCTTTAGTGGAACGGAAAGGTTCCATGGATGTTAAAGGTTCTTTTTGGATCCCAATAAAGAACATTTATAGAGAACGTTTTAAGATTTTTGTATGTCTTAATGTTTCAAGAACAAGCTATTTCGAGGGATTTCCAAAATAAATTATGGAGTATCAAGTATGTGATTCTGACTGAATCATCTCACTGTATGTCTCAGTGAAAGTGCACCACATAAAGTCATTATGGAGTTATGGCAGAAAGCAAACCCTGGGGCAAATCTACAGGTGAGGTTTACCTGAGAAGGCAGAGAAGGCAGATAAGGGGGGAGGGAGGGGTTGTGTATTCAGGGTGTCTAGACATGACCGTTCCTTGATGGTTAATCTCATTAGGAAGAAATGCTCTCTGAAGGCAGCAGGCTTTCTATTCATGCAGAGAGATACAGGCAGAGATACATAAAGAGGGACAGATAGATAGAGAAGAGAAAAAAGAAAGATGGATCCAAAAGAAATGTGAATGTTTAGAGGTTCACAGCCTGTTAGCACCACTCACCTGAGTTTTCTTGTCTTTTTTTTTAGAACAGGAATAGTTTAGTTGTGTGAATATCAGGCATTGTTATGTATCTGTGACTGAAAGCTGAAAGGAGTGCTTGACTGACTGTTCACAAATTGATCTGCAAGCTGATGTGTCTTTATTCCTCTCTGCTTCTTTGGTAAAGTTGAAGACTGGAAGGCTTGATTTATATATAATTTATGATAATTAAAATTCGGTAGAGAGTACTGGATGTTATTGGGAACTGCAGAAGATTGAAGATTAGCTATACAATAGAGTCAAAAAGAGAAAAATCTGGAATACTTCCTAAATAAAAAATCAAAATAAAGTTGTTTTTGTTTTTAATTAAAGTTACAACAAATAATAAAATTCATGACTTTGAATTTGGAAATATAAAAGATTCTAAACTACACCTTAGTTTATGACATTAATCTAAAATTCTTTCACATTTAAAAATGTAAAGAAAGGTTTAAGATTTTTAAAATTAAAGCTCTGACAAACAGAAAACATTTGACATAAAATGTTTTAAAAAGATTCTGGAATATTTCCAGGCAAATTTGTAACATTGATCATATGAACTCATTAGATTTCATTATTCCTAGGATTCTTAACCATTTAAAAATAAAAAAAAGTTGAAAAATGTTTACATGAAAAAAAAAACAATGACAAAATGAATTGAAAATATTAAAGATTTTGCTAAATTTCTAAGCAAATTTGTGACACTGATCTTGTGAATTTGAGTATCTCAAGTGCTGCTGGCCTTTATACAGTGAAAGGGGACAATATTAATATTTTAATATTAAGTAAATAAATATTAAGACTTGATTTTTATTTTTTTTTCAGATAGGATCAAGATAATTCTCAGTTGATTTCAATCCAAACTAGACCCGTTAGGATTGATTCCACATGCTTGCTTCAGGGTGTTTTTAAAACAGGAATTAAAAGAGACAGAGGCAGAACGGATGACTATTGACTGGTTCTGATGTTTTAGTCATCAGAAAACACAATATACAGTTTGTTCTGTTTCTCCACCCTGGCATAGAGCACTGTTAGCACAACTCTTTCTTATGCTAAACACTAACTCCAGCAAAACATAGTCTTAATCACCACCATTTCCTACATTTGCAAGAACTCTCAAAGGACTGAAGCATTTGAGAACAAATACTGCTGTATACAAAAGACCCAATTCACATGACGATAATGTTGTATTTCTGAAATGCTTTGAACATGTAGAAAAGATGAATGTCAGTTGACATAATTTATTATACATTAGATGGCATATAAAGCCAGAAACGTGATAATAATGTTTCTTCTTGTTCATGGAAACATTCATAAATGACCAATTAATGTATAATAAATGTGTTATAACAGCCCTCTTAACACAAATGCAGTCTTAAGTGCATTTCTCCCTATTGATCAATGGCAAATGAACCTAAAGCTTGTTTTAACTGTTATTGTTTAGTGGCTGCAATAAAGACAATTAAAACACTTGTTCTTAAAGAAGCAGTTAAATCAAAGATGCCTTTTTTACGAGCTAAAAGCCCTCAAAAGCGTATTGATTGGGAATATAAGGTGGACTAGAAGATCTTTGTTGGTCTTATACTCATCGAGAATTCCTCACACCTCAGGGTCGCTCTGGAGATTACCATCGAGAGGCCTAAACCTGGAGAAAACGGCAGAAGACATTAGCCAAACACACGTTTAGCTATCTTTCCATCATGAAGGTGTGATGGCCAGGTTTCATTGCCTTCAGCTGATACTGGTCAGTATGATTCACACATGGCGTGTGGCTCTCCTCACTCCTCTGAGGTTACGCACACATTTCTTGAAGACTAATGTGTAATTTTCCTAAACCTAATCCACCAGCAGCACACTTATATTAGTACTCGTGCTAATTTTCATTACGTGTTATCAAAGCGACACATTTCAGACATTTTACACTACATTAGGTAGGTGGGTGGTCTAAATTACGTGAGTATAACTTCAGTACAGGATTCAGTAATTAAAGGGTTACTCCACTCCAAAATGAAAATGTTGTCATTACTCATTTACCCTGATTTACCATCAAAGCTTGGTTTGTCCTCGGAAACACAATTTCAGCTATTTTAGATGAAAACCAAGAGGCTTGACAATGTCTTTCATACTTTTCTGCAGCTTGACAGTGACTGTTGTTTAGCAGACACAAGCCTCCTGGTTTTCATCCAAAATATCTTAAATTGTGATGAACAAAGCTCTTATGGGTTTGGAATGATATGGTGGTAAGTGATTAATGACAAAATTTTTATTTTGGGGTGAAGTAACCCTTTAAATTCAATCACACGTTTCTGTGAATTTGTGTTTTAGTCAAGTGCTATTGAAATTGAATCATGCACTTTCACTCAGTTTCATCACGTTTAGCTCTTTAGTCCTTTTTTGATGGCCGTCAACAGCCATTTCAGCCATTTAAACTGTTTAGATACAATAGTCATTTGTACTTATGAGAACAAGAACAAATCAGTCACCACAACATAGTCACTGATCTGAAGTAATGCGTTTTAATCATAAACAATAAGATGGACAAACTTGACTGAATGTGAACATGGTTGATCAGTCCATACACAACTATAGTATATTCCACTGTCAGATGACTATAAAATCGGCAGCATTGGCCATTTGACAAATCCAGGAGGTTTGATGGTGTTCCTGTTCACCATCTGGTGTGTCCTGCTAAGAATACTGTCAGGATCCTGACATTGAGATAAAAATTTGACATAAAAGAAAAATCTATAATTTTGAACCATACAATGTATTTTTTGCTATTGCTTCAAATATAGCCCAGCCGCTTAAGGTTTTGTGCTCCGGGGTCAAGGTGATTTTATTAACCAATTTATTTATTTGAACGTAAAAATGTTATTTGTACTGTTGCATACAATAAATGTTTTAGTCTAGATGCTTGACTTTTACGAAATGGTGCAAATGTTTAGTGAGGGAAAGCTCACTTAGGATAAAGTGAATATATGCATATATAAGGGGGTAAAATGTGGAAAATATACAAAAAAAACTGTCAATAAAGTCCAATAACTAGAGCTGGCCAAAGACAAATAAAACACTCCCACAGCAAATTTACTTTTTGTTAAAACTGTAACTGTAGTTACGGGGTTTTTTTTTTATTTTGTACAGTTAGGATCTGCTTATGGTCAGGTTTAGGGTCAGATCTTCATTATGAGCTTATACACTCAAAAATCACCCACATTAGACTCGTTTAATTACGCTAAGAGCCTACTGCATCGTTCCCTAAAAGCAGGAGTCATATCTGTTTTGAGGCAAAATATTCTTTGATTTCACGAAGCCAACGCCACGGTGTAGTGATAAAGCAAAGCGAGTTGCAAAAGGTCAAACTTTACCTCACTGACTTTTGCTTAACCCTCTGAATCTGTGAAGCGCATCATAAAATGATCCATATCCCCTTTGATCAGGTTAAAACATCATTAATGTGTAACTAAAAACACATGGCTGCTCTTTAGAGGAAACGTATGGTTACGTGAAGTGTCGTATCTAAACGTTACAGGAGGTTTCCTACTGTAGACCCCACAGGGATCAAGAGAGCCCCGCTGAGATGCACCACACTCACGCTGGGCTCCGGGGGTTCGCTTTAGGACTCCGGCAGCTGATCTCTAACCAGTTCTGCTGCTGGCTTTCAGGACGGGGTGACAGTTTGGGTGAGAGAGAGAGAGAGAGAAAGGGACAGAAAGGTCAGAAAGGACAAACTGGAGGAAGTGGCAATGTCACGGCCAAGACCACAACACATGCTTTTTTCTGGTTCACAAGAACGATCAAACTGTGCCTTCTCATTACACCAAGTTAACTGCATTACACCCCAGAGATGTTTCTTTATCTGAGAGTCAAAGCGTTACAGTTGGCTGGACGTTCGAATACAGGAAATGCTAGAAGAACTGAACGCTGTCAAATACTTTTCTTCTTCTTCCTGCGGCTCAGCTCTGCATCCGTCCCGTGTCGCAGACGCTCGAGTCTGGAGGTGTTAGCAGCCTCTGCCATTTGCCGCATCCTCGTATGGATGTATCGTCGCTCAATAGCTTAACAGCTGCCAATACACAGGCACTCCGGGCTGGGATCAGACGGCTGTGGGGTCTATAAAGAGCCCCCCCGCTATGGGCCGACGAGAAATCTCACACCTTTCCCTGCATTAGCCATGCAATCTTCCCTTTTGATGCTCTAACTGGCCACTTTGAGTGCTCAGGTACGGCCGTCAGGGAGAACGACGAGGACGTTAAACTGGAGGATTTTTGGATGATAAGTGGGCTTTCAGAAAGGGCGGATGTGCAATAAGGCTGGAGTAAATGAATGCAACAATCACACTGAACTGGCACTGGATGCTGAGCTTTCAGAGCAGTCCCATAGTTTTTGGTCCATGAAATTTCATGTTTTTTTTCCCCAGTCGTGCTCACTGGAGAAGGTTCTTTGGGTTTTTTTTTTTGATGTGAAGTGTAGATTCAGAACTTGCAAGGATTTAACTTCTCATTTTTATTCATTCATTTTATTATACTTTTTTCATTATTTTTTGTGAACATTACCAATTCTAGTGTTTCCATGATGATGGGAACACAGTATTTTAAAATGATATTAATTTGCTTTTTTAATTTGTATTTTAAATAAAAATGCATGATGCTACCAGCATCACAGGGTCAAAAGCATGATAAAATGTACACTTAAGTGTAATGCAAGTAGCTTTGGTAAAAAAAAGAAAAATCATGCTAAATGCATAAATATAATGTAAATTTCCAGGCCTTTTATATTTTTAATAGTCATTTAAAATTTCAAGTTTTTTTATTCCAAAGGAAATATTATAGTAGTATTATTATATTATATAGTATACATTATAATAGTTAGTTTACATTATAATATATTATATATATATAATTTTTTCATTTGATTTTCCTTAGATGCTGTTTTTATTCCAGCATATGATCATCAACATGTCAGGACATGTCAGTGAGTGCATTTAAGCATTTACTACAAGAAATAGCCCAAGGCCACTTATGACTGGCTCATTCACCCGAACTAAAGGCCCGTTTCCTTACAGCGCTCCTCTAAACTGCCTCAACTGTTGACCCAACATAACTACAGAACTACATGCTGGCCTCAATTCAAAGTCCAAATATACATTATGACTCATAAGTATTCAGTCAGATAGAGGCCAGCAGACGCACACAGGAGGCAAGCAATCACCAGCTACCCCCACATCCCCTAAAAAAAGATCTGACACACATTTGGTCCCGTATGTAAGAAAACAAACCCCGAGTGTAGTGTGCCTGACAAAGGGACTAAATGACACATTGGCAGCACTTCATAAGAAACCTCTGGGAGCTGCTAATGGGTCTTAATGGCCTTCCTCAAGTCTGAGGGCTTCACACCAGCCTGGACTCGGCCTTTGACATGGCCTGGCTAAAAGACGGGGTGGTCTTCAGCCCATGAGGATTACAGGACAACTTTGAGGAGATGATGTCATCGCTTCTCATAACTCCCTTTATGGAATAAAGGTCAAAAAGTGTAGAGAATTTGTAGAAAAAGCATGTATGTGTATAAACAATCATCTATGAATGGGTGAAACTTGTGGTAAGGCAATGAAAAATTCTTATATATATATATATATATACACACACACACATACACTACCAATCAAAAGTAAGGAAACAGTAATATTTGTAATATTTTTTAAAGATGTTTCTTATGTTCATCAAGGCTGCATTTATTTGATCAAAAATACAGGAAAAAAAGTGATATTGTGAAATACTTTTATCATTTAAAATACTGGGTTTCTATTTTAATATACTTTAAAATATCATTTATTTCTGTGACGCAAAGCTGAATTTCCATCAGTCATTACTCCAGTCCTTATATATATATATATATATATATATATTTTTTTTTTTTTTTTTAACAGGTCACCCATTTTTTCATTTGTAGTTTCAGTTGTGAAGAGTTTGGAATGAAAATGACTGATGAATCATGAGTATTTTGCAAAAAAAAAAAACTAAATAAATACACTGATTTTATGCACAAATTGTTGAAATTCACACACATAATGAATGAGACCCATTCTCCTCAGAGAGAGCATCTGGGGTCAGTTGCATAAACACAGAGCGTTAGACTGAACTAGACTGACCAAATGGCAATCAGCCATATTTTATGGATTCAAACAAGGCCAATTTAATTTACGTAACTGACTTTAAAAAGTTATGACCAACTATAGACTAAGTCTAGTCTAGTTTAAGTAGTTTTTGCAACCGGCCACTGATTGGACAAAACATCTGTGTAATGCAAGATGAGTCAAGTCATTTTGCTCCATCTTACTTCTGAAAGAGAAAGATTGCACATTTTAAATGTTTATATCTGCTAAAGTGAATTCACTAAAGTCACTGTAGAAGTATCTCATGTTGCAGTGAAAAAATGGATGAGGTTTAAACTGATTAAATGACTAGAGAAGTCCTGCATATGTCTTGTCATTTCAACAGGTGATCCCCTAATTACATTTTGATTAAACTGTTTTTTAAAAATGAAACGTATGATGAATAGGTTAAAATATCAATATCATGCATTCACAAAATAGGGTAAACTATCATTTCATGCTGAAATCTAAAAAAAAATAACCGAACAACAAAGATCAGGTAAAAATGTTGTAAGTGTATTTTTGGTTTTGTGGTATTATCAATGCAGCAGAGTCAGAAATATCAACCTTCTCAGAAAAAAAGCCTGAGGACAGCGATACCCCACAAATCTCCAAAGAGCACAAAAAACCCATCTCTAGAGACAAGAGGATATATCCACCTCCACCGCCGTCTTACATTCTTCACACAAGCATAGAGACAGCATACAAAAGACAACAACAAACAAAATATTATTTTACAAAGAGGAAAAAATAGAAACATCTCTATCTGTTTACAGGTAGTTTGGTCACACGTGCCCATTGCATCGAAACATTTCATCCCTTCAAAGTCTTTTCTTCTTATATTGAAAAATTCTGCACTCAAAAAAATACTGGTAGCTATTTATCCATCTACAAGTAGAAAATGTTCGGTAAAAAACATTCCTCCGTCTAAATTTGTCTTTATAACAGAACTGGAAATGATCTGGTGAGGAAACATGACCAGCACCACGAATAACGTCCACGTACAGACACGTCAAGAGAAAATCATTCAGCTGAAAAGAAAACCACCGAAGACTGCTCAGACATGCTCTTAATGCTCCAAGAGAAAGCAATGCTACTCCAAAAGGAAACTAAATCCCACAAGTCAAATACATTACCTCCATACAACTAATGTTTGGGCACAGAGAGAAATTTTCTGCATTCATTTTATCATTATCTTGTACTCTCAGAAATAAAGGTAGAAAAGCTGTCACTGGGGCAGTACCTTTTCAAAAGGTACATGTTTGTACCTAAAGGTTCCATTTTGGTAGCCTAAAGGTACATATTAGTACTTAAAGTGTACATATTTGAACCTAATAGGTACAAAAGTGTATCTTTTGAAAAGGTGTCGCCCCAATGACAGCTTTTGTACCTTTATTTCTGAGAGTGTGTAAATATAAACTCCAAAAGGAGATGTTTGGCAGGATGTTCGTGCTGCTCTTTCCTATTCAGTCAAAATGAATGGTGACCAAAGGCTCCAAAAAAAAATCACCATAAACGCAGTCCATACAGCTTGTGTGCAATATTTCAAGACTTGAAAGGAACTGAATAACCTTAATTGAAGAACAGTCCAAAATTAAATTCATTATTCACTGAAAATCTGGTGTTTACATGTATTGATGTGCCATATTAGAATATGAGATTTGAGAGCTGAAGCAGAGGAGAAGAAATGAAAAAACTTAAGATTCAGTCTGTTCTTCATGCAAAAGTATCAAATGCATACAATGCACACTGTGTACAGACTGTTTTTTTAGTGCTTTTTGGACCCTGACACCCTCTGGTCTCCATCCACTTTCATTGGAAAAGGGCAACATGAACGTTCCACTAAATTCCTCCTTTTGTGCTCCACAGGAAAAACAAGTCAGTCATATGGGTTTGTAACAATGAGTATAGTAAATCATTCATTTTTGGATGAACTTTCTATTTAACCAGTTAAAGATTTTTTTTGAAAAGCCAAAAATAAGAGATCAGCACCATTTTTAGGCCTTTTTATATTTTTTTAAAAGAATTTGTAATTTATACATCTTGGCATTATCTTGAAAAAATAAAAATACAACAAGTCAATTCTTCTGCAGCTAGTTAGATTACATTCATATTTCAACTGTGATATGAATCATAGTCACATCTTTTCAGTGCTGGTGACGAGACTGTGCTTTGCCCTTTCATCCGCTGTTGTTTATGATCCTCAAATGGAAATGTAATAAAATTACAAATGAAAACATGAAATCAGGTCAAAAATGTGGGACATGTACAGTAATACAACTCAAATGGAACTTGTGCCTTAAATCCTCCAAAATGTGATTCTTTTTTTTTTAACCACCAATAGATCACCAATACAGTCATCTATAATAATAAAACAATATCTCAATTGAAATATTGTGGTGCTGTGAAGAATTTCTAGAACTCCACTTAAAAATAGTTAAAGCATGGACAACCGATCAAACGTAATGCTCCGTGCATGCTGTCGAAAAGAAATCGAAGCACACGAACACACACATACGCAGGAAAACAGGCTAAAAAAAACAAAAACAAAAAAACGTCAAGTTTGCATGCTGACGTCTTGAGGGGATATTCCACTTTTGGTTACAATGCCATTAAACTTAATAGTGATATGAATCATGTTTTTTTTTACACCTCTGAGCTGACCGAACGTCACGCGCAGGTTACTTCCTCTAAAATCTGTAAACAACGTCGTGATGGATTTAATGCCCAGGAAACTCTGAGTGAGTAAATTGCATTACACAAACTGTCAATATTACATAATCCATCCTTGTACTGATTTTGTACTGACTCTTCATGATTCCACTGTGTGAGCATCGTTTTGAGTAAAAATGGCACTTTGCAGGATCGTACACGAAAAAAACAAAAACAACAACGACAAAAAAAACTACAAAACGACATAGAAACCCAGTCCATGCTTAGCAGCAGAGGAGCAAAACAGGACACGAGTGCCAGGGTAGGAAAAAGCCCTTTCGCTGAAAAACGTGCATACAGCGGAGAAAACACGCTATAGAAAAACGGACGAAGACAAAACCGTCGACGATTAGCTGCAGCTACACAATTAAATAAGGAGACTGCGCTTCAGAGCTCAGCTTGAGAGTTCTGCAGCAGAGCGGCTCAAAGCTGGACCGTTCAAATGTCCATGTAGTCATCTTCTTCATCCGACTCGCTTTCCAGAGACGATTCCTGACTCGACGTCTCTTGCACCTCTAAAGCGGGCTGAGCGAGAGTGTCTTTCTTCACGTTAGCTGCTGACTGAGAGGACAGGATCACATTCTGACGGGAAAACCAGACAGAGAGAAAGAAAGCGTTTCAAAAGAGCATTGGGTGAAATGTTTTGAGACACTGTCTGAGAACGTGTCGAGGGCTTCTCTGCTTTTCTTTGAACTAGGAATAAATATCAGTGACACAAGAACACCAACCTTGAGTTTCTGTTTGGTCTCCTCAGAGATGCTACCCTTCGGAGAGAGCAGGGTGGGCGTGGGGGGGGTGACGGTTATCTCTGGGGGGAATTTAGTGACTGTGGAGGGGATCACCAGCTTGGGCATGCTGGGTGGGATTCTGGATCGGATGCGACTCGCATCTGCCTGCTTTGACTGGTCACTTTCTGTAAACAATTTTTGACAAAAAATATTAGGTGGCCTTAACTACTGTGTTCTTACATTTAAATTAATAATTTGGTACAAAGCATTTATTGTGTACATACATGTTTTTACATAAAAATACCTATAATTAGATTGTTGACCCATCCCTTACATCTTTGTTTACCCTTAACCTTCCCCGTATCCACCTCAATTGCAGCAGAAGTGTTTTGCAACACAATATGAACACAATAAGTACATTGGGTAACACTTTATTTTAAGGTGTCCATAAAATAAGTAAGTACTTAGCAGTACCCGTTGTACTTAGATTAAATAAAATGTACTTATCATGTAACTAAGTTATGGGACAGTTTGTACTTGCAGTTTGCAATTATGTAGATGTAATAGACAGCTACTGTTACATTAGAATTACAGAATATTATACAGGCATAAGCTACTTAAAATAAAGTGTATCAAGATTGTACTTAAGTGTAAGTATCTGTGTAACAGACTCGGTCTGTAACATATGTGTAACAGTAGCTGTATGTTACATCTACATAATTACAAACTCTAATTACAGTCTGTTTCATAACTTAGATTAAATAAAATGTACTTATCATGTAACTAAGTACAACGGCTACTATTAAGTACCTAATTAGGTAGTTACTCTGTATTATGACACCTTAAAATAAAGTGTTACCGCATTTATTTGATCAGAAATACAGCGAAACAGTAATTGGTCGACCAAAATTTTAGTCGCAATAAAATTCCACATGAAGTGCATAAGTATACTTGCCTTTACAGACTTTACAAAGAAATCCATAGTGAGTGAAATGTCTACTTCTAAATTAAACAATTTAAACATAAATGTTCTCAGATTATGTAATCAGTATGAAATATGCATAAAAGTCCATACTGTGATGAGCCAGTGTGGCTGACTTCATCTCTTAAGTCAAAAACAAAGAAAGCACTAGTTTATAAATAAATTACTTAAACGTTAATGCAGTCTACTTGCTGTTTTTTCCTGACACATTCATCATTATTATATCTACTAGTGTGCTGTGGCAAGCTATGTAGGCAATTAAAGTCTCATTATTATCAGTTATCTGGTTTATTAATTAACACACAACTAATAGTCAACAAATGCTTAAAACAGGGGTGCTTCGATCAGGATTTTTGAGGTTGATCACAGAAAGCAGTGTCCTTTTAAAGCCTTCTTTTTATCATATATAATTATTTATAGTGATACTCCAGTCAGAATTTTTATTTTATTCAGGGCCTGAATTTTACTTTTGAAAATGAATTCCCCTCTTAGGAGACTCGATGAGTTTAAACACAATAAATATCAGCAAAGCAACACATAAGTCAATGCTTTTTACTTTTGCATTTGCTTCTAATTTTATATATATTGTTGCTCAAGTGGCAGAATTTTTCAACTACTTAACCTCTAAATGGTGAGCAGATGTTACCTGTGCTGGTGTGTGTTGAGCAGGACGGGGGCTCGTGACTGGACCACTCCTGTGTGCTGTGAATCTGAGAGACGGTGGCCATCTTCATCTGCTGGCACAGATGGGACTCCTGCTGGCGGTACAGCAGACCCTCAGTAACCGGCTCCTCCCTGTCCTCTGCAGACACAAACACAGAGACACGTGCCATTAACAACAGATCACTTGAGCCAAAGTCTGATTGTGTGCATATCTGGATGGAATCTGATTTGAATAACTGACTGTCCACACAGCGTATCGCAACTGTTCATATCTGATTAGTGTGTCCATAAGCGCTCTTTCATTTCAAAATGTGCGTTGGTTTCTATGCTAATGCTGTTGCATTGTTATACCTACGCTAAAAACAGCAGTAACAGCAATAGTTTACAATATAGAAGTTGTCTTATGACGTATTCGTCTTAAGAGGTAGCGGTAGAAAAGCAGGAAGCTGGAATGTGTGACTTTATTCTGTGCTGCTGTCCGATGCTTTCAAAACTCACAGAGGTACATGTACTAGCATTAAATTGTGTCTGGCACTGTGCAACAACACAAGCTTGTTTCATGCTAAATTAACTGAATTCTGTATTAAAGCATTCATAATATTATGCATTTCCATGTTTTTTTAGTTTTATTTAGTGCTTATTAGTAGAATTAACATTTAATTTTTAGTACATTAGTTATTCATATAGCAATTTGATATTTAGCCTTTATTTTATTTCAGTTTTATTTAACTTTAATTTATTTCAATTAGCGGCAAAAGCAACATTTTTAATTTAATTTCTACCTTTTTTAAACGTTAAACCATTTGCCAATAACTACATTTTTTATTATTCATTATTTTTATTATATTATTTCAGCTTATTTACTTTAATATCTACATCTACTTTTCAGTCTATATAAGGGCTGTCCAAAGCCAGTCCTGGAGGGTCCTGCAGAGTTTAGCTCCAACACACCTGCATGAAAGTTTCCAACATGCCTTGATTAGCTGCTTCAGGTGGGTTTAATTAGGGTTGGAGCTAAACTCTGCAGGACACCGGCTCTTCAGGAGCGAGTTTGGACAGATCTGGTCTATACCAAAGTGTCAGAACAAAATGTGCCTGAGATACAGAGTTGTCAAGGATTGAGGTTACTATGGCTGTGAGAATGACCTTAATAACCGCTGACTGTAAACATCAGACCAGTGATCAGTAACACAGTGCCAGATATAGCATGTTTAGGATGACTATGCATGTTTACTGCTAATGTCGTTGGACATAAGATCTCACGAGGTAAATCATTTTCAACAAGGTTTAATACGATACGAACTGTGACTGCATTTCAAAGACTGAGCTGACCGACACAAATGTGATTATGTAGTAGTGCACGCACTTTCATTTGGCCTCAAGGACACACACGGGGCCTTTCTGCTGTATACATGCACACTTAACACAATCATGTACTTGGGCACTTCATCCTTGTTTCCTTAGCAACTGTGCATGAAGCTCAGAACACATGAGCCTAAACGAGACACAGCCAACACACACGTTAAACGCCAGTCCGTCTGCGTGTGTATCTTACAGAAAGAAGTAACACAGACACAACTTCCTCTATTAGTAATGAGAGTTTTGTTGAAAGTTAGAAGCTGCATGTTGTTCCTTAGCCTGCAGTGGTTACATAAAGTGTAAATCATAAACAGAATGTATAATTTCATGAACAAATGCGCCCTCTGTTGGACACATGCGAAAACTACTAAAAAGGGTGTGTTAGAACTAGACTACATTTGCATATTAAGCAGTGGACTGTGCATATCCTGCAACTTTTCGGAATGCAAACTATACTCACACGAGCTAATACATTTTCTAGTGTATACAACATCATGGAGTAATATATCCCACAATGCAATGCACTCAACTTGACTGTTCAAGTTATGACTAATTACTGTTTGTGCAAAATAATCATATTTACTTTTCAAAAGTTTGATGTTGGAAAAGAAAGCCTATAGATGCCATACCTGTGTGAGGCAAGAAGGCCATGCTTGCTATTGGCTGGCTAGGTGTCTTCCGCTGTTGTGATTGGTCGTGTTGGCTGGAGGGCGGGCAGTAGATCTGTGTTGGAGTGCTGTGCATCTGTGGCTGTATGAGAAGCGGTCGAGGGGTCTTGCTCAGCTTGGCCTCCCCGTCCTGCGTTGGTGCTGGGTACGTGTGCGTGTGGAGGCACGGCGTGGAGAACGATGCTGGGAAGAAGATGTCTCGCTGGTCTTTACTAAACTTGGGAGTGCTGGGTGCATCACTGGAGCTCTGAGAGAGACAGATGGGACACAAAAACAGTGCCATGAGCTGACGTCATCTCTTTCGATACTGAAATGGAGCCAAAGAAAAAGTAATAGAAACGAACAAAGACTGAAATAAGTTAATGACAACGAACTTCTGCTCTTTGCATACTTGTTTGCATTCTCACAGTCAATAAGACACAAACCAAACTGAATAAAATTTAATTTAATTTATTCCTGCAATCAAAGCTGAATTTTTTTACAGTCTTCAGTGTCACACAATCCTTCAGAAATCATTCTAAGATGCTGATTTGCGGCTCAAGAAATACTTTTTCTTATCAGCAATGGTGAAAACTGTTTTTGCTGCTTAATATTTTTCTGTACTTCAACAAAACAGCATTTATTTGAAATTAAAATCATTTAAAACATTTTAAAAGTCTTTAATGTCAACTTTAAATGCATTCACTGTTACAAATTATAAGCTTGTATGTAATAAAGTCTCATACTACTGTTCTAAATAAATTATTAAACACTGATTAATATTCAACAAGTAGCATTTTAACTCTTAGAATTATTATAACACAGCCACTAAAACAACCAATCAATAAGCAGGAAACACACTTGTTGAGCAAATATCCAATCAAAAGCTCACGCTACAAACTTGAACATCCAATCAGCTGCATCCGTGAGGCCTACCTGTGAACTAGAGTTTAGTTTTGCCCTGCCCGGATCCCTCTATCAAGATTGACAACTCTGTAGAAGCTCAGCAGAAAAATCAAGTGAACAGGCAAACAGCTCTGGGTCCTGTGTGTGCGTGTTTGTCTTGAGAGAGGCACTCAGGGACACGCTCACGGCTCCACAAACAAACTACACCACAACAGAACCAGCTGTTACCATAGCAACAAGACCAAACCGCAGCCAATAGCTGATCAAACGACCACGCACTCTCTTTCTGGAGAGCTTCGCTCTGTCTCTCTCAGAAGTGCTGGACCGTGCGGATCATATCTTGGTTTTGTGCGCTAATGTTCAGTAAAAGCTTCTTAACAGGAAGGATGGAAACTTTCAGAAAGCTGCAGCATATAATAAAAGAAAGAAGTAAACTTTTCTTCTGAAGAAAATATCAGCGGTGCTTGCATGTGTGAAACTAGAACCGGTTGTGAAGGTGATCTGGGTGGTTGCTAGGGTGTTGTAAGATGTTTGCTTGCTTGTCTCAAGTAAAAAGACATCACCCCCAAAGCTTCTATGAAATTCTGATTGTCTCTTCTTTAAAGTGCCCCTATTATGCCATTTTTAAGCCTCCCAATATTGTTTTGGGAGTCTTCCTCAGTAGGTTTACATGCAAGCAAGTTAAAAAACAAAAAAGGAACGCTTTTCTTTTCTCAAAATATGTTTAATATCACCTCACTTTCCAGCAATTCTCAAACAAGCAGTTTTAAGAATTGGTCTCTTTAAACCCCTCCTCTCCATGAGCCTACTCTGCTCTGATTGGTCAGATGGCCCAGTCTGTTGTGATTGGTCTACCGTGTACAGCAGTCATCAGTAAAATGATGTGTTTGTGGGCGAGGTCAAGTTTTTTGCAGCCAGCCAAAGTACAACATAGGTGGGAATTATGCAAATGTGTTACCCAAAGTGGGAATCGAAATACTAAAGACTCGTTTAGGCCACATAAAGTCGATTTATAACTTTGCAGATTGTTTACATTCACATACAGCTATATTACACACTGCATGAAAGGCATTATTGGAAATGGCATAATAGGTGCACTTTGATGCATCTGAGATTGGCTTTGCACACTTTATCATGCAACAGGTCAATTCATGATTCGTAATACACAGGAATTGTATAAAATATTCTGTAGTTAGAGTAGTATAGATCGTTGCCAGGGAGTCACCTTTATTGGAGTTGCTAAGAAGTTTCTACACTTTTACAAATAAAGGGTCTCCACTGGCATTGATGGTTCCAAGAAGAACATTCAACATTTATGGAATCTTTCCATTCTAATTCTTTATAGTGAGAAAAAATCTGATGTGAAATGTGTCGATCAGTAGAGATTTTGAACTATCACCTCCATCACGGTTACACACTGTGTAGCAGACCGTGTGCTCTCTCATTTTCACACCTTTTTTAGCATTGCGGTTAAACAAACAAGTCATTTTAAGCCGTTGAAATGCAATCAGCAGTGAAAGTGAACTTATTTCCTGGAAGCAAACAGCTGAGAAAGAAAGCGTGTAACAGTACACTGGATCCAGGCAGATCTTAAAGTGACAGCAGTCTAAATTCATGTTCACCAAACAACAACAAAAAAGAGAAAATCTCTCACTGCTCTCATGTGTTCTACTGTAGCTTTTGTGTCCTATTGCTTGTAGTTGCTGTCTTTTTCGTATTTATTTGCCGAGTGTTTACTTAAAGTGTTTACTTATTTTTATTTAGGATAATATTCGTTTTTTGTGATAGTGAAAAGAATTAAAAAATATTGATATCATAAAGATCTTCTTTAAAGAAAAAATATCTATATATATATATATATAAAATCACCCCTACATCAAAATAATAATAATATAAAATAACGTGCTGTTTATTATACATCTAAGCTGTAATTACAACATCTACCGCCATAAACGCTTGAGATCTTCCAGCTGGATTCTGATTTGTATTGCTCAGGAGCAGGACAAAAACATTATGAAAGAGTTATTGTTTTAGCCGTGGTTTGGACTTTTAATGAATTAGAACGCTGTTTTAAACTTTATAGGTACAGTTATTGTCCTTGGTATAAATGAGCCTTAACTCCAAGGTTTAACAGCACTCAAAGAATACTTTATTCCATTGCAAGTTAACAAATGCATACTAATCCACCAAAAAATAAGTAGCCATAACTTGCAATCTGACTTAGTTTTTGTGGTTTGACCAAGAATGGGGACGCAAGTTATCTGGTCAAGCTCACAACTCTGACATTATACATTAATCCCTCCACCACAATATCTGATCCTCTGTCAACACAGCATCAAGCGTCTATTCTCAACCTGCAAATGTTGACCACAAGGGGGCCAAATGGTCACACTAAAGCAGAAGCTAGCCTAAAAACAGTGCTAATGGAGAGGGGTGTAGAAATGAAGGAATTGGTTTTCATTTAATGGTAGGCTTCAGTTACACATGTGTAGAGTTCTGCTGCATGGAGCGCAGGAGGTGCGTTGGCACAGTCTGGTTACTATGGAAACGCTCATGCTAGGTACAGGGTGCTTGAACATACAAGCAGCACAAACCCACGTGTTCGGCTGTGTGCGCGCCGAAGTGTGCTTAAATATGGATTGACATACTGTACACAAAAGCGTATTAGACAACAAAGTTATATGCCAATGAGGATTTATATCAGTTGATTTTAGTACACAGAAATGTGACTGTGAACTGCAATAGGCATAAGAGGCTGATTTTCTTATTGCAAGTAAACAAACTGTTGGCAAACGGATGATACAGTAATCATATAATCTTATAAATGCATAGCCAAACATCAAGTAAACTGCCCTTAAAATATGTATTTACAATAGTATTCTGTGTTTCCTTTTAACAATAGTTTGAGTAATTATTGTTTCCATAAAACCACTGTAACAACTGAAACAAAACAGCAGAAGTGTCTGAGTCCACACTATTGTGATGTTTACATTAGCAACAATAAGTGTAGACAGATATTGTAGAAAGTAACAGATTTTTAGGGGTGTTTACCACAATGCTAGGGTGTAATGGCTTGTCACCAGAGCAAAGCTATTTCACAGCTAAGGTATTCTCAATGTTTCTTAGCACATTTCTGTGTGGTTGCTATGATATTATTGTCTCGAGACAGGACTCAGGCTTTCAGTAGTAATAGCAGGCATGTTATCATAATATTTTTATACTATTATTTACATTTAAGTAAATAATTAATTTTTTTTATTTTTATTTAAATAATTTCTATATCGCACTGTAAAACACACACACACACACATACTATTATATATTATTATTATTATTATTAAAATGAAACTTGCTGTGAAAACTGTTGTGAGACCTTTAAGCTTCTCCTTTGCTGACGACAAAAAGAAAAAAAAAAATGATTCTACAAAATTTTGGAAATTGTTCACTCAAGTGGGCAGTTGTCAAGTTTTTCAAGTTTCATATTTGGTGCTTTGACATTAATTTTGGAGCCTGACTGAGATTATAAAGTTGTCCCGCACACACAGTCGCTAGATGGCGCTGCTTATACTGTGCTGTTAGAAGCTATGATATCCATGTATGAAATGCATGCATTTTGAATGCATTTAAAAATGCAGCCTTTTGCCCGCCGATCACAAGTTTACATGGGTAATGCTTCAGGTTGTTAAATGATTGTAGCATTTACATGCTGGTTTTTTTTTTAAAGTGAGTGCTTATTTCCCCATGCACAGGACAAAACACATTCTCCTGTACATTATGAAAAAAGCACCACAGTCATATGCACATGAGAGTTCGCACAAGTGAAATATTTCTGCTTTCTATTTGTGCTTTCTCCTGCACTCCGATAACTCAAATGACAACAAACAGCAAACAAAACCATTCATAACCTCTCAAAACAATAGCAGCTCTTCCTGTAGCCTTAAATGACAACTCTAATTTCACAGCACCTGCAGACGGAGAGAGAGAGAGTGAGCAGCAGACAGCACTAAGAGACAGCAAACCCACTGACAGCAAGTTAATGAACTCCAAACACGCTAATGGACCTTCAGCAATTACAGCAATTGAGGAATTACTGAGGTTTAGACGTGTCTGGATGCTGCACATGTAGTTCAGGAGCAACAGGCTTTATGATGAGGGGGTGTTCAGTTAAAACTGTAGCAACTAACCACAGAGGTTAAAACGCTGACTTTTACTCACCCTCAAGTCATTTCAAATCTAAAAGAGGATCCACATCAAAAAGTGTTTCCATATTTTAAAGTACGCCTACTACATGTAATAAAAGGTTCATATTTTGATTTTGGGAGTACCTTACAGAATGTTGACATGCATGCAAGATAAAAAAATACTTTAATATAATATAATATAATTATAATTAATATAATAATTTAATATACTTAAATATAATTGTCTTATAATATGCATTTATTTTTACCTTGTTTGCTCAATGACTCCCAAACGATTCGTTCAACGATTCTTTTTTCCGAACCCTTCCTTTGCGTGATGCTAATCTGCGGTGATTGGTCGATTGGTCTCATTTTAATGACCTATCGACTGCAATGCCTGATAAAGCAGTGTTTGTGAGTGCAGTGCTGATTTGTGTACAGCATTACCAGGGAAACAGCTATTTTGAGCACTCCAAAAGTGGCACCCAGTGGTGAAAAATGAATTTGCAATTTCATTCGGACCAAAGTGAAAAGTTATTTACCTACAGCGTCTGAAGAACCAGAAGTATCACCCATAGGCTTACTTCCACACTGAAGAAAAAAGTGGACAAAGTGTCTTGTTACGCAGCGAGAAAACACCATATAATTCAGAGCGAGAGTGAAAGGTCCAAATCAATCAAATAGAATCATGAACAAATTGAGACCTTTTTTCCCAAATCTGTTTAGATCAAGAGAGAGTTTTGTTTTGCGAAACTGGCATCAACATTACTGATTCTAAACAGCTGATAAAAAAAGTTATTTATTTTAAATTGCAATCATATTTCACAATTTTTGATAAAAAAAAAATGCAACCTTGGAGGCTTTCAAAATCATTTTCAAAATACATGAGTTGCACAGACAACTATTATTGTGCTTTTTGTCATTTTTGGAGCTCGATTCACTTTCATTGTATAGATCACTGTGCCTAAAACCTTCCTTTGTTTTCCAGATAAAAGACACAAGGGTTTAGAACGACACAAGGGTGAGTAAATGATGACAGAATCTTGGGCTCCAGGGGGAATATGGCTGTAATAAATGTACCGCAAGTCACTAAGAATAAAATTGTCAGTAAGATGACTAATGAGTAATCAGTAGAGAAAAAAAAAAGCCTCAAATCGGATATCTCAGGGAAAACCTCTGAAGTGGCACAAGTGCGTTATGATTGTGCAGCGGCTGATTGTATGACGGTGACTGAATTCAGTCAGGTTTGGTAGTGCTCTGCAGTATATCACATACACTGAAGCATTTGTGATGAGCATCCCCCACCCACTCACTCTCTCTCAAACCAATGCATGAACCCACGCTTCCCACCGACAGGCGCATTTCCTGTTTGACTGCTTGCTTCAGAGCGAGACAACTTCTGAGGTAAACAACAAAGACGGGAGACCTGTTAAATAAACAAACTGCCTCAAACAGTCTGAGGAAAGAGGATCACTCAATTTGAGTGATTCTTTGCTAATGCTGTGAGCAGGTCAGAGTGTAACCGTCCTCGTCGGAAATCAGAGGTGATTCACACTGAGAATTATGAGAGTTCAAGATTCCATTCATTCGGCCAAACTAAGATTTAGGTTTGAGAGACTTGAATTGATCTGCTCACTGGCACATGACTACAGTGTAATTGCGATCTAAAAGTTTTGTTATAATAAATGCTATAAAAAAAAAATCCACAAAATAAAAAT
This sequence comes from Enteromius mattozi, assembly GCA_032359235.1. NCBI lineage: Eukaryota > Metazoa > Chordata > Actinopteri > Cypriniformes > Cyprinidae > Enteromius > Enteromius mattozi. Next base: position 15,623,659 of record JAUMHE010000055.1, read on the forward strand.
GCATTACACATTTTATTACATATTCAAACATACAAAAAAAATTAAAACTATTTAATACTTTAATGTTTAATGTTACAAAATATTTCTATTTCAAATGAATGCTTTTAATTTGAACTTTCTAGTCATCAATGAGTCTTCAAAATAAATAAAACAGTTTTCACAAAAAATATTTAACAACTTTTTATTACAGGTTTTACTGCATTTTTAATGTATTGATCAAATAAAGTCAGCCTTGTTGAGCATTAGAGACTTCAATGACCCAAAATGTTTGAAAAGTACTGTGTATTGGATTATGGTTCCTTATAGTTTCACTTTCAAAAGCTTTTTTCTTTTTGGTTCTAATTATATTTTTTATATATATTCTAATATATTTTGTTCAAATATTTTGTGTATGTCCTAATATATATATATATATATATATATATATATTTTTTTTTTTTTTTTGTTTTTTTTTGTTTTTTGAGAATATATATATATATATATATATATAT
>JAUMHE010000055.1:15624249-15665475 GCA_032359235.1 Enteromius mattozi
AGACTTTGAGTTCATTTAGCTCTTGTTTCCAGCAATCTCTCTCTCCCTTCTCTCCAATGCAACACAGACCGTGACAGGTCACCACTGTATTATAAGATTAGTAATTTATTTTTATCATTATTTTTGTTTTAGTAATTTATTAGTAATTAAGACTAACAGTAATTTATTTTTTATCATTAATCAAAAATCTAACCAAACAGTCTGTCCAAACACTTATTTACTACTGTACAAACGTTTGGGGTTGGTGCGATTTTTTATTTATAGTTATGCTCACCCTACCTGAATTTATTTGATCCAAAATACAGGAAAAAATACTTTACATGTATTTTAAAACGTAATTAATTCCTGTGAATTTTCAGCATTATTACTCCAGTCTTCACAGCATCCTTTAGTTCAATATTTTTGTGGAATCAGTGATTTAATTTTATGTTATGCAGCAGAAGAAAATTCAGGAGTTCAACATAAAAGCATTTATCTGATCTTATGTCTATTTAAATCTTTTAACATTATGAACGTCCTTATTGTGACTTTTTATTGGTGTAATTTGTGACTACAGAAAAAAAACAAAAGAAAGAAAGAAAATCTTTAAAAAAGGTAAAATATTGTACTGAACGCAAGCTTTTAAATGGTAGTGCATTATTATAAAAAAAGAATAATGTAAAATACTAAATGTTAAATATGAATACTAAACACTTCATATTAAATATTAAATAAATTTTCCACAATATGAGACTTTGCATTATGTTTGTGAACTGGGATCAATACCTGCGTCCTCTATTGTGGCAGGTTTCTCTTTTCCAGTGGCATTTGATTCTTCCGGAAAAATACTACACTTTCCAGGATCAACCTTGTGGCTGCTGTCCTGAGAGCTGGTGGCGTCCATGAAGACGTCCTGCAAGGAGCTGGAGTCTGACAAGCCAGCAACGCTGTCCTGACTTTGCTCTGATTCATGGGAAAAAAAAATACCACACAATTACACTCATTCAACAATACTTTCCTCATTTTTTCTTTGTTAATATTCCTATAATTAAAAATACCCCTCATTCGGACTGTTTCAGATTCACCCAAATTGCACAATACACAAATCAACAGAGATCCCAAGACGAACTGCGTAAAAATCCTTCAATGAACACAAGGCTGGAAACATTTGCTGGATTGACAGATTTATAAATGGTGGCTGTACCTGAAGAGCAGGCAGGCTTACGTTGGTCCAAGGTATTGAATTTTTAAAAAGGCAAATTAGGATTCTGTTCCTCAGAACATCATTTTATACAAATTAAAGGAATAATAATAGAGTGCTGCAAAAATAAGACCTAAAACCTGGAAGCCAGTTAGCAAGTAAGTTTGTTTAAATGGGTTTTTGGCTAAATGGCTAAAATAAGGTATGTGTTTAAAACAAGCCTAAAATGTGTCCATATTTTTTTGATGCAATTTAAAAAATATATATTGCGTGTCTTAAAGGAGGTGGCATGCATGCATGATAACTATAAGTGTATTTGCATCCACACCAGTGAGCGATATCGTCTGTTTATTATAAGCTCAAGTGTGTCTGCCGCTTTAAATTGTCAAGATCGTGATAGCAGGATTGATTCTGATTGGTTGTCAATGTTTCGATCGTTCACCAGCTGGGAAAAACAGTTCTGAAAATGGTTCCAATGATATTGTTTCTGTCTTTTATCATTATAGTTGTGGTGTGGACGCTTGTGAACACTGAGAACGATTTTTAGAACTATATCTTTATCATTATCTTTGTGCTTGGTGTGAACGGGGATTTATTCTGTTCTAATGGCGATTTTGCTAACTATTTGAACTCAATCATTCCAAACTGCAGATTTGAACTCTTTCCCCACCATTGACCAAATTTTCCAGTATTCGGTGTTTTCACTACTACACGGTAGAAAGCGGTATTACACATCTTCTTAAAAATATACAGAATCTCTGGAACAAAACAAGGTGAAAAAGAAGCTGAAATAGGTGATTGCATGTGTAATCTGATGTGTATGTAAATAGTGCGATTACCAAACATTAAACTGCATATAAATCAACACTTTGAGCTTTGCTGGTGAGGAAAGAGTTTAATAGCAGTTGTAAGCTAACTTTAATTTTTAACCTCTGAAAATTGTATTTAGGCTCTTCATATAGTTTTGTTGGTTCTTAAGCTTATTTTCTGCAATAATCCAAAGCACAATTCCTAAACTGAAAAAAAGCTTATTTGGCTTTTGTGGAGAGAACCAGGGTGATGCTAATTTCTGGGTTGGCCTTAAAAAAACACATCACTGCAGCACTCAGTTGAACACAAACGTGTCATTATTTACTCACCCTCACGCTCATCCAAACCCATATGCTCTTAACTTTCTACTCCAGAATACAAAACGTTCTACCTGCTTGAAAGTCAACGAGGACAAACACTGTCAAAAAGGGAGGAAAAGTACCCAAAAAAAAAGTAGTCTATGACTTATATTCAAAGTCTTCTGATGCAATTAATGTACAGAAAAGACTTAAATTTTAAGCAGTTATTCACTGTTCATATTTTCTTTCACAGTAATTGTCATATTTCCTTTTTACTTTTGCTTATTTAAACAGCTTCTCGGGTTTGGAGGGAAATTGAGGTGAGTAATTAATGAATAAGAAAAATTATTCCTTTAACAGGTAAAGTGGATTTGATCCAGGTCAGAGGTTACAGGGCAAGACCACAAGCCTACTCCTGAGGTAGAGCAAAGCGCTTGAAAATATTGTGCTTCTCAGCAAGCCCAGAAAAGAAAGTTAATGTAATTCCTCTTGTGCTGCCCACAAACAAGCAGAAAAAAGCCCCTGAGCATGCTGGGAGTGTCAGCATTTGGCACAGAGGGTAGAAATTCATTAGCACACACCATCACCTCCATGACACAACAAAGTGCGGTGGCAACACCCCCCTCCCCTCCTCCACAGAACGCCAACACACCCGCACCCTCAGCGTGAAGGGGAAAAATGGCGCTGCGTCAGCGCAAAACTGCAGCTTCCTGCAGAGCACATTAGCAGCTTTAGGCCAACACTGCCAGGAGGCCCATTAGCTGGTCTGCTACAGTTTTCAACAGGAGTTCAAGAGCATGTTAAAGACACAATGAAGGTCTAGACGGGACCCGATTATGTGCTGGGAAGCGCTGGACAGGAAACAATGACAGAAAAGACTGATCTGATTGAGGGAGGAAATCACCAATAGAGCAAGAGTGTTGTCTTATTAATTGCACAGAGGAAAGGGACATATGTTTTGAAAAGGACAAGTGTTACTGCATAATAATCTCTGATGTGACCCACAGGAAATATGTGCCATAAGCATGGTGTCGGGGTCACGTTTCCTCAAAAGCAGAGCACACAACCAGACTACAGTTCTAATAACATACAGTTAAATACTGAGAGAATCAGAAAAAAATGACCAATGATAGAGCTCAACAGTCAAAAAGCAAATCTTCATAGCTAAAGTTGCACAGTTGCTGCATTCTTGAATCTGTTGCAAAATCATCATACAAAATTCCTATTCACATGGATTCCTACTGAAACTAATGGATTTTGCCAATTTTTGGGTTTAAGTTTTGGACATTTCCAACAACCCTAAAGCACTACATAATGCAATGCATAACACAACATAAAACACCTGTAAAAAGACCTACTGATTTTAAACATTGGAAAAGTGCTGAATAAAATGATACTATTTCAGTGAAAGATTTCATGTAAATTATTTTGTCCAAAAATGAAAATTATCTCCCTTTTTTGCCATTTTGGTTGTTGAAATTTTGGTGCATCACTAGTATCAATTGACCTTTGCTGGGAGTTTGATTGACAGGCGATCTGACAAATAATAACACTGATTCTGCCATTTTGTCCAACAAACAAACCTGTCAGGAGAGTAGATTTATGCTGGTGGACTTGAACTCGAAAAATACTGCGTACTGACATCTTTCAGTGGTTAAGACACTTTCTGATGTTCATTCATGTTTATTTTGTACTATAACTAGTAAAGAAAAATCATCGATCAGTTAATTTGCCGCTTGCACTGAGGTGCTACAGCGATCTGTCACGACGCATTAAAGATCCACAAAATGGTATTTACTGATTGAATTTCATTGGGGGAAAAAAAGGCTAAATTTGAAAGCTCAGACTTTGTGTCATACCTGAAGTAACCTGCTCTGTCTTGTCTGAAATATTGTATTTTTCACTGCGTGAGAAAATAATGTGAATGTGAGAGCAGCATAGCATGTCGGATGTGGTTCTTTGTGAAAAGTCAATGGTTTCAAATAAATTTATCTTTATCTTTTACATTTACACTTTTAAATTGCTTTCAGTCTCTTTTAGTTAAAGTGTCTTATAGCAAGTCTACTTTTGATGCTTCTAATAAAATTTTGTAATAGGGTTTATCCCTAAGCCGTCTGGTTAGCTTGTAGGCTTTAAACTCAGTATTAGAAAACGGAAAGCAAGCCCTCTGTAAAACTTAATACATAGTCACTGTTGAGCTCTATGGTGCTCAGGGTGCTTGACCATCGGAGCTCGTTGGGAAACTCAAGCCCTGCTTTTGAGGAATGAAAGGCGAGCCAGCAGTTTTGTGCTATCGGTTGAATGAGGAAGGGCGTCTGTACCATACAAAGATCCTGGCCGAAAAGCAGAGAGACACAGGCAGTAGTCATGGTCATGTGATGAGTCAGCTGTAGAGGAAATTTAGTTTAGAACACGTTTCATAATCTGTAAAATCAATTCAGATGTATATTTTGGGTACCACTGTAGCGTAAAAAGAGGAGATCATTCATTTTCTGTTGTGATGAGAAATGGGCAGCTTTTAGAGGTCATTAGAGCGAATCTGACAAAAACCTAGCCATGTCTGAGTCCTATTACACCATGTTTTGGGGGGAAATTGTGCTTAATTGCGTTGAAAATAATGCCTGAAAGCAAAAACAGGCATCATCATCTTTTTCATTCAGAATATATTTTCTTTTGATTTGGAGGTGAAATAAGACCTGCATGTGTTTTTGTGACATTCACCCATTAAGGCCCCGGTATACTTCAAGCAAAATCCAAGACTTTAAGTAGTGTGGCAGCATTTCGAACAAAATTAAGCCAAAGCGAATTGAATTTTGAGTTTATTTTGGGAGCTCACGCCAGTCTCCAATTATTGTATATTTTGTTACTGAAAGGAAAACACGCAGCACATATATACGTTCATCTAAACGAAAAAACAAAAAAGAACTTCACTGTGAGTATATCAGGGCCTTTAAAAATCAACAATTATACAATAAGAGAGTGAATTCATCAAGTGTTGACTTCAGCTGATAGAAACTCATCCACACACCAACATTTGCAGAAAAAACAGTTGAAACTTCCCACTTTCTTTACCGAACCACATTATTCAGAACAACCCACAAGAAACATCTCCCTTGCATATGTGAGCCACGGCAGACACACTGGTCAGATGTCAGTTTGCACAGAGAGCAGTGCGGAGTGCATTGTGGGAAGTCTTTGTTGAATCAGGGTGCTGACCCATCATGCATCCATTAAGAAGCAGCAGGTGGGAAGCAGGTCAGAGGCAGGCAGAGAGGGAGCAGGCAGGAGGCAGCAGGGAGACAGGGAGACTAAAGCAGGCCATGGGAACGACTGAGGAATATGGGCAACATGTCACAATGTTCACCTTTAAAAAAATAAAATAAAAAAAATCACACTTCAAATCTGCAGCAAGCCGTTGTGAAGGTTTCAGTGAGGCAATGAGATGAGGCCAGCCATAAAAAAAAAAAAGATAAATTAGCCAATTAAACAAATGCAACATGAAAACAATCAGTGGAGCACTACATATTAATGTATTATTTATGTGACATATTAAACACCGATAACTGGAAAAATTAAAATCATCATCAATACAGAAAGAGTAAATAACAGCCAAACAGCACAACTCTTAGGCCGTGTGTCCATCACAGCATTTTTTCCAGAGGCTGGTGTATTTTTCCAATCTGAGCACTGAGCATTTGGGTGTTTTTCTCTGTGTTCAGTTAAAAGGTTAAAGTAATTTATCTAATTATTTTAAAAGGTTTGCTGCATGGTTAAAATACGCTACTCATAAATCTACGTAAAAACGTGTTTTTTAAGGAGAAAAATAAAAATAAACACTGTAAACATAGGCTTTTTAATTTCCTCCACTCCACAACAAAACCTTTCAATTTATTAGTATTTAGAAATGTAAGAAACTATAGCTAGCCTATATAAATGACAAGCCAAACCAATTTAATTTAGGCTAAAACGAAACTGAAAGTAACGTTGGGTCTCACTCGACACAAAATCTCCATATCTGCTATGCATTTATATGCCAAATTAATTTATTACACTATTAGGCTATGTAGGTTCACTCACTTTCCAGTATCCAGGGACGCCTGGGGATTTCTTCCAAGAGTATGCACTAACATGTTTAACCGTGTGCAGTTAGACAGATATCCACCAGAACCTGAAGCGTGAAGTAACCCGAAATAATGCTTGTTCAAAACAATCACTTTAGTAAAGTTTGCACTATTTTCTGCTTATTTTGGAGAAATAAAAGTACTGTTTTTTGTTTAATAGCTAAATATAGGCCATTGTCTTTAAAATGAAAAAAAAAATATATTTTAAAATACAGAAACAAAATAATTTTAAAAAGTAAAGATTCAATCCAATAATAATTTTATATATACATTTACAGTAGTAACAATGAATGACATTTTATTATATGATATCATGTTTTTAAATATGATGGTTTAATTCTAAACATGGTGATTATATGTAATGTGGACACCCAACATAATATATGATATTTACCATCTGAATCTAACAATGTCATGTCAAAAAAATGGACAGGTCAGCCATCTATTAATTATCATGCTAATCACGGCGCCTTTAGCCCCAGCAGCAGGGGTGCTTTTTACCCCAAACACCATATTTTACATTTTTAAAATACTTAAGTTGTCCTTGTACTTAAAATATAATAACAAAAAAATATATAGTAAATTTTGCACAAAATAAAATGTAGCCATGTGCAGTAATATTGAAAACTGAGAATGTGAAGCATTATTGAGTTAATAATGATAATCGTAACTGAATTGAATCGTGAAAACCAAGAACGACACCCCTACTTTTAAGATGCCAGTACTGACACACAGATATTCCAACTATAAACAAATTGCATAGAAACTTACAGATGCAAAGTTGTATTTGCACAGCAGAAGAATTAATTGGGGAACAAATGTATATCAAGAACCGTTTTGGAATTGGATGATTTATATAGCTTCACCTATATATGTTTACACATAGAGGCTACATCTCAAAAACATTGTCCATTCACAGTCATGCAAGCCACATGCTATTTATCCATGAACACAACAAGAGCAGAGCAGTTTAGCCCTTGATAATCCACCTAAAGACCCAAATGACTAAATCTAAGGACTGTACTTCAGAAAATGAGCACATCAAGTAGAAATTGACTTCAGCAACTAGGTCAACGCCATCATCTGACACAGTTTCAAAAATACTGACTCCATTTCATCAAAACAGGCCACAGGCAATATTTAATCAAGAGTCAGATGCAATGCCTCCTTTCAAACTACTACAAAAAATCTCCAATATTTAAATATTCAAACTGTCTGAATTATTTTCATATTATTTTGTATTAATAGTTTTGTGATACTGTACCTCTCAAAACCATGGCTAAACCTGAAAATTGGCAGAAGTTATCACAGTATCACATGCTAAAAGCTGACAAAGAGCACTATGACATTTAAAAAATTAGAGACCAAATTTGGTCAGCATCTGTTAAAAAGCATCTGTTAAATGCATAACAGTAAATGTAAATGTACTGCCACTATGTACAAATAATATTCAATAAACATGTAACAAACCGATCAATATATAAGGTGGAAAGTGACCTGTGCTATGTGTTGACATGATGAAAGTAATCAAATTTTATATTCAAATCTAAAGCAGACATCTTTTTTTTATTACAACCATTGTCAAATGAACGATAGGTCACTATGCTGACTTACCATGAAATACTCAAAATTAGACACAAGGTTGACTTACTAAGCTGAAACAACAAAATATATCTTCAGATTACTAACTTGCCATTCAAACTTAACCCTCCATCAATTCTACTTAGCCAGATGTCTAATACCATGTTAAAATAAAACATCAAGTCGACTTACCACACTGAAAAAAAACTTTCTAAGTTGACAATGACAAACTACTTTTGCCAAAAAACAAGATACAAAATTAAAATTACAAAATGACAAGATGTTAATTTGACTTACAGAGCTGAAATAACAATTTTGTTGAAATAAGATAGTCACCTTACTAAGAAAAGTTGAGACAGCAATTTACTATGTCTACAAAAATATCAAGTACTAAGTACTTACTAAGTTGAATTAATGAGATGAAGTCCATTTGTATTTACACAGAGTATTGAAACTTCAGGCTACAACTCCCATAAGGCCAAAAGGAAGTGCATTGCTCAGAAACTTCCATTTCCATCATTTTAAAACGTAATACATGGCCAAACATGATGAAATTTAGGTTCCCTACAGCACAAGATCAGAACCAGTGTTAGCTAGCATCTGTTGCCTTAAATTGTTGATACAACCAATCAAATAAAAAACAGATAAAAACATGATTTATCGGGAGAACAACTGCAAAGCACATTCATAACTCAAGCAAGAATGGCAAGCGCAAATAAAAGAGCAGAAAACACAAAATGATGGTAATTCGGTGGACTGGGTGCGTAAGCAGCGCAAACACAGGGTTTTTCCTGAGTCAAAAAAGGTCTTCGGTTTGTTCTGGTTTCACCGCGCTCTAGTCAAAACTAAATCATTTTTTTAGGTAATTTACTACAAATTGTCATTTGACCTGAAATTACTGTGCATTAAGACTAAATCTTTTATTATTATGAAGGTTAAATCAAGGCTAAATCACACTTATGGTCTCTCATCTGACGTCTTGTGAGTTGTATTGGCCAGATGAGTTGTTATAACCCTTCATTAAAATGAATCGGTTCAAATGAGTCGTTAAACTGTGAGTCGTTCATTAGCGGACATGAACGCATTGTGTGCTGATCTCGGTTGTCAGGACATCGCAAAAGATTTGTGTCAACAACAACAACACTTAAATCACTGCATATGATTTTTTTTTCTTTCATTGAAAGTGTTCACATTGTCTCGTGCGGAAAGCAGTTTATTTTGAGGGATGGAGAGTAAAGACAGAAAGAGAGCCTGTTTACCAGAGGTGGGTAGTAACGAGTTACATTTACTTGAGTAAATTTTTTGGGTAACTAATACTTTTAGAGTATATTAAAAGATGGGTACTTTTACTCAAGTAATTTTTTTGTGAAAAAACGGTACTTCTACTTTGCTACTGTGGGTGACGCTCCTCTCGTTACTTCATCTTAATTCACTGCTTCCATTTATTCCAAACGCGCCGTCTACTTTTCTCTGGGCAATGAACGATGCCCAGTCGCTCATGAATGATTCACTCTATTGAGTCAATTTCGGTTTAAAGGCTTGATCAAACCAGTGAATTGGTTTGTGAATCAGTTTAAATGATTCGTTCAGTCCCTGCGCAGATTCGTCTTTACTGATGAGATGCGCATAATATATCGTTTGATATATATAGACTTAATACTATAAAGCAATAGGTTTTTCAGTTAGTGTCTTCAGCTTATGTTCATGTAAAAATATGGCATGCTGCTGCTTCAAGCAATGGTATAAACATCATTCAGTGTAAATTGTGAAAATCACAATTACATTATCAAGGGAATGATCAATAATTATGATTTTTATGATTTTCGTGTGTGTATATAAATATATATCAATTTTATCTGTATCTCTAAATAAAAATAAATTATAGATTTTCAGTATATGATCCAAAGTAACTAACTACTTGAGTAGTTTTTCATCCGATACTTTTTTACTCTTACTCAAGTAACAATTCAGAATATTACTTTTCCTTCAGTAAATATTTCTATAAGTACTTTTACTTTTACGATTTTTGTGTACTCTACCCACCTCTGCTGTTTACACATGGTCACATTATGCGTTCTCTCTTTTCAGATATCAATCTGATTTGTTAAAACGTTTCCTTGTCCACATAAATGTATATGTAAATATATAACTCCGGTCTTGAATTCTCGCACTATATACAAAATTAACAGAGGTCACGTCAATGAAATCAATATGCACCGCTATTTATTAATCATCATCAACTAATTGCAAAATCGAAGTTCACAACAGGAGAGAGAGCGGCATCAGCACTGGAAAAATAGATTAGTATGACTTTATCCAATGAAGATTGTGTGTTAAGGGTCTGCGACGGTTTCATTTGGCATTTACTCGGAGAAAGTGCATAAAGTGACCAGGTGTAAACAGGCCGAGAGAGAGTGTTCTCTCTGTTCTTTCTTTCCCTCAGTTAACAAGAGCGCTAACACAAGTGCAGAATTCATTTATATCACATGAACCAATCAAATATGGCTTTGGCGGGACAAAAATTCATTTTGGTGGCTGACAAAAAAATTTAAAAGCAGGAAAAACCCTGAAACAACAAAGAATGAACATAAACCATTCTGACTGAAAATCTGATTTCATTACCTGAAGGCTAGAAATGACAAAGTGGAACTGAAACAAAGTGAATAAAGAATTAAAAAACCCGTTGAGACACTGTTAGCGATGTTGCCCATTTTCCCATGATCCTCTATGGCCTGGTGCAGATGGTAAGAGAAGGGGTGGGAGGAGATGTTATTGTACACCAGAGCCCATAATTCAATTTCATAGTGGTGAATAACCTTCATCATCCTCATTCCCCCGTGCATGAGTGAGTGAGTGAGTGAGTGAGTGAGTGAGTGAGTGATACTCTGGCCCTTGTACTGTACCGTCCTGCTGCTGCTGCCGCGGCTGCTGCTGCTGCTGGAGCTCCTGCCCCTGCCTGTACCTCTGCTGCAGGCTTTTACGTTTGATGTAATCGTGGTCGACCGGAGTGACCGTGTACGGGGGAGAACTCGCACCTGCCGCACCGCCAGGCAGAGAAGTTGTTGGAACCACCACAGATGTGACAGATGAGGTGGCCAACGCTGCCGGACAGGTACTCACGCCAACCGAGGAGCGCGAGTCCTCATCGTTAATAGACGGAAGCTTTTCCCTGATTGGAGAAAAAGAGAGAAAAAAAAAACTATTAATAAAACAAAAACACAAAGATTCTATTAAATGTAGGGTTGTTTTAACAGCACTAAAGAACGTCTTAAAAATGTTTATACTTTTGGTATACAGCTATAAATCACTAAAATCTTAGAATCCATATTTTACAATCTTAAAGGTCCCCTGAAGTGCCTTGAAACACGCAACGTGATGTAATTTCAACTGAAACAGGAAGACAGGGTGGGACATATCGAGCAGCCCCGCCCCCTAAAACAACCAATAGCATTTTGTTTATATCTTCTCTGGCCAGAGACGAGCTCGGTAAAGCTGCATTTGACAGCCAAGGTCTAATAGATGACCCCCTAGATTCAATACGAAACTCTTACTAATCATGATGAGAAAGCGTTCTGGCAGATGATGTAGGATGAATGTGTCATGCATACGCCGGTGAGAATGCGCTAGTCTCTCAAGTTTGTCCACAGGAGCAAAGGAAGCAAAGTTTCCCTACTTTAGCAAAGGGAAAGCAGTCTCCTCTTGGCTTATGCAACATTTTTGTTTACAAATCCTTGTTTTGTGCTTCTAATTCATGACTGGCGTTTTGTTGTTCTCTCTCTGGTGTTCATCACAAATCATGCAATGCAGATGTCCTACGCCATCCACTAAAACCACATCCGTATACAGCAACAGAGAAGTATTTATTATTTTTGAAACATTCACGACAGTAGGCCTTTTTACTTACGCCCCAGAGCCATGTGACAGACATTTTATTGTGAACACTAGGGTTGTGCCGATAGATATATCGACGATACCAGATGTCTTTGTCGATAGTCAAAACGATATTTGGCTCATTCTCCTATTAATGTATAAAACTATTATTATTACTATTATTAGGCGGCCTATTATTATTGGGCTACCATTATCGAATTGCCCCGCTATTTCACTCAGCGCTGCACATACACACAAATGAGGCTCCTCCTCCTCATTGGAAATGTTTTAAAAACAGACTCTAAAATTAAACCCACAACAAAACTGAACTGCAGAATAGTAAACCTTTTTATTAGTGCTAAAAGAGACATATTTTAGACATCTTTAATGGCTATGAATGATCATGAAACAGCATTGTCACCAGCATTTTGTTTTCTTTTACAGCACATTAACTAAAAAACATTGTTGCTTGTTCTTCATCATCGTTATAATAAAAAAAAAAATGCAATTAATAAGTTATCAGTCTAAAACAGGGCTCATCGTGGGATGCGCAGTACGGAATGAAGTGCCTTATGTAGCTATCAGTTTAATTTAACTTTACTCCAAAAATATAATCTGAAAATACTTTTATCTTTAACGTGCTCGTTTATGTCAAATATTTAGTGTTAAACTGTTGGTCTTTAAAATAAATCTACTTTTGATTTTCACCTTGTCTGATTTTTAGACTGATAACTTCTGCGAGGATGCGCCAAAGCTGCAAACTTGTAGGACGCGTGGCCCTATAATAACGATGTATGACTGCTGTATCCGAACATATAAACTAGCTGTTTTAAATAATTTTATATTTAACATGTCAGTTTTTCAATATGTTTGAAAGTATAGTACTTATTGTTATTGGTTATTGGTGCTTCCTGGCACGCTCTCTCTCTCTCTCTCTCTCTCTCTCTCTCACGCATGCGTGGTTTAAAATCACCAAATAGCCTGTGATAAGTACAGAGAGTCTCTCTCTTGCCCCCACCCACCCATACACGATAATATCTGCGATCTCACAGGCTGGGGATATTACGATATGAAAAATTACCATATCGTGCAACCCTAGTGGATACATATGCTTTACTTGACATCTTGTGGATTGTTTGGATTTTAAAAAAAAACAACCACTGCAATGATAAAACTTGGAATGGCCACGTCAATTTTTAATATAACTCCAACTAAATTGTCTGAAAGAAGAAAGTCATATGCACCTAGGATGCCTCAAGGGTGAGTAAAACACAGGGTACTTTTCATTTTTGGGTGAACTAACTCTTTAAGACTATGTTTCTGAAACAGTTAATACGGCAGTGTCGACGAGGATCGTTTTCATTTTAAAACAACACTTCAAAATGAAAACACACTAGTGTAAACTGGGCCTAAAAGGTTTGTGGTCGTACTTGTCAATGCTGGTTTTGGGTGCGGTCTTCTCCTCTCCGCGTGCAAAGGGTCCGACGGCACCTTCAGCGAGCATGTTGAAGAACAGCTCATACTCTACTAGCTTCATCTGCTGCTCAGACTGTTCACCATCATCTTCCTCATTCTCCAGCAACTTCAGAATGGTGGCACTCAGGCGGAAAAACAGCTGGCCAGTCAGAAGTAAGAGAAGAGAAATATATTAAGAAGAATTGTTTAATCAATGTTTTTTTAATAGGAGCACTTGCAATACACTACCATTTAAAAGTTCAGGGTCAGTGTTTTTTGTTTTTAAGAAAACGTTTATTCAGCAAAGATGTATTAAATTGACCACATTAAAGCTTTGTACATTGTTACAAATTTCTATTTTAAATAAACAGTTATTTTGTACTTTCTACTTATCAAAGAATCCTGAAAAATGTTTTCATGAAAAAAAGCAGCACAATTATTTTCAACATTGCTAATAAATAGAAATAATTTCAGGATCATGTGACACTGAAGATTGGAGAAATGCTGAAAATCACAGCGATAAATTACAACAGAAAACATTAAAAGAACATTCAAATAATATTTTACAATATTACTGTTGCACTTTATTTTCGATCAGATAAATGCAACCTTGATGAGTATCAAAAACATTCAAATTGTACTAATTCAAAACTTTGGAAACGGCAGTGTGCTAATGAGCTCTATTTCACTACATACCTCTAAGGCCTCCATTGCGAGGTCAGGCGGATTGTGGTAGTGGATTTTGCGTGGGTATCTGGCTGCTTCCTCATGCAGGTAGTGTGCAGACTAGAGAGAGACGACACAAGGACTGTAATGAGATGCATGTCTGACTGTTGGGCGGTCAGCAGCCAGTTTCACACATAAAACCCCAACAACATCCTTACATGTCATATATATTTTTATTCACCAGTAACTAAAAAAAGAGGGCATTTCCTTCAAGAACAGAATCAGACCTGAAGGTGAGTTTGCATTCAAGTGATTAAAAGTAGACTAAACCAGTCGGGTGTAAAAACACACTCTGACATAAGAGCATTTTTTTGAGAATCTTGCCAGTTTTTTTCTTTAGTTTAGATTATTAGGCATATAAATTATATGCAATATACCCAGATCCAATCCAAAACAATCAATGTGAGATTGCCTGAATAAGTTGGTCTCTCTCAGCCCAACTGACAAAGAATGCAAGTAGGCTTATTTGACTATATCCTATATTAAAATTATTATATTCAGTGCCTTCTCCTATACTCTTATTGATATTTAGTGCCACAGAAAGTAATGTTTTTGTTCTCTTTGACTCGTTGGGTGGAAAGGGTGCTTTATTTACATGTAATAATACGAATCTTTGGATGGAAACGTAGCTATTGTTTAGTACACCACCAAATGTCTCTCTCACTTTTCATCTATACAACAAAAACAGCTTCTATTCTCCTGTTGATTCACGCTGTTACTCTTTTTTTTCCTTGTTGAACGCAGCACACAAATGACGTTACTGTCGACCGGCTTACGTCACTTCTTAGTACCCACTGTCAGTGCCAATGCAACCCTTTTAAATGGTACTGGGAAATAGTTTGCGCAAAATCGTCCCAGTACTTTAGTACTGCACTTTTAGCTCTGGAACTAAAGCAGTGTGAAAGGCCCTAATGTACTAAAAATGGAAAAGCTTTTTCTTAGCATTTTTTAGGCATGACAACGGTGTCAAAATGTTCCCAATTTACAGGAATCCATGAAAACAGTTGAAAGGCTGTATGTCTGCAAGGCCTAGCTGGCAATGTCACTTTGTAAAGATGCAAACCTGAATTATCTTCATAGTAGTGTTTCCATAGTAGCAATTCTGCTATTTTCCTGTTTATCTCTCTGAAGCTGCTTTGACACAATCTCTTTATAAAGTGTTATAGAAATAAAGCTGACTTAAATTAACTTAAATTAACTAAAAAAATGCAATTTAGTAACAAATGACGCTTGTGTTTTGGAACAATTCCTTACAATCTACAGGTCTAAAAATACCATTAAGAAACCCTAGTAAAAGATGGCATGCATTCTCAATAGTCAATCATACTATCACTAGACCAGCTGTAACTCAGCTCATCACCTTTTTGTACAGCTGCAGGTAGTCTTTGGACGGCAGTTTGCGCTTCTCTGCAATCTTTCCCAGCATGTAGTGAATGAGCCACTCCTCCTCATCTCCGCCACAGCATGAGGCGCTCTGAAAGCACTGCGACGCCATCTCCAACATCGAGTCTCTGCGCTCTACCATCTTTAAAAGTAAACAAAAAGTATATTATATTATTATTTTATTTAATTATTATTTAATTATTTTTATTTATTTATTTTATTTTATTTTTTCTTTGTATTTATTTGCTCATCCTCTTATTTATGTATCTGTTATTATTGTTTATGAGTTGCTTCTGTATTCTGAAGTGAAATTCATGTCACAATACCTTAAAGACTTGCTGCTAAGTGATTGTACTTATGGGAAGCACATTGTACATTTATCCTGCCAATACTAAATAAACGTCCAAAAAAAAAAAAAAAAAAAAGTAAACAAAAAGTAACTTGAGAATCTCTCTCTGAATCTCTTATTTCTAATTTTTTAAAACACATACTCATACATTAGCTATGTTTCTATCCACTTATTTTTATGCGCATTTTAGAGTATTGCATTTAAAAAAAAGCACTGGATGGAAACGGCAAGATGCGCATAAATTCTAAAAATGTGCATCAAAAACTTGTGCGCAAATTTTAACTTTTTATCCTGCATTAGCTACAATGGAAACACATTCATAGAATAAATTCCTCCATGTCCATTAAAAAAAGTCATGCGACTTTGTGCTATGAGACGGGATAACTTGAACAATCTCATTCACAAAGCAACTATATGTTGTTATGGTCATTCTGAAACGGATGAGCAAAGTCTGTCGTCTAAAGGCCAATTCACACCACACAGACAAACGTCAGCAAACTCCAACAAACTAGTCTGTTGGAGTTAGTTGGATCAGTGTGTTACCCCTGTTGGTGTTTGTTGGTTGGAGTTTGTTTTCACCCGACTGAACATGCTTAATCAGCGTTTGTTGATAGGTCATCTAAATATTTGCGTCTGTGAAACAGATGGAAAATTGACAGGCTTTTGCTGCAGGTCTTTGGATGTTTTGCACTCCAGGTCTTCGAACTGGTCATGTGACTATTATCTATAGGCCTTAAGCATTTCCTTGTCTTACACGACTGCATTCCCAAACAGCAGCATCCGCCTTCAAAAGCAGTGACTACATTTATTGCATTTCGTCAGGTTGCTCTGAGATGCAAGTAGGCTTATTTGACTATATCCTATATTAAAATTATTATATTCAGTGCCTTCTCCTATACTCTTATTGATATTTAGTGCCACAGAAAGTAATGTTTTTGTTCTCTTTGACTCGTTGGATGGAAAGGGTGCTTTATTTACATGTAATAATACGAATCTTTGTATGGAAACGTAGCTATTGTTTAGTACACCACCAAATGTCTCTCTCACTTTTCATCTATACAAACAGAAGTACCTGTTTGATCAAGTCAGGAGGAAGTTCTTGTTTCCACTGTTTGAGCTGTCTGGAAGCGAAAGAGTGCAAGGCATAGGACATGGTACCATACTCGATCCATAGAGAGAGGTTGGAACCGTCTATCTCCAGAGCCCGTTTGAAACAGGTCAGCACAGCCAGAGAGTTTTTCCAGATGGGTCCGTCACTCCTGAGCTCATTGGAGTTCAGCTTGTCCTGGATGCGACTGGCGCGTGCCAGTGCCATGCCTGCCCATGAGTCAAACCTATGTGAGAGACAGAGACGGTCACCTGACAGCTAAGCTAACTACATTCCAGCTAAAAAGGTCAGCGGCAGACCTGTTAGGACACATGCAGATGTCGTGCATGTAGAACTTGATGGCTTTCGACTGCTCTTTGTTTTTGAAGTGGTAGTCCGCTAGCAGGTAGTACAGCTCGTTGACCACAGGCGGTGCCGGGGAAGCTCCTTCTGGAAGCGCTGGCACCTTGGAGAAAGAGAAATACTTAATGGCTCGATTCCACTGAACGGTACGGGTTAGTACAGTACGGTGTGATTCGGTACGGAGCACCATAATCCAGCTTGTGTTTCACCTGCCATCGGTACCCTTACTTGATAGGCGTGGTGTATGCTGCAACGTAGTGATCAACGATAAAGCAACACAAGCACAACTCTGCCTTTTTCAGTTTTAATGAACAATAACAGGCATTATAAAAGTTTAAGAGGCTTAAGAGGAAATAAAGACAAAAGCAAACAAAGCCTGCGCTGTACTACGGTCAAGTTCAAAATAAATATATAAAGGTAAATATAAGTTTGTGCTTAGCCAAAACTATATGACCAGGAACAAACAAAAGATGCATGAGACAACGAATGCCTGTTAAATAAAACGTTTGTGTTTAATCGTGTTTAATCACTACAGAGACGTCAGAGCCAGCAGCAAATGTCAGAGGAACTAGCTGAGCTTGAGGCTGCTCTGAGCAGATACATGAGCACTGAGCGCCCGGTGATCACAATAACAGTAATATTTAAAAAATTAGTGGGTTTTTGGGCATAAAGAACAGAAAAGAATGCATGGTGAGAAATGACTATTGTCTGTGTGAAAATATAATATTATATTAAAGTTACATCTTTTTGTGTTTGTGCACTCTAATGTAAACAAGCCAATGTAAATAAACTCGACATCAAATCGGAATGATTGAAGTAACAATTCTAGTCAACCAATCAGGGTTCTGCACTGAGTTTAGCTCCACCCTTTTAGTACTTTTTGCTGTGCTAGGTATCCTTACGGAACGGTACCAAAAAAGTGGTACGGTTCGGTTCGCTATTTTCATACCATTCACAATGAAAACAGACATAATTGTTTACTGTACCGTACTGTACCGAACGGCTCAGTGGAAATGAGCCAAAGATGAGGATCTAGATCTAGACGAACGCATAAAAATCGATGAGGTCATACCTTGAGAGCACCTCCTTCAATATAAGCAGACACATCGTCTACAGAGATTGTGGGGCCATCGGTGCGTGGGATTATTCCAGAAAGCCTTTTAAGCAGGTTGGCAAGGTCAGCAGAGACAGTGCTGGTCTTATAACTGTCAAACTCTGGCAAGGTCTTGGGTTTAAAGTACTCAAACATAAAGACGGCATCATCCCAATGAAGCTCCACCTAAATCAGAGACAGAAAGAGACCAGAAGAAAGAGAGAGAGAGATGGAGACATGCATCAATAATAGGGCAGTTTTATTTTAGAACTATTTATATATTACAGTATTTATTCATATTTTGAATTTATTTTAACACATCAATTTTCATTTCAGCTTTAGTTTATGTTATATTGTTATGTGCTTTTATCATTATTAGTATTTTGTTTAATATTTTTATTTAGCCTTACTTTAACTGCCATTGCAGCATTTAACATTTTTATTGAAAATGTGAACATTTTCATCAGATATTTACATTTCACTTCATTTCAAATGTATTTCAATTAACGGAAATCATTTTTCAATAGTTTTGGTTTTAATCTTAGTTTTAGCAAAGTCATATTTTATACAGGATTTCTGGGAGATGAGCTAGCACTGTGACATAATTGTGACATCCTTACATTTTATTGACCTGCTTGTGCGTCACTCAGAAAAACAGGCCAATCAGAAGAGAGGCTCGTGAATGAATAGTAATTAGACAGGCCAAAATCAACCTGTTTTGTCAAGGGGATTTTGCTGTACACAAGCGTGGAGAGATTTAACCGGGGGTTTCTTTCAATCTGTGAGTGGACTCTTTTGTCCCCCTCAGGAGTAACAGTAACATGAACAGCAGCAGGCATACAATAATACCCTGCATTTTGGGATTTTTTCATTACCCTGAACAATTTGACAATATCAACGAGTGACAAAAGACAGAATTATCACTTATTTATTCTAACAAAAAGCAATTTCCATGCTGGCATCATGACAATGGGGAGAAATGAGGCTAATTTCTATAACAGGGCCAAAAATCGTGCTGATTAGTTTTGATTAATAACAGTAACAGTGCCGAATCAGATTAATGAAAAAAACATACAACATGGTTAAGAGATTAAAACCAGATTATACCGTTTCTTAATTCATTCAAAGAAGAGATAGTGGCTGGAATTCAGAACGAGTTATGAATTGAACCTGGCTCATTTGTACAGAAAGCCAGGAGTAAAAATCTATTATTTAGCTGAGAAGCGTGCAGACGAATAACCAAAGCTAAAAACCACAATCACCACAAACACGGACTTTTGTGGTTTGGTTTTTTCCCTTTTTCCTTCCTCCTCTTGCAGCTCCAATGACTAAGCACAGCTCAATATCTGCTAGATGCCTGCAAAAACACAAGCAGCATCTACACCGCGCAATCTGTTTCCTCCAGAGACACAGGAATAGGTGCAGAACACCTCGGTATTGTACTTTGGTGGTGTGTACAGCAGTTCCTGTGTACAGAGCAGTGCTGCATAATGGCTGTGTGGGTGGCTAAATGATCAATGTGACTCCTGCTGCCAAAAGATAATCAATCACTGAATTACTGCTGAATCAGACCGCCAACTCATCCCACCCAACATCCACCTACCTTCATTAGCAAAGGGACAGTTCTCCCCTAGTGAAAAATAAATATACTTAAATTTGAACTACATTTATTTCATCCTCCGCATACTACAAATACATTTTCAAACTTATGTACTAAGTAAAATGCCTTGCAGTTGTACTGTTAGTATACTAAACTGGTAAACTTAAAGTCTGCTAAACTGGAATGACTAATTTTGTACTTAATGCACTTTAATTGTGCAGAAGTAGTGCTGAAGTCCAATTAAACACAATATTTAGTATATTTGATTGTGCTAAAGTGGAACTATTGTAAGAATACTTTAGGTACACTTTAAATATTTAGCATTTAAAGGGCAATATTACAAAATCCTTATTAAAAATGATTTTTGAAAAAATGTTTATATCAGTAGGTCTCGAGTTATCTGTCAGTAAAAAATAAATCTGTCAAAGATTTGAACTATACTTAGTATGAAATAAATATCTTAGATAGCATAAAATAAGTTTGCAGGAGACTTTGGAGTCATGTCAAAACCATTGACTTAACTACATTTTGTGGAAGCATATGATAGCTAAAATATTACAGCTTTATTTACAGTCTTTCCCAATATGTAAAGGTTTAATGTGACAATCATTGTCGTTCATGACACATTCAGAGCTGTTCAGTGGGCAGAAAATATTGAAGTATTTTGTGCAAGAAGAGGAACAGAAAAACAAGTGAATCAACCACACTCTTCTTGACCATCTTCTCTATCAAACAGAATTGGGAAGTTGCCATCCCTGTTTTGATTTCAGCAAATCAATTTGAGCGAACGCAGACAATGTGATAAATATTCATGAACCCAGCAGCTCATTAATGCGTTTTATATTGTTATTAGTAGTAGAATTCGTAGTACCACAGTTTCATTTATCATCACAATTATTTTACGTTTTACCCTTTTTTATAGAAACGCTAAAATGACAAACAATATCTTCAGCACCACCACCAGTCCTTAGCTCAGTCAACAAATATACATTCATGGTTATACTAATTACTAAATTTCTATCATCTTATAATGCTAAATTAGCATAATATCATATTTTAATGCTATATAAAAATACTATAGCGATTCTATTCCCAAGGTAGAGAGTTAATAATATTTACAGTAATATATTGGATTTGATAGGTGTCTCTCACATTAATATAGTGTAGATTAGTGTACAATGTTTTATAATAATAATTGTTTCTATTTAGTGTCTTTTCATTCATTTAACATTTTTATTGGGGAAATTCAAGTTATTCGTTGTTTACATTAAGAAAGTTAAGTGTGTAAACTTAACTTGTCATTGCAAGTGTGTTACCTGTGGGGCAGAATGCTCCTCTAGGTATCGGGCTTTGCTTTTCTTGCTCGGGTAAGCATACAGGCAGAAGAAACACTGCTCCAGTGCTGTCTCCAGATCCTCTTTATATGGAAGATTCTCATGTCCTGAGAGCCTCTCCCTCAAAACCCGCACCTGAAAACAGACACATGATCATCAGACAGCAAAACTTGGTGTTTCTAAACCTAAATGCAGCATTGGTGCGCAGACTTTATAAACACTACAAAAATCTTTCTCACCCCAAACCTTGTGTTTTTGTGATATATTATTAAAAACTGAATTAAAGGGATGCACACAAAGAATCCTTGTAGCTTAATAAAATTACAGTTGAACCACTGATGTCACATGGACTGTTTTAACGATGTCCTGACCACCTTTCTGCGCCCTGAATGTGTCAGTTGCATTGCTGTCTATGGAGGGTCAGAAAGCTCTCGGATTTCATAAAAAATATCTTAATTCATGTTCTGAAGATAAACGAAGGTCTTACGGGTTTGGAACGACATGAGGGTGAGGAATTAATGACAGAATTTTGGGGTGAACTATATCTTTAACAACAATATGGTTAATATACAATATTACATAACACCTATGACAAAAGCCAGGTCCTGATTACAGAAGCACAGATGCATGTCAGAGAAACATGTGTCGCCATTATTTTGCATGAGACTTACAAAAAATTTGAGCAAAGTGCCATCAGAGTTGCAGCACCAGGAGCGACGGCCCAGGTATTCATGCGCCGTGTTCAGAAGCATGAGGGAAGAGGGCAGCAATGGAGTATCATCCTCTACAGAACACAAACACACACAGCTGTGTCAACAACACACTACACTGAAAAGCTGTTATTTTTCCTTAATCGTCATACCATCATCATCCTCATCTGTGATGTGCTGCCTCAGCATGCAGTCAAAGGCTGCCTCTTCCTGTTTAATGAGCTGGTACAGCAGAATCCATGGCAGCAGTGATGAGAAATGAGCCTCTTTGGGGTCATCAGGTAAGACCATGCTGTTGGCGATCAACTAAAAAAAATGAACACAACAACTGCGATTACTCCAATTAGCAATTACTCCAGTCTAAAATGCTGACTAACTGCTCTAAAAACACTTCAAATGATGAATCCACACAGACCTGTATGAGGTTGTTGGCAAGGCGCGGGAGGTGTGTGGATCGTGGGGTGTGACTGAGCAGCTCAGGCTTGTCCGTGATGCAGCTTTCGACACCCCTCAGCAGGGCCGTGATGGTGGACACCCACTCCTCCTTTGCGGAGGGGCTGCTGGGTAATGCAGAGTTGAAGTGCTGCATGGCCTCGTTCAGAGACACTTCAGATGTCTCGAGGCAGGAGCTGTAGTCTTTCAGCCGCAGCAGGGAGCTCTAGAGAGAGAAAAAACAAAGACGGATGTGGGGTCAACAGGTTAAGTGTCTGAAAACGCCACACTTTTGTGGAATTGAAGGCTGAGGAAATGTTCAGTCATACGCGTCACATTTAAGACAAATGGGATATCGAACACTGAGTGAGGCTAGTCATTATTCCCATAATAACTAGCTTTTAACATGCTGGCTCTATCATTTTGAGCTCTGATATGAATCGACCTGATCCACGGATAAACCATGTCTGTGAGGAAAATATGATGTGTTTATGAGACAATTTACTTCAAAACTATATACACTGCAGCACAAAGGTATTCATAATGGTTAAATTATAAACATTGTAATGCATCATATATTTCCTTTTAAAAGTTTGGAGTTGGCAAAAGTTTGGGGCTTTGGAGATGTATTTATTTGATCAAAAATAAAATAAGAACTGTATTATTACATTATAAAATAGCAGTTTTCTATGGCAATATATTTTAAAATGTAATTCTTTAGTAAGAATTACTATGCATTAAATACTAATGTCTATTACTAAATATCTTTAGTAAATCTAGGCAGTATTGTTTTTAATAAAAAAAAATAGTTATAAATGCAGCTATAATACATTAATGTATTACTCACGGTTATATTTTGAAATAAAATTATTCACCCTGTTCCTTTAAATAACTACTCCTTTTAAAGAGCATTACACTTTATAACCACAAACAATATATGAAATAATTATGTTTTTTATTTACTACGCTGTGCAGAAGGGATAAAGTACAGTCAGCTGGTCATTATCGCAAAGTAAACCCTGACAGAATGATCAGAACCACAGGAGCAAAGTGGAGGACTCTTGAGTTATCATGAAGGGGTTTATTTTGCATTAATGACCTACTGACTGTACATTATGCTGCTAAACTTAACATAATAAATAAATATTATGCAATATGAATAATTTATAATGCATTAATGATAACTTTGTGATGCTTTATAGATACAGGCTTTGCAGGAAGTGTGTTTTACCTGCAGCAGTAACAGCTGTGCTGGTCTCTCAGGAGTAGAGCTGATGTAATCGAGAGGCTTCATTCGTGCCGAGCCAGGGCCGAAGCTCAGTGTGGGCTGCAGCAGACGGACCACAGACTGGTAATCTCCCGTGTCAAACAGTCTCTGGATCTCCTCTAGTGACTGACAACGCTCTAGAGACTTCAACTTCTTCTCAATCTAAAAAGAGAAAGAGAAGGAAACATTTCATATTCTTCTATACTTAAAGGGCCACATATAATGTAAAACTGGACCTTGGCCCTTTTTTAAATAAAGTCTGATCTACTATGCAGGCATAATCTAGCAGCCAGACCAGTTTAGTGGAAACTCCAAAAAGCTTAGTTTTTAAAAAATGTAAAGCATAAGACATTTTTTTCCTAGTATGGACATAGGTTGCACTTTTTTTACAGTCCTGTTATGCATGTGCATGCTATACACTTATAATAATAACTACAATAACTGGGTAATAAGTTGGTACTAACCCTTAACCTACATGTAAAATGTTATATTACTCAGTACTTTCTCAGGTAAGCGCACTGTAAAAGCACATATTGTAAAATACAATGCAACCAGAACATTTTATATGTAAAAGAATTGTTTACACAAATTGTAGAGTTCAGAAAAGGGAGGGAAAAAGTGAACAATGGAGTACATTATTACCTTAAAAAACTTATTTATACGAATATTTTTTTAAACACTCACACATAATATTGTAACATATGTTTGTCACGTACTGTCACTTTTCTATTCATTTTAAGCATCCTTGCTAAACAAATTATTAACTTCAGTAAATTTCACAGATTCCTTAATGGCAAAATAACTGTGAAAGTTGTATTTATTTTGATACACTTGTATTCGATTTCAAACCCATTTTAAAGTTCTGCGCCCGTATTCTGTTTCTACGACACAGAGGTGACAGTGTCTTGAGAGTTGAACTTCTTTTGTACCGTACCTCCTCTATAGAGATGGCATTGTCCACGCTGAGGTTGGGCAGAACGATGGTGATTTTTTCCATCTCACTAGCCTGACCTTTCAGCAGACCGACACACATGTCGTAACACTCCAGTGCCTCCTCCATGTCACCCTAAAACGGCAAATTAACAGTCATATATTAATGTCTACAAG
This sequence comes from Enteromius mattozi, assembly GCA_032359235.1. NCBI lineage: Eukaryota > Metazoa > Chordata > Actinopteri > Cypriniformes > Cyprinidae > Enteromius > Enteromius mattozi. Next base: position 15,649,017 of record JAUMHE010000055.1, read on the forward strand.
GCAAAAACGTCACACAAGTAATAATTCCTTCAGTTTAAATGTAATTTACCTAATATAGCCTTATCTATATGCAAGTCAGAACTATTCAAGATAACCAAATGTGTTTTAATGATCCTACTGGTGATTCGGTGTCTAGAAACTGAGCTCTCTTACCTGAAAGGCGAGGTATCGCGCTTTGAGCCAGTGAACTCTGACGGCAAAAGAGAGCCAATCGCCTTCAAACAGATCCCTCTGAGAGGAAGCCATGATCAGGAGGAACATATCTGTCTGAAAGCGGGTCTCTGGACTTTCAGCGTCCCCACAATCCCTTCCTGAACCAGACATGGTCTTCCTCTGAGACACTGTAAATACAGGCATATGACTTTGGTTATCGAACTCAGTACTTTTAAGGGGATCGACCAAATTCGCATTAAATCAATCGGTACCAAATTTTGGTACCTGAGAACGCATCTGATCGTGGTATGTTACACAGAGACAGAGACCCTAAGACATGATGTCACCCCTGCAACTCTTTAAAACACAACACAGGGCAAAACGAAATGTTCTGAATGTGATCAAATTTCTAGGTTCATACAGTTTCCGCAAAATTCAGACAGGATGCGGAGTCCATTCATAAAAAAATAATTTACTCTATAGCGCGGAACATCACAGAATTCATCATTTTTGGATGAATAAAAGAAGTTCTGTCACTTTTGAATTTGAATCGTGATATGAACTAGTGTATATGAATATTAAAATGCAAAAGACATATATATATGAATCCTGCATGTTCCGTTAAACTCGATATGTATGAATGGAGGAGACAAGGTTTTGTTCACCACAAAAATACTGGAGCACACATTAACTCGTGCTGATTTTCGTCCTCTGCGTCTCACTACATGACAGCATGAAGTGAACTTAATCTCCAGAGATTTTACCACTTCATTTGAGAAAACTAGCATCATATCATACTGTATACACACAGAAACGTCACAGCAACCTGTCAAAATAAAAGTACGGTTTAACATGTAACAGAAATATATTACTCTTGTATTGCTTTTGTACACTATAATGTATACTGTCAAATTTAAATAAAACATTTAAATGATAAAAATAATTATTACAACCGCATTAACCAATTTATTGTACAAAAATACAATTATTATTTTAAATATTATATTTATGTGATTAATTATTAATTACACTATTATTATTAACAGTAAACCTCTGTTTGTTTGCCAAAAAATAAAGGTTTCATCTTCATTTGATTAAAAATAAATAATTGTTTCATGTCTTCATTTGATGATAAGAAAAAAACAAAAAAACACCACAATTTCTGGAAGAAAAAGAGGAGGAAAAAAAAAGAAATGTAGAGCCCTACTGTTCAAAATGTTGAAATTGAGAGTTTTGGACTTTTTTTTTTTTACTGAAATAAATGTTTTTGTTATAACACAGAGAGTAAAGTACTGTTGGGTATCAGTATCGAATTTTAGGTACCGGTACCGTACCGTTTTAAATCTAAACGGTACCCGACCCTACATATGACATTGCTGTGATTCCTTTTCATGATCCGTGTACTATTATTGCATATGAGTGCCTGATGTCAAACACAACACAAATGTCTGACTGAGTGTGATGTTCTTACTGTTCTTGCCCTTCATCATAGACTTCTGCTCCAACTGCAGCTCCAGACAGCAGAGACACATCAGCATCATTTCCTGTTACATAACAGACAGTATAATGTCTAAGTAGATGTATTGTAAATAAAAGCACACTGTGATTAGACCTGTCAACATCGATTACAGTACATGCATCTGATATGAATTTGCAATTGAACTTGAGTTTTACATTTTAAATAAGTACAATGTAAACTAGAAATATTCATGCACAATTGTATATTTTTAATTTAACTTATATATTAGTTTAATGAAATATACACTACAGATCAAACATTTGAGGTCAATAAGATTTATATATAAAATAAATACTGTTCTTTTGGACTTTGTATTGATCAAAGACAAAATGCAGCACAAAAATATGAAGCAGCACAAATGTTTTCAACACTGATGGTAATAAAATGTTTCTTGAGCCGCAAATCAGCATACTATTTCTGAAGAATCGTGTGACACTGAAGACTGATGTAACGAATCGATGCTAAAACTGTTTTGCATCGCAGACATAAATTACATTTAATAGTACATTACAAATAAACATTTTAAATGGTAATAATTCTGTTACCGGCAGTGTTTGATTTCTGGTCTTGTATGTTAATAGTGTAGGTTCATTTACATAACAGAACGTCTGTGACCTAGTTTTTGCTAAAACACTCATTAAGTTATCTGTCTCTGTCTGTTTTTCAGTAGACCCACTGGGAGAAATACAGCAAGTTCAGGTAGCATGATGAATAGAGTTTTGTTCCCAGGCAGGTGCAAACAGTATGTGTGCCAAATGATCTTCCGATGAGGAAAAAAAACTCTTTTAAGTGAACACGTGTAGCTATTTCTTTCTATGTGCAGATGAATAAACATGGTTCTAAGTCATTCTTCTGTTCCAAAACAGGTTTCTCTCAGTCTGTCAGACTTATCCAGACTAGTGGAATAAAATTGTTTTAGCGCTAGGCAAACACACACACAAAAACTAAACAAATATGTTTTAATGAGGTATTAAATTTCTATTTATATTTCAAATTCTTAATTAAAAGAATAGTTTACCAAAAAATGAAAATTACCTCATATTTTACTGACTAGGTGTATATGACTTTCTTCTTTCAGACAAACACAGTCAGAGGTTTTTTGTTTTTTTTTATGTATCCTGGCTCTTCCAAGCTTGGTAATGCCAGTGGAAGCTCCTTAAATCGGATATATCCATCATAAAACTAACCTAAGCACATTTGCGAGAAAATTGAGTTTCAGCTTCTTGGCTGACCTCTGACTCCGTGTATGACGTAAGCTGCATTCGTTCTTATAGTGAAAACCTTTTTTTTAACTTCTCATTTTCGACTTTTAATTTGTTACCGGCATTTAGTATTGCTCTATCCTTGTTCGACTTTTCCCTTCTGAGCTTACGTTACGAATGTGGCTTACTCATACATGGAGTCAGAGGTCAGCCAAGAAGCCGGAACTCGACTCTCTCCTAAAAACTCATACAGCCATTACCAAAAGTCATTTATTTGAGTTATGATTTTAAAAATAGAAACATTTTTTGTTACAAAAACCCATCGATCTGCTTCAGAAGACATGTGTAAACCTCTAGGATACACCTAGAATGGTCTGGGGTGAGAAAAATATAGGATAATTTTCATTTTTGGGTGAACTATTTCTTTAAATAACAGCTTTTTTAAATTTATGTTTCAAAATGTAATTATTTACCGAAGTGGCAAAGAATAATTATAATTTCAGTGCCCATATCGCAAAAAACGACTACTATACTAATAGCAATAAGTAATAAAAGTCACCGATTAAATAAGAAAAAGAAACTAATTACGGTTTTCTGTTCCACTGAAAAAAAAAAAAAAAGTTTGAAGTTGAGTGTGAAACCACTTTTCTTCCCCGTCTTACATCTTCAGCCATTTTAAAGAATATCACAACGCATACGCATGCTTTAACATATTTGATGTAAGCGGCCTTGCTTACATCTGTGGGGAAGCGTACGCATGTGTTGTGATGCTCTCTAAAATGGCGGAAGACATAATTCAGGGGAGAAGAATGGTTGAGTAAATTATGTTATTTTTGTTTTCTTTGCACAAAACAAAAAGCATTCTCGTAGCGTCACAAAACTGAAGTTGATCCACTGATGTCACATGGACTGTTTACCAATATTTTTACTACGTTTCTGGATCTGGATCTTTGGAACGACATGAGGGTGAGTAATTAATGACAGAATTTTCATTTTGGGGTGAACTAACCCTTTAAAAGCTAAATTGCACGTGGAAATCTACCCCAAACAAAACCATGGATATCATTCAAAGTTGTACTGGCATGAACCTCACAAACAGGCTCACCTTTATGTGCAGGTTGCTGGAGTCTCTCAGCAGTGGGTTGGGCAGCCCAGCGCTGTGTTTCCTCCAGCAGCCAAAGAGATCCAGCACCACTGTGCTGAGGCCCGCCGGCCACTCCTCCACAAACTTCTGCCCCACCGCCTTCAGATACCGCAGCATCAGCTCCAGGATGCCTCCGTTCTGCATGCTCGCCAGCAGGAACGCATGCACTTCCTTCCGCTCTGAGGAACCACGAAGAACAGAAGGAACAATCAAAGAGATGCAGGAAGAAATAAAACGCTTCCTAAAAAAACAAATGCAGTTTCTGTACCTGACTCCATAGACACGATGTACTCAGAAGAGTTGGATCCACGGTTCAGATGGGAATCAGGTTTGCTGTCACACTGAGAGCCCATGTTACTCAGGCTCTCCTCATCTTCATCATCTTCAAACTTTTTCAGTCTGGAAATAAAGCTCATGTCAATGTGATATAAAAAAGACTTTCTAAGGACATGTTTGTTGTCTAAAATACAACTATAGCCCTATGCTGACGGGACTAAATTTGTGTTTCACAGACGTTCTTGGTGATTTTAAGCCCGTCCGAATCTGCCACATTTTTCTCACACAACAGCCTGGCTACAAACTTTGTTCATATTATCTTCTATTATGTTCAACAGAACAAAGAAATTCATACAGATTTGGAACTACTCAAGGGTAAGTAAATGATGACAGAATTTTCACAATGCACACATACAGAATGGGATCTCAGAGAAGCTCAGACGTACAAAATAGACCCTCCCACCGTGATAAACACGGAGACGTTAGTCCCGTCCAAATTGGTACATGATAATCCCAGACGTCAAGTGATAAGAATCTAAACTCAAACGTAGTTTGAAAAAATAATTCCCACCTGAAAAGGGCTTATAAGATTTCAGTCGAATGTGTTTTCACTGCTAGTATGACAAAAACAAAAATAGAAACCGTCTAGCAAAGTGCTTGACAGGGTCACATGCAGGCTGGAAGCAAAACCCTGAATAGATTAATATTAAAATAAACACCTAGAGGGGAGGAATTTGAGCAGGAGCTCTTGGAAGTCAATCTTCTCTTCTTTCTTGCATTTGGTGTTTCGGACACGTGCCGAGCGCCTCTTCGCTGTCTCTACGGTGTCCTCTACCACACGTTTCCTCTTGGTGCCTTTCTTCACTTTGTCATTCAAGGCAGCGTCCAGAGCTGTAGAGTAAAGAGCAATGACATCATCACTGTCCTATGCATAAAAAAACAATACGACGTTTCAAAAAGGTGTGTAAAATGTAGAGGATGGTTGTCTTCAGTGATGTCTGTATGAACACTAAATGAACATTAAATACACTATCGTTCTAAAGTTTGTGAGATTTTTTTTTTTAAATTTGAATTTGATTAAAAATACAATAAAACAGTAATATTGTAAAATATTATTACAATTCGAAATAACTGTTTTCTATTGTAATACATTTAAAATGCAATTTATTCTTGTGATGCGAAGCTGAATTTTCTGCATCATTACTCCAGTCTTCAGTGTCACCTGATCCTTCAGAAATCATTCTAATATACTGATTTATTTTTTAATGTTGAAAACAGTTAATTTTGGTGATACATTTTCCAGGATTCTTTGATGAACAAAAACATTTAACTGAATTTATAGATTTTTTTTAGTATTACAAATGTCTTTAATGCAAACTTTGATCAGTTTAATGTATCTATACTAAATAAAATAATCAATTTCCATATATTACCGACCCAGTCTTTTGAACAATAGTGTGTATGTGATTTGAGAGCTAACATTTCAAACAGCCAAATTATGATGAATGATGAATGAAAATAAACAAATCAATCGAGTTTTATTCTCTTTTTGTGATAGGTTCACTGACCAGCAGTAGTAAGTGTGTTAACAGCGCTGTCCTCAGCTCCGTTGGCAGCTGTAGTGGTGACCGTGGTTGTGGTGGTGATCTCAATGACGTTCTGGCTCTGTGGTACTCCTGCAGCAGGGCAGGGCTGGGTCAGAGGCTGGACAAGGAGCTCGGTGGATGGGGGCAGACTGGCACTCGGGCTACTGGGAACTGGCGGAGGGGCAGGGGGGGCCTGAGGTACAGTGACGGGTATAGGGGGCTGAGGGGGGTCTGAGGCAGCAGTGGCGGGCGCTGGAGTGCTGGTGGGTGTTTGTACGAGGCAGTCCGGGTCGCGGTACATTGACAGGTCGATGCGGCGCCCAAAGTCAGGCCGTGGGACCAAACAAGCGTTCTGATGTTTGTACATCGCCAGGAAACTCTCCCCAACACTCTTCCACCTACACAGATTAGATGCATCGCACAGATACACAGCTAAATAATACTTAGCAATATATTTTATTATTAATAATAATAATAATAATATTTAATAAATATGGAAATATTTTCAAAATATATGCTGTATGTGTGTGTATTTATATATACACATAATAAATATGCACAGTACACATACATAAATAATGTAAAGAAAAACTTTATTTTGTATGTGATTATTGGCGATCATTTGACAGCACTAATTTTTTCTATACTAAAAGATAAACAGTTGTTTTAAAATGTTAAATTTTACATCATTGCTATTTTAGTGTATTTTTATCAAATAAATGCAGATTTGGTGAGCATAAGAGACTTCTTTCAAGAATGTAAAAAAAATAAAAATAACTTTGATCCCAAACTGCAGACAGTAAAAATAAGCAGAAATCTGTCAAGAGTATAAATATATCTGGACTGAAGAATAATCTATAAAAATATTGAGCGGTATTAATTTGTTTTATAGCGTCGATGATGAAACGTTAAACTATCCATTGCTTTTTCATTTTTAATTCGCCACAGAAGAAGTCAACAGACATAAATAAAAGAAAAAATCTTACTGAAAGTAACCCATGATATTCCTTCAAACAAAACAGCCAAAACTCTGGTGGCATGGACTCACGTGAAGTATTTGATTGGCTGAACCAGCTGCAGGTCAGCTACTGGATGCCGTGTGAGTTTAGCCTGTCTCTGTCTCCTCAGCTCCAGTGCTTCCTCTACAATGCTGTGAGCTTCCTCCTCATCCACATCCACATCATGCACTGATACATTACTACAGCCAAAACACATGCACACAGACACAGGGTGATGAGCATTACACACCTTCAGCTTCAACAGTACATACAGCGCTTGCCGCCTTATAAGCTCAGCTGAATGAGTAATAAAAGGAACATACAGTTTGGAGAACATCTTCATGGAGTCTTGTCTGAGGCAGGGCTGCTCTTCAAAGATCTTCTCTTTGAGCACTCGTCCCTTACTGTAACCCGTGTCCTTCTCCAGAGCCTTACAGATGAAGTACAGACAACCTATGGACAAACAGACCAGAACATAATGCTGTGACTACTCTGAGGACTCAGAATATGATGAAAAGCTAGCGGCAGGAAACTAAGGTAAAGAACCACAAACCTTTATGCCTACAAAGACGACATAAATCAACCGCCTACTTGTTCAGCGGCCTTGGCTTCAGAAGTATTTTCCCATTATATATATTTCAGAACATCTCTAAAAAATTGGGTGTTCACACTTGGTAAGATTTACCTTTACAAGAACCTTACAAAACTAAAGTCAACCATAAAACAACTATTATTATTATTATGATGACAATATATATTTTTTTTTAATAAAATAAAAATTCTGTGAAAATCCTGTGATGTCACAGAGTGGCAAACAGAAGGATAAAGAAAGGATGGAATAATTAATTTAAATTAAACTAAATAAGAAATATATTACTAAAACATCAATACTGTCCTACATAATAAATATTAAAAATGCTTTTTAAATGTATATAAATTATAACTATATTATAGAAATATTAGTACAAAAGCACAATTATTTTATTAATTATATTAAAATTCATTATTGTAATATTTATGTAATATGCAAAACTTTCTTTGGACGAAAACTCTATGCACACTATATATTTAATCTATTAATCCATCCATTTATTACTGGTACATACATTTTGTTTTAGCTGCAAAATATCCAGTAATAAACAGAGATGAAATCACACTGACTTACTGTTGGGATGCATATACGTTTAAACGCATACGCTTTTAAAATCAAGGTCTTTGTTAAAAATGAATTGGATTTTTATTGTCAGAACTGAACTGCTGCATTCTCTACTTAGCAGAAAAAGCCAAGAGTATTATTTTTCTTTGTCAATGCAGTCTTAGTTACATAAGTAGAAATGATGTTTCAGAGATCCTTTGATAAATCTGAGCACTAATGAATCATGCAGAGTACATTCAGATTTTATTTCCAAAAGAAATAATGAATATTTTATGAATTAACGGATGACTGCAATAGCTGTGACCTGATTCTACAAGATCTGGGTTTTTAAAATCAAAAACATTTTGGTTTCCATAACTCCAAAAGATCTAGCGGTGATCATGGGAGCGGTGTATGTTGTGCAGAGGTTTCTGACTCACAGCTGTAGTCACTCAGAGCGTAGAGGACCGTGATGAGACTGTCCAGGCAGGGCCAGTGGTCCGGGTTACAGCGTAAGCCCACCTCAAACGCGTGACGGGCCAAAGGCATGCTGGCCTTCCTCAAAGCCAGCTTTCCCATCTTAAACCACATATTCACATCTGTGGAGTCCAGCATGACAGCCTGCAAGACACAGATACATGGTCAGAGGCTCAGCAGTGTCCAAAGTGTCTGGTTAAAGAGACTTTGTGACACTGGAGGAACTAACAACTAATTCATTCATTCAAAACTTCAGAGTCTGTAAGATGTCTGCAAAGATGTCTCTCATTCTCACCAAGGCTGCATTTATTTGATTGAAAAAACAACAACTGTAATATTGTAAAATGTGATTACAAGCTAAAATAACTGTTTTCTATTGGAATATTTTTTTGAATGTAAATTATTCTTGTGATGCAAAGCTGATTTTTTGCATTATTACTCCAAGCTTCAGTGTCACATGATCCTTCAGAAATCATGCTAATATGCTGATTTGTAGTTAAAAACAAATATGCAAACAGTTTTAAAATACTGTTGTGGAAAATCCTTAAGACAATGAATAGAAATTTGAAAAAGAATGCATTTATTTTATTACACGCCTTTACTGACAGGTTTGATCAATTGAATGTATCCTTGCTAAATACAAGTATTAATTGAAAATCTTGCTGACCCCAAAGTTTTGATTGGTAGTGTAGTTCACTTTGTGATACGCCAAGTTATTTTATAATGACAGTACACTGAAGAATTGAAACCAACTATAAATTAACATAGTTAATCACTGCATTTTGTTTTAAGATTCAACATCTGCAAACGGTCTAAAGTAAAAGAGTTGTAAAAAATTCTGAAAATTTTTTAGAGCTCATAATTTGTTAGAAAAAAAAACATTAATGTACAAATCAGTATATATTAAATATTTAAGTGTCATATAGCTTCTGTACTTAAGCACAATGCTGATGTGATCTAATCGGTAGCACGGCCTGAGCACATGTGAGTTAATGTATTCCTCTCAGTCCGATAATATTGTGCACCCCTAGTTCAAAATACGTATTTACCTTCACATAGAAGTCCATAGCAGTGTCTAAATCATCTCTGAGCACTGCGAGGCTGGCCAGGTTTTTATAGGTGGAGTACTTCAACATCAGCCCAGGATGCTTAAGTCCAACTTTCTCATCTTCAGATGCCACTGCCTGGTGCAAGGAAAAAACACATCACTAATAAGTATCACTAGCAATAAAAACTACAAATAAACTAAACAAATAAACTAAAAATCCCTAAAAATTACTCACACGCCGCCTTCGAAAAATAGAAAGCAACAATAAAGCTAAACACAAAATGAAAAGATATTGTGGGTTTCATGGTAAGGTGTAATGATCAGAGCTGAAGGAATCTGCTGTACCTCCTTGAGCAGCGGCGTCTTGAGGAGCTCGTGGTAGGCTTTGGCAGACTCATCAAACTTATCATGTTTCTGCAGATCAAGAGCTTTATGATACAGAGCAAACGCCTCTGCCTCCTGCAAAACAAACCAGAGGGAAACGGTTAAATTGGATTAAACCAATTTTTTAGGAAAGGAAGCAAAGGAGGTGACATCTGACTAGGAATTTGTGCATTTAACCCGTCCTTGCTCAAGGGTCTCCCCTTAGTCGAGGTATTGAAGGTGGAGAAGAGCGCTGGTTATTCACTCCCTCCACCTACAATCCCTGCTGGACCTGGCACTCAAACCCGCGACCTTAGGGTCCAACTCCTTTTCCATTATGCCACGATTGATTCATGTGTATTTTTGACAGAAAAAAAAAAAAAAAAAGCAGTAAAAAGTTACTTAAAACTAAGCATCTGACTCACCTGTGCTTCCTTTGTTTGACTTGGTTTAGTGCTTCTGAAGGCGTCTTCATGTTCATCTGCAGCCTGTGATGCTGCATTCAGAGCAGCTATGCGGATCTGTGATTTGTAGAAGATACACAGATGAACAAATGAAATGAACAACATGACAGAAGCAGGTCAAACACTCATGTGACGAAATCTAGATTAATAATAAAGCATAAAACATACAGAACGACTTACCATGGTTCTGATTTATTAAGGCTCATTCACTCCAATCATCAGCATCTGTTATTGTCAAGAAAATAAATAAACAAATAAATGTAAAGGAAAATAAATTGGTTAACTGGATCAGTATCCAGAATCATTATATGACTACTTACCAGAAAATTATTTAAAACAATATTAGCTAAAATATAAATTCTATACACACAAATACTTAACAACACATTTTTTAAATATATACATAGGTGTGTGTATTTATATGAATAAGTATATGCACACATATAGTATGCAAACACAAACTTAAATGTATAAAATAGTTTGTGACATCCACGAGTACACATGGAAAGGGTTATTTTAATGCACCCAGCTGTAGTGTGAAGGAAGACTGTGTGACTTCGTGATTGTGAATGGAATTTTGCGATATGTATACAGCACAAATAGCATGGACTACACTTAAAAAAATACTTTATGCACTAACCAAAAATAAGACGCTATTCGTATTACATTTAAAATGAGCATCTTCCCATTGACAAACATTTATTGTGCACTGATGGAAATCACGGCGGATTTTACTACTAGCTTGATTAACTAATACAAAAACATTCATCAGGTGCTTCGCAACGGTGTTGTTGCACACACTGGTAGTGTTATTGTTAACAGCGCCATGAATATAAACCCCATGACACACAATAACAACAACAACATGCTAACAATGCTAGCAGCACAAGCCCAGCTGACCTTACAATAGAAACTGAGTTTCTACTCATCGCAGTTTCCTAATACTTCATGAATACAGAACACTTTCGCAGTGAATCCAGCTGCAAAACTTATGTTTTGTGTTTGCATGTATGATGTTTTGCTGGAGAGCTGCTACTCACCGGCTGCATGCATGATCTTCTGCTCGGAGGAGAGTCGCTGAAGTCAGTGTCGAGCGCAGCGATTGGTCGAGGCAGCGCACGCGCGCCTGCGAACAGCCAATCACGTGTGAGATCTCAGATTTTAATGTGTTTCTTAGTCAATCGTTGGAGACTCATCAGTATCACAAATTAATTCATGAAAAAATTAATTAATTTGTAGATAGTAATATAGAATTATAATTATTCATCGTATTTTATTAATATAATTTTATTTAAATTATTTTTCTTATAATTATTTTATTATTATTAAATGGACTTTATTCAAAAATACTATTGACTTAATAGCAATAATAATAATTATTATTATTAAATGGCTTTTATTAAAAATACGATTCACTTTACAGTAATAGTGATAATAACAACAACTTTAATTATCAATTATTATTATTATTATTATTATCAATGATGAGTAGTATTTTGGGATTTAATAGCAGACTGCCAAATTCAAAGACTACATTTAACAAATTTCATTCTGCGAAAAATCAAGTATTACACTAGATCAGGTCATATTGTGTGCAAAAACATGTTCATATTCAAAGGAAAAACAGTTAGCAAATGACAAATTTAATTTCACTGTTTTTAATCAAAGCACCAATTTAACAATAACAACAAATCTATTAAAACTCTAAATAATAACCTTAGTGTCACTGAACTACAAACATACCGTAAATAAAACTTCATAGTCTATAAAACTTAACAGCATTAATATCTTGTACCTGAAACGCCACATAAATATCCATCTCTCAAACAAACAATAACAGGATTCTCTCAGCATGCTTCTCAACACACACTGAACAGATAAAGATGACAGCGGCAGATAACAAGATCTGTCCAGCTGATGGAGCTCTAAAACCCCACCAATCCAGCAGAGCTTCTCTGGCTTCCTGAAGCGCTCTGTCCCTCTGAACCCAACCGAGACGCTCTGGAGGACTGAGGACCGACACTACTGACTGAGCGAGAGCCTCCGCCGGCCCTCGGGGGGTTTGAAGAGTAAGAGGACTCTCGGCTCCTCTCAGGGGCCTCAAACTCAAGCGGCTCCTGTAAAGCTGGGGAGGCCCGACACAAGCTGACTGGACTTAGAGGCACTTCCTGTAAGGAATGAGGCCGGGGGAAGTGCTCAGTGTTAGCAGGAGGTTCTGAGTGAGTCCAGGATTCAGGCTGAGGGATGTCTGCCATCTGTGCGGTGATTAGAGAAATAAGAGTAATATTGCCATTAAATAATAATAAATAAAGAAATAAAACTAAAATAAAGAAATACCCTGTAATTTAAATATTTGGGGTTGAAAGTTTTATTCATGTTTTTCAAAAATGCTCAGTAAGGCTGCAGTTATTTAATGAAAAAACAGCAATACTGTGAAAAATTACACTCTTTTCTATTTTTAATATTTAAAACTATTTATTCCTGGGCTCAAAGTGTCACATGATCCTTCAGAAATATTCTAATATGCTGATTTTCTTGTTACTTGCACTTGGTTATTTGAAATAGAATCCTTTTGTTGTCTTTTATGTTATCTTTTCATCAGTTTGATGCATCCTTGCTGAAAGGTAACATTAATGTGTAATATAATTATATACATTAATGCTGTCAAATGATTAATCCCAATTAATCGCATCCAAAGGTTGTGTGTGTGTGTAGTATGTATATTTATTATGTAGAGATAAATACAATTTGAAAAAAATATGTTAAATGTATATGTTAAATATATTTATATATAATGTAAGAATTTAAATATATAAATGTAATTTTTCTGAATATATACTGTATGTATGCATTTATATAGACATAATAAATACACACAGCAAACACACATGTATTATGTAAACAAAAACGGCATTTATATAAATGAGCCAAAAAAGTAACAAATTTAGCATTTATATTAACATGAATAAAAATATATATTTGTATTTAAATCTAACTGACCTCAAACTTTTGAGAAGTACTTAATAAATCTTTTTTTAATGTTTTTGTTTCAATTATTTCTACTCACTGCTAAACTCTGGCTCCTCTCCTCATTTCTCTGGAGTTCTTGGTGAGCGTGTGTCCTCTCTGTTGAGGAGAGCTGAGGATGCCCAAGAAGACCGAAATCCGATTGGTCTATTCCAGCCATAGACGCAAACTGGCCAAGCCTAACATACAGCAATAAAAACAAGGCATAAGCAGTAATGCATAAATCATTCAGCAGATGTTAGATGTGAGATCAGACAGACCCAGCGTCTTTCAGCAGGTCTAGGAATGCGTGGAATTTCTGGAAGGAGGATTCGATGCTTTCCAGCACATGTTCATCCTCCAGAACAGAGGCGCTGAGATGGGCTTCAGACAGGGACTGATTCAGACTGCGCAAACGCTCATTCTCCAGTTCCAGCTGCAGGAAGAGACATAACTTCTAATTTCTGAATGTTCGTTTTCATTTCACAAGCAGAATATCTGGAGAAACTTGCACCTCCACCAGGCGAGAGTTGGTTTTCAGTCTGTTGTTCCTCTCCTCTGCCAGCCTCAGACGGCACTCTTCTAGCGCCACCTGTGGGGAAAGAGAGGAACTGCACTGTACTTGTCCTGTACTGACGAATGCATTAAGAAAACAACAAAAAGGTGTGCATTTTCAATCAAACTGTGATTTTGTCAAATTATGCATAGTATAGTGTAGTAATTTTTTTTATTTAATGCCATGCCAGCATCTTTTCAGCAATTTTCAAGTCAAACACAATTTTAAAAAAATACAAGTATGAAAAATACAATAAAAACAAAGAAACACAGGTTATATTACACAGGATTTTTACATTAACATATGGAAAAAAAAAAAGGAAAACATTTTCAGACAAAATTATTGTCAAATTATGCAAAGTGTGAGTTTTTATTTATGTGCATTTCGAATACATACAACGCTGACTGTAAAATTAGCTTTAATAGTTAGCTAAATAGTTTTTAACTATACAAATACGCTGGAAGCGCTGGAAATGTACATTACTGAGGGAAAGGAATACTCATGTGATGCATGTTGGAAAATTTTTGTGAACAAATTAAATAAACCTCTAAGAAGTGTTAAGTTAAGCTAAGAAGTTTTAGTTAAACTCATGGTCGTTGGTAATCCATAAAATGCAAGGCAGTGGTTACAGTCAAAAGGGAAAAAAAGTATATCTGGCAACACAAAAAAAAAAATCATTATTTTTTTTAAACATTAATTGTTTTATTTTTTACTGAACTGGATGAACTAGTTCACTAAATCAGACTGAATCACCTGAAGAGAACAGCACAGATCTACAAGTTACTCAATCAAAGCTCACTTTTGGACGTGCCAGACACTCACTCCAGATCAAAATCTGCCAAATGTAAGTACATGATGCTGGCTTTTGCTGACTCATTTCTCCCACAGTCACTGAACTGAGAACTGATAAGCTGCTGATAATGTTGTTAATAATGTTCAGTATCTGTTCACTTCATAAGACCTCGATACATCATCAGGGGCCAAGGGTATTCATTTTGTGCCACTTAATATGCTTTTTGACCCTCAAAGTGACAGCAGCTGTTGACTTGCATTTTATGAATCACCAAGGACCATGGATTTAGCTAAAATTCTTCTTTACTGTTCTACTGAATCCATGTGAATTATTGAATAGTCTCTACGGTAAAAATAAGTTTTATTTTTCTCTAACCTCTCTTTACAAGCTTCCTTATTCAGTAAATACATGAAAAAGAAAAGACACCTGTAATCGATTAGTCTCCCTCTGTAGTCGTCTGAACTGGTAGCTTGTGATTTTCTCCTGAGGACCCGGTACGTCTGCACCATCCACCTCCTCCGACTCTGACTCCATCTCAACGGTTACCCGCACAGAGGTGGCGTTCTGATGAAGAAACACATGCTACACTAAAGGTCTTTGCACACTGAGACCGAAATGTTTTGCACGTTAAAAATATAAATACCACCTCAAATTGTGTCAATCATGTTTACACTTTCGTTCGTCAAAATAAATCTGGACCGGGTATGATTTTCTGCATTTTCACATCCATAGCAAGCATTTTGATTTGAAAAGGATGAACACCACAAAAAAAACGCATACAAATATTTCAGACTCAGTGTGCATGGACTTAGTCAATGTAAAAATTTTGCAATAAAACAGTACTTACTTGAAAACTCTGATCTGTCAGCCCATCAGCCTGTGATGCACCTCTTTAAGGATAAAGAGAGACACATTCACACATCTTACTGACTTGAATGGAAAAGCAGAAGGATAGAATTGCTTCTCATCCATGTGGATACATTCTGGAACAGTTCCTGTTTAACCCGTCTGAAATCTCGCTAACATCTTTGTGCTTACCTTTGTAAGTCAGCCCGTGCAGCAGTACGCCACGGGACGTAACCCACTGAACCAGGCCGAGGAGGTCTCCACACAGAGTTTACAGATGAAGAGCGGCGAGATCCTGCAGAGAATGACCATTAAATGGAGAACCTACAGAACAAAAAAGAACCAAAATACTGCACATACTGTACCAATTCGATATGTAGCTTTTCCTGCATTCTTCTTCCTTGACTGCCGTGACTGATCAAGAGTGCTTTTGGGAGAAGGAGGCTTAAGCCATAGATACTGAAACACAAGACATCTGCAATGAGTTCATGTAGCCAATATCTAATCTAAAACATGTAAACATGCAAAAGTTGTCTGACCTGTGAGTCATGGCTTTTAGTGTTCATGAGAACTTTTTTGAGCACAGCCTTCACCACATTATTATCTAAGAGACAAATGACAACATGTGATTTGGAGGTCTACCTTGCAGTCTTATAGTCCAAGTAAATATAAAACATAAAACTGCATTCACAACCTATTTTCTGCAATGCATTTCTAAATATGCATTCCAAAATATTAAATGATCAAAACTATAATACCATTCAAAAGTTCGTAAGAAAATAGCAACACTTTTTAAAAGACATGGACTTAAATATACATAAAATGACAGTAAAAAGATAGATAAAGTTATGAAAGATTTCTACAAAAATAAAATAATAGCCCAATTGAGCATT
>JAUMHE010000055.1:15667745-15706671 GCA_032359235.1 Enteromius mattozi
AAAGTGCTGACAATTATCACGATTAACTGCATCCAAAATAATTTTTATTTACATAATTTATATGTGTGTGTATTATGTACATTTATTATGCATGTATGAATATACACACACATATAGTACATATTTGGAAACTGTATTTATGTATTTATTTCCATATACAAATCCAACATATAAAATTTCTGAAATATATACATATACATACAAGTATACACACACATATATTCTGTTACAAAAATAATAATAATAATAATAATAATTAAGGATTACTATTTTTACTGTCTTGGCAAGTATTTATTTGAAAAAAAGAAAATAATAATAATAATAATCATTGAAAAAAATGCATAAAAAATTCTGACTCCAATCTTTTGAACGATAGTATAGCACTGATTTAGAGTATTTATGCTTTGGATCAATTACCGACAAGCGGGTTTCTCCTGATGTCAAGCACACACAGAGTGGAATTGGACTGAAGCATCTGCTCTAGAACTTGAGCTCCTTCATTCGAGATCCCACAACGCTGCAGATCCACCGCTAGGGGAAAATAACATGTGAATGTGCGTTTCTAGGAGCTTCTGATACACAGTTTATGTATGTGAGTGTGTGTGTGTGTGTGTTGAAGAATGACTTGTCAAACCTTTGACCCACAGGTCCTCTGTAAGCTCGCGGGAGAGTGCCATCGCTCCTCTGTCTCCGATCAGGATGTTGTCATTGAGAGTGATTCTGCGCAGTCCGCTCATTGCTTCAAATTCTGCTTTCCTGTAGCGCAAAGTCTCCACCCACGCCGTGCTATGCCGTCTCACTGCCTGGTGCTGAACCACAGATGAGCCTCATGAATTGGACGAGGTTCTAACTTTACATCACGTTATTAAAGCAGATTTTTTTTCACAAGTAATTCTTTTGGAGGAGAATTTATTTACACAGATTTCCAGGAATAAATAATGTTAACAAATTCTCACTTGTACCTTTATGATGCTTGCCATATGCTCCGCTCCCTGCCAGGTGATATTACAGGAAGTGAAATCCACTGTCTTAATCGTTGAGGAATATTTCACACTCTGACAGATGACTGAATGACAGAACCATACAACAAAAAGAAAGGTAATTTGCATTAATTACTCATACATACAATAATTCAACACATCCAAAAATATAAGTATACAACATCTGTACAAAAACTCAAATGAATGACATAAATATCCTATTCTGTCTGATGATTTTAACTCACCTTCCAAACCTTGATCTGCAATTGGACAGTGTGCTAAAGACAGATGCTCCAATGACACACTTTTAGCTAAACCCTAAAGGGAAATTACAATGTCAACAGAAGTTCTCAAACAATACATAAAAAGATTTAAATACATAAAAACTGTACAATAAAATGAAACACTTTTGGAAAAATGAAATATAAATGAAACAAATGGAATTTTTTTAAACAGATAAGTCAATAAAAATTATAAATTAAAATTAAAATAATGAATAAATAAAAAGATAAAACATTAAAACCAAAATGAACAAGGTATTAATATAAAAATATATAAATTAAATAAAATAAAATACAAAAAACATTAGATATAAAAACTGAATAAACAAATAAATAATTTAAACAACACTTAAAAGCAAAAGTACAAAAACTAAATTCATTAATAAAAAAATAAATAAATAAATACATACAAACATTCACACATAATATGGGTAACACTTTACAATAAGGTGAACAATGTCTTTATTGCACTATTTCTTAATCTTTGTTAATGTTACTTAATGAATACAGTTGTTCATGTTAGTTCACAGTGCATTAACTAACGCTAACAAACAAAATAATGCATTTTAATAATGCATTAGTAAATGCTGAAATCAACATTGAGTAAAATTAATCAATTCTGTAGAAGTATTGTTCATTCTTAGTTCATGTTAACTAATGTTGTTAATTAATGTTAACTAATGAACCTTTTTTGTAAAGTGTTACCATAATATGTGACCCTGGACCACAAAAGCAGTCAAAAGGTCAGTTTTAAATAGATAAGCTTTTACCTGATGTATGGTTTGTTATGATAGGATAATATCTGGCTGATACACAACTATTTAAAACATCTGGAATCTGAGGAAATCGCCTCAATAGTCCTCAGAAATGCATATTACTAATCAATAATTTACTGAATATCTTCATGGAACATGATCATTACTTAATATACTAATGATTTTTGGCATAAAAGAAAAATCGATTATTTGGACCCATACAATGTATTTTGGGCTATTTCTACAAATATGCTACTTCCGTCTGGTTTTGTGGTCCACAAACAATCGATATCAAAGAGAGAGGCTAAATATTTCCCTCCACCTTTGTGAGAGCCGTGAGGTCCCTCTCTCTCAGTGGCAAACCGTGCAGCTGAAGGGTCTTTAGGCTGCTGGACTCACACAGGCACTTTTGCACAGCCTTGCACAACTGAAAAGTCATATTCTTGGAATGAATCACAGGGGTCTTCTTCTTACTATGAGACCTGTAAGAACCTGAGAAGATAAAGACACCACGCTGATGAGAACCAGGACAGCTTCCTCAGCTAAAACACAGCTATACGGTAAGTTTCTTTGCCATTTCATTTGATTAATTTAATAAAATTATAACTAGTGCTAGGCTGTACAAATGTTCTAGATGGCATGCTGCACATTACATAACACATTTCCAAGTTAACTAACTTTGAGCTCCAGTGCTGGTGAGGTGGCAGCTCTTAATAGCAACATGCTGGAGGTGTTTGTTGATGGTCAGGGCTGACAGGATGGGCTTCCAGTCTGCCAGACTGATGCGATCAGGGTTAAACTCTAACATCCCCCGACTCAGGCTGGCTTTCACCGCACGGACAGGAGCTGATCCCTGAGCCGCACACACGTGATCATAGTAACCGTCAAAATCCTGAGCGCCTCTCCGACGGATCTGCGCTGGTTCCAGCATCATGAAACCTAAAACAAATAATGGAAAAATTTAAGATTGGTTTTCATACCTAAAAGCTGTAGATTCCCACAAGTGACTGACAACCCATGAATGATGACCACTGTGCGCTAGAAAAAGTCATAATGTCAAGCTTTGTAATAAAATTTTAGCTTTAAGTATATTTCAAATGACGTTTTAATATGCTGATTAATATACTAAAGCACATGTAATGCACTTGATTATAATTTTTACACTAGTGTGTTATTCAATATCACATTTTCTAATAAATTGCAAATGCAAAATTATTACAGCTGT
Organism: Enteromius mattozi; assembly: GCA_032359235.1. Classification (NCBI taxonomy): domain Eukaryota; kingdom Metazoa; phylum Chordata; class Actinopteri; order Cypriniformes; family Cyprinidae; genus Enteromius; species Enteromius mattozi. Next base: position 15,670,987 of record JAUMHE010000055.1, read on the forward strand.
GTAGAAACGCATATATTAAAACACATGACATATAAATTTCAATATGAATGACATTAAAGTTCATCATAAATGCTTCAGCAATACAATTGAACATGTTTTGCAAACAACAGTAATATTAAATTGCATATAACAATGTACTTAACCCTCATAGGGCCCTCATGTCCTGTTTACAAAACAGGTCTTTGGATCTTGAGTGTAATTATGAAAAATAAATACATTTTTAATGATACAAATAATATATCATTTTTTTCGTTTACTTCTCATCTATCCATTAATGCTGTGTTTTCTGCGATATATAGTACTTTGGGACCTATTTACCATGAAATTCCTCAACTACATTTTTAGTTTGAGTGTGAAATATTAATTTTTCATAGAAAAAACACTTAAATGATGGCCTAAATTTTATTTAAGTTGTTTCTGGATGTTGACCTAGGTGTTGGGTGTATAATTCTGCCATCTGTTGTTTAGAGATAAACCTATGGGGGTTACAGTTTAGGAAATAATTTATTTTGACCAGTAGGGGGCCCATAGAGACCCATTCATTTTACTGGTAATGACCAACTGCTCATATCACAACTACTGTGAATCTTTTTCTGAATTTATGTATATATTACCTTTAGAAAATACATTAAAAATAAATGTGTGTGTGTAAGAGAGAGAGTGTGTGTATAAGTGTGTCTGTGTCTAAAAAGTGCTGTCTGTGGCAAACATACCTATGTAAGAGTATGTGTGTTTGTGTGTGTATGTAAGTGTTTGTGTCTTTGTGTGTGTGTGCGTGCGCATCTGTGGGTGTTTGTGTGTGAGGGCAGGTCCGTGAATTATTTGTGTAATCATACATGTGTGTGTGTGAGAGCATGTCTTTTCTACATTGCATGTGTACCCTAGTACTAGACCTTCTTTTCGGAGTGGAAATTTTCAGATTTATGCTGGGTTTAGTGATTTTTTTTTTTTTTTTTTGCATTTCCCATTCATTTTCATACTGACCCCAAAGACCCTACGTGTAAAAAAAAAAAATTTCATACCTTCAGAAAGTCCAGTTTTTTATGTGAATATAGATGGAAAATGATGAAAAGTGACAAAATTTTATTCCACTGAGATGAAGGGAAACTCTTAAGTAACAAACTGCATTTAATATAAAAGTAAACATACAGTTTGCCCAAAAGTATATTATTTAAACATGCATTTGCATAATAAATACTCTTTTTAAAGGTACGTTAATGTGTATTTATTTTGCCAACCATAGAAGAGATTATAAACATTCAATTGTTTTACAAACAGAGAAACAGTGAAGAACTATCATGTAGAATTAAATGAATTCACTTCAGCCTCTGGTTACACCAGGGAGTCTTTTAAAAACGTCTTTTATTGTAATAAATCTACTGTAAATCATGTCAAGAAGGAAAACATTAGCAATACAGAAGATCTGTCTGTGCTGACAAGAAGATAACTCTCACTTACTCTTTAGATCCTGACTGCTGAAGGCTTAACTCACATCCAGACATAAACACACGACAAAGAATGTTTATATGGCTAATTTGGAGAGGATATTCGTCACATTTCTACCTTTGATAGGTTTGTGTATGGTCGTTCGCACTTGCAATAGAAGTAATGAATCTGGTGATGTCTGAGCTAAAGCAGGCGCTTTGACGCTGATTTGGTCTTTGTCTTTCAAGTGTTAAACGCTTGTTACCTGTTTGTTAGCGCTGTTGTCGTGGTTTCCACTCTAGAGACTGATAACGCACTCAGCGTGTCAAAACAAACCGCGGTGGTTTGAAAGAGAAGCAGCGTCTCGTTCTGCGGGTGCCTCTCCGCCTGCGCCGCTGCGCTCAGCGCCACCTGCTGGCCGGAGTAACCACAGCGTCACTTAAAGGGCCAGCGTATGGAGAAAAAAATACTCGCTTTTCTGATGTTTTGAGTATCATGTGCTGTATTTGTCTAAATAGATCAACACTGCAAGTTATTCAGAAATCATCATGTCTGCATCAGAACAACAGTGCTATTGTAATAAGTTGAATGCAAATGGCCATATGATAGGCTATAACTATTATGACTGTGGTGCAGTAAACCTTGAATAACATTAGAATTGTGAAGGAATCATGCAATTAGAAATAATGAATTAAATTTAATTATTTATTCATTGCTCTCTATCGTCAGCGACTTCAAAACTTCTTCCCAGTTTTGGTTCTTGGTGAGAACGTGTTGATTTTAAAGCATGGAAATAAGAGGCCATATTCCTGACGCTCTCTCTATGCATTCTGAGTCCTTTCATTTTTACTTGGAAAGTAGTTGCAAATGTTTTCCTTGCTTACTTTGACTACAGCAAGCAAAAAGGACAGAGTTTTGCCTAAATCCAGGTCTTTCTGCGCAGAAAGCTCTCTTTAATTGTGTCCATCACGGTTTGACCTTTTAGTCTTTCCAAGCAAATGTGAGTTTTTTCTTTTTCTTTCTTCATTTTAAATATTCTAATAATCTCAGAATCAGAAACAACTCTTCCCTCTCTGCTCCTGGAAAAGTCCTGTCTTGTACACTCGTATTACAAAATGATGTGATGTGAGTTGGGTCAATTTACATTAAGATATAATCTATGACAGGACAGAAATTAGGTTCCATCATAAAATCCATAATTGGATTATGTCTCAGTAATGCAAACTGAACTGACCATACCATCATAAATCAATGAAAAATGTCTAAAATAATATTGGGAAAAAGATATTAGACTCCATTCTACTGTAGAAACAAAGCAAAGAAATTTAGCATTGAGACTGCTGAGCACTTGTCTGAAATGAGTGATTATGATTATGACTATATGAGCTCGTCCTCTGACACTAGAAAAATTATACTATAAAATTCTTTATTTTACAAGCAACCAATCATGACCAGCTTCATTTCTTCATCCAAGTTTGGTTTTCCTCTTGTTTACTGTGTTCATTTATGATGTTACACCCATCGATCTATCTATCTATGAATCTATCTCTCTATCTATCTACTGTATCTATCCATCTAATATTAGCTATTTATCTATATACTTATTTAACTAGTGAACACACTATAGTAGTATACATTCATAGTTGGAGGAGGCAGAAAGTGACTAAAAGTTTAACTTTGTTCTCAGGTGTTTTTTATAAATGTCAGATCAGGGCTCTATCTTGCTATAGTCAAGTTAGGTCATATATTTGTTAGTACAGTACTTTTCATAATATCATTTTAAAGCAGCTTTGAAATGATAGAAGTGTATGTAAAAACAATCCATATAAGGACAGACACCAAACTTTTGATAATGTAGGATGTAATTAAGGATTATACATTATAATATAACTTAGTGCTGTCAAACGATTAATTGCGATTAATCACATCCAAAATAAAAGCTTTTGTTTACATGATGTGCGTGTACTGTATTTATTTATTATGTATATCTACACACACACACACACATACAGTATTGCATATATTTTGAACATATTTACATGTATATACATTGACATGATTTATATTATGACATTATATACGAACATATTTAATATATAAACATAACATATTTTTCTTAAATATACATGCATGTGTTTATACATATATACATCATAAATATACACAGTAGCCTACACAGTTATATACTATGTAAACAAAAACTTTCATTTTGAATGCGATTAATCACGATTAATCGTTTGACAGCAAGTAATATAATACAACATGATACAAAATAATAAATTGAATTTTATGTTTCTAAATCTTCACATGATGCATCAGACATAATGAAGTGGAAAAAGTCTATCTATCTATCTATATTAACTGGGAAAATCCGTGTACACAGCACTCCCCTATTGGTGCAGGTAAAGGCAAGTACATCTGTCTGCAGCCTGCAGATCGGGGCGGGACTGAACCTGGGGTGGGGCTGCACGTGTCGCCCCGCCCCATATTTTCTCTGATTGGCTCGGTCATTTTTCATCGGCATATATGATCTAAAATGCTGTAAGTTTGTGTAAAACAGTAGTCCATGGATTTATGAGCGAATCACAACAGCTGTTAAAGCTGTGCACTATGTTCAATCCTCTCCAGTTAAACAGAAGTGTCTAATTCCACACAAATATGAGCTTAAACAGCTCTGTCTGATAATTATTATGAATACTTAGGAGCTGAGAATTACATAAGACTCGCATCCTGGCTCAGAGAACCAGAAAAATCCAGTTGTTAATGGTTAACTTGACTCTGTGTCTGTTTTATTGAATCATGACATGAGATTTTTGCAAGTTTAATCTTTTGGATCAGTCGACTTCACAAATTAATCATTCATTGTAGCCTGTTTGTGAACCAGCTGACTGAAAAGAATCGGCTCAATAGATTCGGTCACCAAATGGGTATGGGAGAAGATATCAATTTAATATATTTATATCTATCTTTAATTATTTAAATATATTAGTTTATTTGACCTTACTTTAAACTTGAAACAAAGGTGAGGGAAAAGTATATGCTTTGCAATGTAGTGAAGAAAAAGTTTCATAAAAATTAAATGCCGTACATGACTAACTGACTAATAATTATATGCAACCAATTGTCTTGCATTGTCTGTATAAAAACAATACAGATGCATCCTTTTCATTTCTTGTCTCATACTGATGATATGAAATGATCAAAAAAAAATGTAATTCATAATTCCTAAATAATTCATAAATCCATCTGAAAACGCTGAGAATAATCAAACCAGTTCATGTGTTAGACTAAATACCAGCGTAATTTAGCAAAGCAATTATTTCAGTGCAGGGCCGGTGTAGTGCCGAATTTTGACCCCCGCCAGATTATGACTCCCCTTGTATTGGTAGGTTTATTGTTAGGTGTGGGAGAGGGGTTAGGATTAGGGGTGGGGTTAAGATTAGTACTGATTTTAACGAGGGGAGTCAAAATTCGGCACAACACCGGCTCTGGGTATAGGCGGAATAGGCAAATGCTAAGGCCGCTGCCGATCCCTAGGGGCGCCAAAACGAGTGAAGTTGATTTTTTTTGTGTGTGTTTTTTTTAACAATTTATTTTTTAATTACAAAGAGAGAGAGATTGCCCCACAAAATAATGACTATTTTATTGCTCTCCCAACTCGATGCATGATCTATCTTTCCTTGTGCAGCCACTTTCACAAGCATCAGTTACCTGACAGTGACAATTTATCAGTGAACATCTACCATAACGTCAAAAAGACCGAAGCCCTCTGGTGCCCATGGGAAGAAGAGAAAAAAGAGGAGAAGAAGAAGAAGAAAAATGGGACAAAGACAGAGGTAAAACTATGTAATGAATGATGATAATAATATTAAACTAGATGAGGTAAAAATTTGGATCAAACGTTATGTTGGCCTAGTCATGTTAAAATATCTCCAGAGATCTACGATTTTGTAATCGTGTAATTTTTTTTTGTGTAACATAACACATTTTAATAATATTTTAACAAGTTGTGTAGTATTTGGGGATTTGTGGCATTTTTTATTTGACCTGGCTAATTTAGTAATGTTTATAAATATATATAATTGGACTTATTAAGATTTTATGTAAAATCGACTTTAAAAATACACGTTTCTCAGTTTAATTTATAGTGATAGCGTTAGAAAGGGCTATAGTTTAGTATAACAGCGCTGCCATACTGGAAATCGAACACTTTTCATTAATAAGGTTAATTGTCAGTAATTAAATAAATAACAAATACTGTTACAAATGTAAAGTCTAAATGTTAGTTCAAGTTCAACCTGTGCTCCAATTAATACGCCCGTATAGGTTGTTTGTACAAATATGTTGATGTAGTTTAGGGTTGATGTAACTCAGTTTGTAGAGCGATGCTTTAGAAGTTAAGTCGGGATCATCCGATCATGGATTCGAACCCAGAGAAGGTATGTGCTCATAAAACCCTTTGAGTCATCTTTTACATCATTTTTGTAAGGGATAGGTTTAGGGGTGGGGTTGTGTGGTCGTACAGATTAACTGGCATGTTTTCAATAAAAATATAAAAAACAAGACAAAGCTATGCAGTGTGTGTGAATGTTTGAACACAATGATTATTGGTTGAATGGGCTGTGAGGTAAGGGGCACCAGCTACAATCTTGTCTAAAGCAGGAAATTGGCCAGGGCCGGCCCTGTTTCAGGGACATGGTGAGTTACAGGCAAATCTTTTTTTTCTTTTTCTGTGCATTATTATGAAAGCTTTGTGAAACTGCACAGCGTTTTTAGCCTTTTAAACAACTATGATAGATGATCTAGCCAATCAGAGTGGGTATGGTGCAGGGCGACATGTGAAGCCCCGCCTCAGGTTTAGTCCCACCCCGATCTGCAGGCTGAAGACAGGTCCTTCTGGTGGTGAAGGTGTGGCGCCTGACAGCAGCGCAGAAGCTGATCTCTGACACGAGGATGTTCAGCTCTGCCATTCCTCCACCAGCACAGCACTGATAGTCACAAGTTCTGCTAAACAGCTGGAGATTATGTTCAGTGGACTTTTAAAGGAGGAGCCCATTCATGACCTCTCAGACTGTGGTGTGGAGCAGAGGACAACAAAATACATCTAATCCAAAGTTTAGCCTACTAAGGTGCTGAAGATCGTGCTCTTTAAAACGGGACGGTGAGAGAGAGAGAGAGAGAGAGAGAGAGAGATCATGGCTGGATGTTGCATGTCTGCGGAGGAGAAGGAAAGGCAGAGGATAAATCAGGAGATAGACAAACAACTGAGAAAAGACAAGAAAGACTCTCGCAGAGAACTCAAACTGCTGCTGCTGGGTAAGCACGTGCTATACTGTAAAAATACTAATAAAAATAACCTTCTACTAATAGATAGATAGGTGTTTGATTAGTTAAAATGACAGAATATTATTTATACTGTACAAAATTAAAATAAAACTCAGGGTTGACAATTATTGTGACAAACTATTATTGTTAAAAAAAAAAAAGAGTGTTTCTTTACACACTTAAGTAGTACACTTTTAAAAGTGTTTTAATATTATGTGTTTTACATATTAAATCATTAGGTTTTAATCTTCCCTCATAGCTGTGCTTTAAAGAGGTACACACACTTATTTTGATGTGTTGACTACATGTTAGGCTACTTATAACAGTATAGTGTTTTTCAATAACATTTAAAGTTAAATGTACGTTAGGCCCACTAAACTGTAACGTCGTCATTATAAATGTGTAATTAAAATATATTTGAATGTGTCACATGCAAAGTAATGACATTACATTTTAGTTGACCAAAAAGTCAGTAACTTCAGCTGTATTTTAACCATATTGTCCAACAGACAGTAGAAATAATTATGAAATTACATAAAGTTGTACTTAAGTCTTACTTTAGTGAGTAAACAAAACTCGGTAACACTTTATTTTAAGGTGTCCTTGTTACACACATATTTAAGTAGTGAGTAATAGTAATTAACTACATGTACTTAATAGTTAGGATTAAGGTTTGGTTTAGCGTTACTTGCATGTAATTTCGCAAAATTTATTGTTATTATAATAGTACATACAGGTAACGTGTTAAAATAAATTGCATTTATAATATCAGTTTAAACTAAAACACATTTTAATTTAATTATTAACATTCAGTTTACACTTAAGTATATCATTTTAAAGTATGTAATTTTCTTTAAAAGTATTTTTACATTATGCTAAAGTGTACAGACGCAATACATCCGCTTAAAAGACTGTTAAAAAGTTGTATAATGACACACGGTTTGATGTTTTAGGGGGACTGTATGTGTTTGTGTACGGAAAGAAATGAATGTGTGGTTAAGCTGCTGTGGCACCGTTTTATACAGCAGTTCCTAGCCGCATGGCCACTGTCTCTGTTCTTGCTATGCAAAAGCATGCAAAGCAGAACCTGCACTGAACTCTAAACAAAATTTCCTCAACAGCACTCCCTTCCTCAACAACACCCACACACACACAGGAGAGAAGCTTTGTCATATGTCACATGTGTGTGTGTGTGCGTGCGTGTAAGTGTCATTTACTTGTAACAGTCTAGTGGTTCATACACACGTGTGCAGAGTGTGTGAACTGAATCAGTCTCCCAGTAGATTCATTATTACACTGACCCTCGAGACAGGCCGAACGGAAAGGTCAAAATTAGCACGTTTACGATATTCCATTAACTGTAACCAGTGAGCGACAACTTGGTTTTCTTTATAAATGTCAAACGTGATAATGTTGTATGACTACATATTTTACAGTACTGTATGTAAAACTAAATATTTGCATTGTGTGTGTGTGTGTTTGGGATGTTTTTGTGCTCAATAAGTAATGTAATTTCAGGTGTGACGACTGCAAAACAAAGGATTTGTTCTTGTTGAGTGGCAGTATAGTATTATAGAACAATATATTTGTGACTAAATATTTTCATTAATACACACTACCTTCCAAAAGCTACTTCAAAAAAATGAGATTTCATAGCATATGCACCCTTCAAGTCAAAGGTTTGGAATAAGTCTCTAATGCTTAACTTACTTAATAATCAATTGTTATTGTTACACAATTATTAATGTTTCTGGAGCAGTAAATCAGCATATTAGACTGATTTCTAAATGATCATACTGAAGTAATGATGCTGAAAATTCAGTCTTGCATCAAAAATGACTTTTTACAAAAGAAAACATTTTATTTGAATACATTTGTAATAATATTTCAGAGTTTTACTATTTTACTTTGTTTTACTGAGCATTGGTTTTAGAGAGATGCTTTTTTCTAAAACATACAAAATAATAATATAATTATTCCAAATGTTTGACTATATTTATTCTGTAATTGGTATGTAATTCATTAAATTACATATAATTTCCACATGTGAAAGTGACTGACATTACAGTGACTGTGGCTTTTACATAAAACAGATGCTTTATTATAAAATGTAATCATCTACATTGATCTAAACCTCCTAGCTGAATAAACATCATGATGGATTGAATGGATTTTTGTGACTTTCGAACTTTATTTTAAAGCTGATACTGTACGTAAATCTCAAGACTCTCGGTTTTGGATTGAACTCATTCAAATCTGGTCATTTTCATTTGTGTAAAACATCGCAATGTCGCTAGGACATTCTCAAGATGCTAATTCATGCAAAGTGGAGAATGGTTGAATGGAAAATGGCCCACAGAAGAAATTTTCATTTCAGATTTGAATTCCCATAAGCTGGACCCACAATGAACTTTTTTGCCACACCTGCTGATGCCAAGTGAACTCAGAAAATCTGCCTGCCATAAACATGTCTTACAAGCCTATTAGGTTCAAATATGTAGACTTTAAGTACTAATATGTACCTTTAGGCTACCAAAATGGACCCTTTAGGTACAACCTTGAACCTTTTGAAAAGCTTTTGTACCTTTATTTCTGAGTGAACACAAGTTAACATATTTTTTAAATGAATTCGGAGAGCCTAATGCATTTAAGGCTCACAAACAAGAAGATGGTTAATACAATCCGTGTGAAATCAGTGGTTCAAGCTTAATTTTACGGCGCTACGAGAATACTTTTTGTGCGCAAAGAAAACAAAAAGAACTATTTTATTCAACAATTTGTCTCTTCTATATCACCTTGTAGTGACAGTTTGGAGAGTATCACATACATAAGAAGCATATGGTGTTCTGTGTCAGCAGCACGATGCGCAAATACATGGTTTAGGTTGTTTGCGGTTTTTTTTGAAAACCATGAAAACAACGCATCTGCATACAAACATTGCATTTAAATTAGAATTAAATATTATAAATGTAATTTGCTGCAAAAAGATTCTCTAATGCAGCAGTCAACAAGGACTATTTTAAATGTTCAGTTATGGCTAGGCCTGTCACAATAACAACGTTTTGTTAAAAAACTTGAATAAAAAGTAGAAAAAAGGCAAATGCACCAAGAACTTTTTTGGAGATTTTTTTCTTATACAGATTTTTCCCGTTTTTTCTCTGAAAAGTAAGGGTGCACACTATTGCTGAAAAACACAATCCCTATTTATCAGTCAGATCTCTGTACACACAAAGACACAGATCCCTAAACAAGGCCATATCTGCAGATTAAACATTTGCACTAGCACCTCATGACTACACTACGTTATGTACAAGAAGCTGCAAAACACAGGCACAAGTGGAATGCACAATTTTTTTTTTATGTTATTGTGTTTTTTATTATGTTTTTTTATGTAAATATAATGGGCGATATATTGCATCACCAAAAATGATTGAGGTCATGTGCATACAAGTATATTGTTCGATAAGTCGATACATTGATTATTGCGACAGGCCTAATTAGTGACAATTTTAAAACCCTAGCAATGACTTTTCTGTTAAATGGCTCAAGTCTCAAGTCTCATTTATTTATATAGCCCTTTATACTACTGCGTAGACCAAAGGACTGTACATCCAAAAGAAGAAATAAAATACATGACATACATAACATACAAAGACAAAGAAGAAAAAGCGACAGAATGCAAATACATTTTGACACGAGATTTAAAAACCTCAACTGAGGATGCAGATCTAACATCAGGGGGGAGCGCAAAACAAACTGACAAAGATGCATTTTTTTTCTCTAAATAAAGGAATACTTTTAGAAGAAAAATGTATCTGAGCACCGTCTGATTGATGTCCTCGTTACATTACAGCAGTGCACACAAACGGTGTGTGTTACACATGAACCTTCCAGAAAGTGAACTTCTCTCAGACAGCTGTAAAAGTGTCAAACAACAGAGGCCAGCAGTCTGCCGTTCACTTCCAGCTTTAAAACACACCTTACTCATTTATATCAGGCCTCATTGTCTGACTGCAGAAGGCACTAATGTGAAATCGTTGTGTGTTCACAAAGTATGTGTCTGTAAGGCAGTACCTCGAGAGTTAATGTTCTGCTAAAGTCAGGGAATCAGCTTAAGATGTCTCAATTTACCCTAAATCTGACTTGAAATATACAAAGACTGTGTTCTGTCAAATCATAATACCACGGCTCTGAAAAATGAAATATGATTTGTGAGTGTCTAGTGAAGTTGTGCGTTTGCTTTAGCACATGAAGTAGTCTTGAATAATGGTTTTAGTGTGGAGACTCTCACTCCACTCAGGGACTGTTTATTGGCCAAGAGCAAGACAGATATTCTGCCTCACGGCACTTTAAACAAAACTCACTGAAACACATACCCCTCCTCAAGCTTTTCTCTTCTCCATCTCTATCTCTCACCCCTCCGTCTTCTCTGACTTTTGTGTCTCTCTGCTGGGTGAAACAACTGCAAGGATACATATTACTTTTCTCAAGCATACATTTTATTTAAATTTTGGCTCTGTGCAACTCAGTTCAGGCATTGTCCTTGTTATATATATATATATACATAGATAGATAGATAGATAGATAGATTGCTGTCAAACGATTATTCACTATTAACTGCATTCAAAATGAAAGTTTTTGTTTAAATAATATATTTGTTATGTATGTAAATAGACATGCGTTTAGTTAAAAATATGTACATGTATATACATTTATAAGTTGTATTATTATATTTTACCATGTGTAAATATATTTAATATATAAACATAACACATTTAGATTTTCTTAGATATATACATGCATGTTAGCATTTATATATACATAATAAATAAATAAATAAATATATATATATATATATATATATAATGTAAATAATATACATCATATATTATGTAAACAATTACATGTGATTGCTATGCGACTAATTTTGATTTAATTGTTTGACAGCATTAACATATATATATATATATATATATATATATATATTCTGTCATATTTACATTAATTGACACTGACATTAATTATGTTATATTTACTGTTCAAAGGTGCTTTTACACTGCAGCTGTAAAGCAATTCAAATTTGTAATCTAATTAATTATTTACATGATTTGCTGATCATCAATGGAAATCAATGGAATTAATCACAAACGAATTATGCATCAATTTGGGCTGAAAAAATGATCACCAAAAAGATCATTTAAAGTCTTTATTGTGTTAAAATACATAAGCATTGAATGGACATTATAAAAATCAAATATTTTATGAAAAAAATATTTGATTCTACTTTAGTTTATTACTAATAAACTTACTTATTAAATGATTTAGAATTGTATGTATGCAAAGACTGTTCAAAGTTGACATGAATGCATTTACACTGCTATTAGAAATGCATAATAATGTAATCCAATTTAGTTTTCTTTTTTGCCATTGATTTAAATCTAGACTTTGTAAGTTCATCGAACAGAAAGGCAGAACACACCCTTATCTTCTATTGGTCAGATAAACAAATAGCCATGTCCCAAACTCATGCCATTGGTTGAGCCAGTGTTGCTGTGTCTGGTTGGGATGATCAAGCAAACAGTAATGTTTTGTTAGCACAATATTTAAACTTTTTTAAATTCCACCTGAAGGAAACTGAAAATAATATAAATAAGAAATGACATGCATAATAAAAGAATGGGAAAATACAGTATAGGTTTTGGATAGATTGTAACATGTCATGCTGCAGGGCTGCACATATATCCTCTTCTCCTTGGTCTATTCACTGTGACACGAGACCATTTGAAACAATCCTCAGCCAAGTACATCTTACAGCCGTCCTGAGTAAAGACACAGCAGCTGGAGAATATAAACACACCTCTGGCAAGCCGCACGTTCAGTCTGTCGAACATAATCGTTTCAGTCTTGTCTTGCTACAGTAGCCAAACACTAAACAGATTTACTTTTTGTTCATCTCTGGGGAAAAATATACAAATTAGAAGTGGCCAGATTCACCCAACCATTTGAGTTATTTAATCAAAGCCACGAAACCAGAGAACAAGCCACTGTAGTTGTGCATTTCTTTCAAACAATGTTTCCAAGCATAAAGGTAATATAATAATTCCTGGATTTCTAAGATGCTATTATTACTGCTCATTCCAGTTATCGATGGTATTTATGGTAATGATTTCAAATCGAACACATTTATATATACTGTTCAAGTTAGTAGGAATTGTAATGTTTTAAAAGCAGAAGCTCACCAATGCACCATTTATTTCATCCAAAATACAGTAAAACAGGAATATCGTAAAGTATTATTATAATTTAAAATGACTGTTTTCTATTTTAATACATTTAATATAATTTATTCCTGTGATCAACACAGAATTTTCAGCATCATTCTTCGGTGTCACATGATCCTTCAGAAATGATTCTAATATGCTGGATTGCTGCTCAAGAAACATTTGTTATTACCAATGTTAAATACTGATGTGCTGCAGAGAACAGCATTTATTTAAATATAGACATTTTGAACATTATAAATGTCTTTACTAGTGCTGTGAAACGATTAATCACATCCAAAATAAAAGTTTTTGTTTACATAGAATTTGTGAGTTCTGTGTATATTTATACTTATGTGTATATTTATAACCAGATACATGTATATACAGTATAACATGGTAACTATTCTTAGCGCCGAAGCTGAAGAACTGATTTGTCTTTTTTCTCTTGTAGGCACCGGTGAGAGCGGCAAGAGTACGTTCATTAAACAGATGAGGATCATTCATGGCTCGGGTTATACTGATGAAGACAAGAAGGGCTTCATTAAGCTCGTCCACCAGAACACCATGAGCGCCATGCAGTCCATGGTCAGAGCTATGGACATGCTCAAGATCGCCTACGCTAACTCAGACAACCAGGTACCACTTCTTTTTGCTTTTCAAAAAAGTCAATCAGATAAACAATGTTCCCAATCTGTGTTGACAGGAACTCTCTGAACTCAAGTCTTATTATCTAATAAATACAGTTATTTATCTTGTTGAGATGCCTTTACAGGAATTTATTTAGGTCTTTATGCATTTTAATAATGAATTGGTCAAACATTGTCAAAATGTAGTTTTCACAATTGTGCTTTTTTATGTTCACCTGTTTATTTCCTTCCAGAAGGTTTTACTGTAGGTCCTGCTTACACGCTCTGGTTGACTTACATTAATTGGCTGTTTTCTGCACTCTGGCTCTTGACCGCACACTCTCATTGGTCCCCTGAGGAGAGGCTGGTCAGTCCTGATTGGTTGTGCTTGTCTCTGCAGGCGAATGGTACACTGGTGAATGATATCGAGGTGGATAAGATCATGAGTTTGGACGAGGCCCAAGTCAATGCCATCCGGAGTCTATGGAACGACTCTGGGATTCAGGAATGCTACGACCGCCGCAGAGAGTACCAGCTAACAGACTCTGCCAAATAGTCAGTCTTGTCACTTTCAGCCAGTTCAATCTGTAATCACTGCACTTTTGATATGATTTGACGTTTTGATTTGATTGTGGTTTGGTCATATATGGTACTGGAAACTCTGCAGACCCTCATTGAAAGAAATATTTTATTACAGAAACAATATACTTTAAAAGAATATACTTAAGTGTGAATGTAATATTCTATACACCTGATTATATGTCATTTTCAATTAATTGCGAACAGAATTCTAGTTTAAATTCATATTAAAAGTAGTTGCGAGTGTTTTGACCTACTTAAGCAGGATTTACGTACTTCAGTACATCTAACTTTAGTATACTTATATGTAATTTCTATTCAAACTTGTATGTCATGTATTTAAATATATTGTAGTTACACATTTGTTATGATGAAGTTGCAATTATTTAAAATATATTAACTTTAAATATATAATATCATACTACATATTTAATTTAATTTAAAAGAATATACTTAAGTTTGAATGTAATGTTTTATATGCCTAATTATATGTCAGTTAATTGCGAACAGAATTCTAGTTTAAATTCATATTAAAAGTAGTTTTTAAGAGTGTTTTGACCCACTTGAGTAGGAATTAAGGACTTCTTTATATGGAACTTTAATATACTTGAATGTAATTTCTATTCAAACTCGAATGTTATGTATTTATATTGTTGTTACACATTTGTTATGATGAAGTTGCAATTTAGGGTATTTTTTAAATATATTAACTAAAAATATAAAAGATCACATTACCACACATAAAATTATCATCAAGCACTTCACTTTAAAATAATATATACTTAAGTGTGAATGTAATGTTTTATATGCTTAATTATATGTAATTTTCAATTAATGGCAAACAGAATTCTAGTTCAAATTCATTTTAAAGTGTTTTTACCTTTGACCCACTTAAGTAGGACTTAAGTACTTTTTTTACATGGAACTTTAATATATATGATTTTTTTTTATTCAAACTTGCATATCATGTATTTAAATGTATTGTAGTTACACATTTGTTATGATGAAGTTTTAAAATATGTTAACTTTAAATGTAATATAAAATATCACACTACAATTAAATTATTATCAAGTACATCAAGTAGTCAACACATCAAAATAAGTGTACTTATTAGACGTGAGAATAGATTATTAAAACAATAATTAAAAAATGTCATATTTTTAAATGGGCACTTAAGTGTGTTAAGAAACAGTCATGAAAGTGAACTCTAAGTACACTTAAGTGGCATTTTATTTCAATATTATTTTATGATTGCAAGTATCTTTTTCGTATATACCTTTTGGATATAAATCCCACAACAAGTGCACATTCAGTGCATTTAAGTGCACTTATTTTTCACAAGGTGAGGTCCAGTATTAGAAGTGTGTTTTCTTTAATTATCCAGCATATCTGTGAACACAATGTGTGATACTGTAGTGTAAAACGTGTGCCACATTTATGTGCTTATACTGTAAAACCTGTTCCATCAGCTCTGGCCATGACTTGACCACAGCATTTGTTTTCACCCGTAACAGCTACCTGAGTGACCTGGATCGGATTTCAGACGCAGCATACGTCCCAACAGAGCAGGACATCCTGAGAGTCAGGGTTCCCACCACGGGTATCATCGAGTATCCCTTCGACCTGGAGAACGTCATCTTCAGGTGCATCAAATTCAGCGTGCTGAAAAATCATTTAAAAATGCATGTGCCAGAATCTACTATTGTGTTGTATATATGTTGCATTTTCAACAAAAATTTTTCAAGTAAAATGTAATATTAACATTTCCTACAATCACTAAATATTTTTTTTTACATATAAATTAAGAATTCATATATAATGCCATTTCACATCTTGCCTTGTCCTGAAAAGGTCAAATGACCTGATATTTTAACAGACTTGATCTGGACCCGGTCATTTCTCTGAATGTTTTCGCACATAAGTCACACCACATGATTTAAATTTGACCGACATTCAAATATTTTAACAAAACAGCTTCACTGCTTAGGATATAATAATAAAAGACTAAACTACTTTAATAAGGTTTTCTTATCAAGAATTTTATTTGATTAAGGCTTTTTTCATTATGATATGATTCAGGACAGTTATGACCCCCAGTATATTAGATCGGTGCAGTTGGTCTTAAAGTGACAGCAGTCTAATAAAGCTGTTGTTTTTGTCATCAATGTAAATCAAATAACAAAAGACAAAGAAGACACCATTGCATCGCAACAATTCATTGTTCTAACGGCGAATCATTGAATCATGAATCATTAGATTCAGATAGGGATTTCAAAGAGTGTATCATGAATCGTTTAATTTTTAATGTCATGTCTTTTGTTCCTGTTAGTATTCAGGAGCAATTCTCATTATTAACGAACTTAAAAAAGACTTTTGCAACAAAAAATTTTTTTTTTTTTTTCTTATTGTCATCAGGATGGTGGACGTCGGGGGTCAGCGATCCGAGCGCAGGAAGTGGATCCACTGCTTCGAGAACGTCACCTCCATCATCTTCCTGGTGGCTCTGAGCGAGTACGACCAGGTCCTGGCTGAGTGTGATAATGAGGTCGGTGTACTCTGAGTTCATCTTCATCCAGGCTGTTCCTCTGATGTCACGCTTACGCCAGTCTCATGTGTTTCAGAATCGCATGGAGGAGAGTAAAGCTTTGTTTAAAACCATCATCACATATCCTTGGTTCCAGCAGTCATCTGTGATTCTCTTTCTTAATAAGACAGACATCCTGAAGGAGAAGATCGTATACTCTCACGTGGCCACCTACTTCCCAGAATTCACAGGTGAGTCTTTCATAGCAGTTCACTCCGGGCCCAAGAAGCTTCTTCAGGCCATTGCTCGTATGGCAAGAATCAGTCACTTTCAATCGGTCCGTTCTGGTCAAGATAAACGGCAGAATTATTATATAGGGATCAATTTCATATAAGAATGCCTATAATAAAGAAAAGAAAAAATCTATTGTAAAATTCTTAAAAATGTGTTTTTTATAGTTTTGAAGATTAGTGGAGTAACCAACAAGTAAAAGAATTCGGAACATAATTTTTATTATGTAATAGTAATTAGTGATACCTTTTAAATATAGTTAATTAATTAATAAATGTTAAGGGTTTTTTTTAATGATAAAAGATTTTATACACAAGATTTTACAGCCCAAATTAAACATAAATATAGTAATAAAAAATCTGATATTTTAAATATAATTTCTGATATAATTTCTGTGATATTGATTAGATTTGAAATAGTTTAATTCAACTTTATATGTAATATAATATATAATATAATGATTAACAGATCTGATATTTTAAGATACTTATTGATATACTATATGCACTATGCATCTATGTGTGTTTTTGTGTGTATGTGTGTGTGTGTGTGTGTATATATATATATATATATATATATATATATATATAATATATTACCTTTTATATCAGCGTTGTCATTAAACAATTACATTCAAAATAAGTTATTTATCATGTGTATATATATAAATACACATGTAAATACATGTAAATAGTTTCGAAATATATACTGTGTGTATTTAAATATACATAATAAATAAACACAGTACACACAAATATTATGTAAGTAGAATATTTTGGATGCAATTAATCGGTTGAAATATATTAAATAAAATATATTAACTTTTTTTTATTATTATTATTAAATATATAACTTTTTTTTACTATAAAGGACTTTTACCATGTTGACATTTTTAACTTTGCTGCACCAAAAATTAATTTTTATACAGAAAATTATGTTCATAAAAAGCTAAAAGGAGATGTGTATTCAAGTCATTTCATGTGTAAATGCCATTTTAAAATTAATAGACAAAAAATAAGGCGTCATGTCCCTGACCCACTGATCACTCTCATTTCTTCAGGGCCCAAAAACGATCCAAAGTCAGCCCAGGAGTTTATTCTTAAGATGTACCAGGAGGAAAACGAAGACAAAGACAAAACCATCTACTCTCACTTCACCTGTGCCACCGACACGGAGAACATCCGCTTGATCTTCGCAGCTGTGAAAGACACCATCCTCAGACACAACCTCAAAGAGTTCAACCTGGTTTAAAATCAGTAACTAGTCCTCATCCTGGAGGACAAACCCGGTCCTGCTCTCTTCTGTTGATCTGTTGAGTAGATGTAGCTCTCACATTAGCTTTACGTTGTTCTTTTGTTGACTAAGGACTTATCTAGGAGCATTGTCTGATGGATTAGATATGGACTAGGTTGCTGAAAATGAGCCTTGATCTACCATTACAAGGATGAACCTTCTTTTCAGTCGTCTTTAGGTCTTCTACTAGATAGATAGGCTTCATCGACAACAGATCTTGTTCTTTATGTGAGTAGAGTTTACAAAGAATGCTACTTAGGAGATTTTAAGGCACATGTAAAAATGTTTTCCTGATGTAATAGATCAAAGTCTTGAAGACTCCTTAAAGCATTAAAATGCAAAAAGATGAAAAAGTTTACATGCTAATGTAAAAAAAAAAAAAAAAAAAAACTAAAATGCTCTGAAGTTGCCTTATGTCATTTTAGCACAAGTCTTAATCAAGATTATACATTTGTAGAAATAGTTACAAATTTAATTCAGATATTTTTTATTTTATTATTATGTAAAGAAAAATTAATTTTAAACAGTGGTGTGCTAGTGTCAAATTGTACATTGTAAATTATATTTAGCCATTTAAACATGCATATTCCTTAAAGAAATCTTTATTTCTCACAGACAATTCAGTCACTGGGCAAATTCAGAAAGTTTTCACATTTTACACAGCACGTGTTTTGTTATTTTCCTCTGTTCATAGCAAGTTCAAGCTGTAGTGAATACCTGAAGTGCCTTTAAACTGTAATGTCTGTATCTGCTTTGATAATATTTATTAAACAAGGATATACAGCTATATGTTGTTACTCATTAAAACAAGCAAACAAAATTCAAAATACATTTATTAAATGTGGATAATTACACAAGAACATTATGCAAAAACATTCATGCTTTTCTTTGCCTTTATAGTCATCAATAGCAGTTCTCAATATTACCTAACATGATTCATTTCCAAATATGAGAAAATGGTAGAATTTGAGTATGCAGTTGCATGTGAAAGAAATGTACATTTTGTCCATTCAGTCAGATTTATTAGAAACCTGGGACTTAATGTAAGATATCTCGCTATTTGCTTTTATTGCTATAACCTCTATTAATGTTAAAGGAGAAGTTAACACCATTTTTTTTCTGTAAATGTATGTACCCTCGGGTCATCCAAAATGTAGATGAGTTTGTTTCTTCATACAGATTTGGAGAAATTTAGCATTACATCACTTGTTCACAATGGGTCCTCTGCAGTGAATGGGTGCCGTCAGAAAAAGACACAAAACAGCTGATAAAAACATCACAGTAATCCACACCACTGCAGTTCATCAGTGAATGTCTTGTGAAGTGAAAAGGCTGTGTGTTCGTAAAAAACAAATCCATCGTTGAGGCGCTTTTAATTTCAAACTAGTCTATAATCCATAATATTGTTTTCTCCAGTAAAAAATCTGTCTAGTCTGAATCAGGAAAGAAATATGCACAGATCAAAATAAGATCAAATATGTTGTTTTTGATGATTTTGACTCATTCTGACGGCACCCATTCACTGCAGAGGATCATTTCTGAGTATCTGATGTAATGCTAATGAAGAAACAAACTCCTCTCCATCTTGGATGACCTGAGAGTGAGTTTTTGGTGAACTTTTCCTTTAAATTACTGCATTAACTATTAGCAAGAATTTCAAAAGGCCGCAGACTAAAACAATGACTAAACAGCTACTGTTTTGGTGTACATCATTTACAGGTTGCCCAAGAGGCCTCGTTGACCTCCGGATCAATAAATAGGATCAGTTTTGATTTCATGTCGACTTTAATGTCAATTCATTAAGAAAATGGACAACAGTAGCTTTACTGAAAAGCTAAATAATAAACAGTTGCATATTTGTGTTATATTACATTTCTTCAGTAACGCAGCGTGGCTGCATAGAGACATAAAGCAGTCAAGAAGCCATGTTTACTGTCCAATATTAAGACAAGCTATAGAATTCATTAAACAGACACTAAGAAACAAAATATAATTTCATGCAAAGCCACATATTAAAAAAATATCCCTGCTCTCCTGTACAGACAGTAAGAGATTCCCATTTTCAAGCATTCCTGGTCTTTTCTGTTTAAATGTGACACGCATTCCCACATGTAAAGACAAATAAAATACATACAGTGCATTGGTCTTTATTAATGTGTATAAAATGACACCTTAATTTACACTTTAGTGTGGCTTTAGATAAGAGACGTGTGTAGAGGCACGTTGTAAAGACTTCAAATGTAAATGAGTTTGGTGTTCAAGCAAATAAGGAATTTTGACAGACTGAGCTCAGACAGAAAGAAAGGTGCAATATAATGTAAACACACAGTCTAACAGTCATTACCAGTGTAGTATTCATGGTTTAGTGAATGACTGTTGCATTGTGGGTATGTGAATGTGAATTGGCACACTGCAAAAGCAGCATAAAGGCACACAGCAGAGCGTAGGATCATCACTTTAACTGTCCTTACTTCGGCAGACTATCCCTGGCATCTTCCAGCTTGGAAAGAACCCACTGAGAACGACAGAAACGCATGAATTTAAATGAATGCACAGGTACTAACCTTTACAGGCTATTTTATCCATGATTGGCTGCAAAGAAATTACAAATGATAAACTTTTAACTCTTAAAGGAACAGTTCATCCAAAAATGAAAATTCTGTCACTCCAATTGACTTCCATTTTTTTTCCAACTGTGGAAGTCAATGGTGACCAAAAACAGCTTGGTTATAAACTTTCTTCAAAATATCCTCCTTCGTGTTCGGCAGAACAAAGACATTCATACAGGTTTGAAACTACTCGAGTAAATGATGACATAAATTTCATTTTTGGGTCAACTATACCTTTAAGCTTTATAACGGCAGTGAATGGGTGTTAAGATTTCGAAGCCCAAAATGTGCATCCATCCATTATAAAAAAAAAAAAAAAGCTCCACGTGGCTCCGGGAGGTTAATAAATACCTTTTGAACTGAATCAGTGCATTTGTGTAAGAAAAAATCCATATTTAAAACTTTATGAAGCACAATCTTCATCACTTCTCACCAGAGAGGTAAAAAAAATTAACATTTAGTTCACATTTAGTAAATTATTTCTATTTGTTAGTTTACCATTCATATTAAGCTATATTGCAACTCTTGTTTTTCTGTGCCCAATTTTAAGACCTCTTAAATGGATAATTAAGACTTTTCTTATATCATTAAAAATATTTAAGACTTAAGGAACTGCTGGGACCCTGTTAATGACCCTGACTGGTGTGTACCAGTGATCCTCACTATGAATTTAATTTATATTCGGTTTTAGCATCATCAACGAGCAGAAGAATTAATCTACTTTCTGCCTAAATAATCACTGTGCTGCTTGTTAAAAAACACGAAGATACCAGTTCATGAATAACTTCCACTGTTTGTTTACAGCAGCAAAAATGTGCAACTGTACCTTTGCTAGTTCTGGAGTTTTGAAATTGATGATCTTCCCAAACTCTTTGGCATGAAACACTGATTTGACTCGCTCCTGTGAAAATTAAAACAAGATCAATCATATTTTACTCATAATAAAATAAATCCTTGTTCAGGAGGTCTTTAATTTTGGGTCAAACATGTAGGCCATGATATTAGTGGTTAATATTTTTTAATGCTCTCTCCCTCCTCACATGGCCTTGGTTACCACATTACAAAATAAAAGTCATTTCAGAGGTGAAGAAACTGTTAATGACTGATTATGTAAGAAAGAACAGTAATACAAGTTAACTACTTGGGTTAAGTTTTAGGGTTAGTACCTTATTATAGTGTAAGTATGTACAACAGAACTATAAATTTAAGGGTTAAACATAAATGTTTGCATATTCAGAATAACATGCGGTATAAGTCTAGCGACCAGTGCGATTTAGATTTAATGTTGTTTACAGATGCACATAAAAATCAAACTGTGTAACGTAGGATGATGTACCTTGGCTTCTATACGCAGTCTCCTGTCCTCCACGATCATGGGCGCTTTGGTAAACTCATCAAACAGATACTGCCACTCACACGTCAGCTGTCCAAACGTGCCCTTAGTCACAAAAAATATCCCCCTGAAAGAAGAAAATCACACAGACACGAGCTGAAAAGATTCAATCAAATAAAACGGTGCTTAGAATGACTTGAATAGGACAGAATAGTACATGTGTATATTATCAGTTACATGCAAAAATATATAGTTCTTAAGAATTAAATGCATTTTTACTAGTGATGTCTAATGATAAATCACATCTAAAAAAAAGTTCTTGTTTACGTAATATGTGTGTATACTGTGTATATTTTTTATACACACACACATATATTAGGAGTGTAACAATTTGTGTATAGAACAGTTCACAGCATTTTCCAAGTCAAAGTGATCCTCTTTATCCCCTTGTTAGTGAGGACTTTGGAGTGAGCAGAGCACATGCGTGTCATTAAGTAGTCGTCTGAATGCACTTGTCAAAGGGAGTGATGAAATTTCCTCATTATCTTCAGCTGGGATGTTCCTGTGATAATGAACGCAGCATGATGTGCGTCAGCATATGTCGCTGTTTTAATGTCATAAATGTCTTTTTATTGTTGTTAGCCTAACTGTTGCAAATAAACATACATTTTATATTTTAAAATGCTTTTAAAATATGCTAATATTAAAAAGTAATATGTATAAACTTTTTTTTTTATGCCGTCCCTCAACAAATCTGCTGATGCACATTGTGATTGCTTTGATTTGGAAAATGCCTGTGAACTGTTTGATATGCGATATGCGTGTTGGATATCGTTACACCGTTTTATATAATATACATATACATTATATACATAAATAAGAGAAATATGTTTAAATACTGAATATATTTATATACATGCATAATAAATCCGCACAATATATTATTATATTACATAAACTAAAACTTTTATTTTGAATACGACTAATCGCAATTAAAAATTGACAGCAGTAATTTTTACATTTCTGAAGACTTTTTTTATTTATTTTTTTTTAGTCTTCCTAAAGGCTGCAGCACCCAAATTTCTGACACAACTTGTAGTGTATTTCAGCCTTTCATGTTTAACATATGGGAATATAGAAGTTATTGGGTTTAGGGATTTATTGAGATTCCTTACCTGAAGTATGAGCAGTGTCTGCTTAAGCAATCGCAAGTTTTTGTTCAATAAAATCTTTACCAAATCTGTTTTTCATCAGTCTGATTAAATACAATATAATTTCAGTTCGTAAGATGCAAATAAATGTGCATCATGGCACTACACATGTGCGTGGTATTCGTGAGCTCAATAATAATTGTATTCAAAGCTAAAAAAAATGTATTTTGCATAGAGCTCAGGGTGTTTACGTGAAGGCTTTTATAAGAACACATGTACATTAAACACAAAAGGTATGAAACCAAACAGCTGTGACATGCTTAACGCTATTGATGCATGCTTAAAATCAAAATACCCATTCATCTAAATGCGCCATGTGCCGTTGCCCATGTAAAATGAGGGGTTTATATAATTCACCTACCTTTTAGTGATCATCAGGAAATCTGATTCGTTCACCTTAGCATGAGCAAAGTATCTGTACTTGGCAAACCGTCCGTTTTCAATATTCTACAAACCAAATAGAGAAACATTAACATTAAAAAAAACACAATCCTGAGAACTTCTATGATCAAATGTTTTCCGGCTCATGTTTCTGAGATATGATGGTGATGGAGTGAGTATAGGGCTGCACAATTAATCAACTACAATTACTATATAAGATGTGTGGTTTTTTTCTCTTCAGGTTATCTTAAAGGTTTTCATTTTAGTTTTAGTATAACATTATTAATCATTCATAGTTTTGCTTTTTTTTTATGTATAATGTATAACTGACATCTGAGGCTTAATACTGTAGAAAAGAGTGTTTTCTGTTTATGTTCATGTAAAAATATAGAATGCAGTTGCTTCAAACAATGGTATAAACCTCATTCAGTGTAAATTGTGATAATCATAATGATACAAGCAATTACAATTTTAAGGAAATAATCGACAATCATGATTTTTGTCATAATGGTGCAGCCCTAAATGAGTGTGATGATACAAGATCTGATGAAAACAAAACTTCAACAGCACCTACTCATCCTTATATACGTCACACTAGTTTTGGCATTTTTAATTTACTTCCCAAGAACTTTCATGTTCCTTATACTTCAGACTGGTGTGTTTGAATGTGCTCCGGATTCAAGAATGCAAATTTATAAAAATTTCCCTAGTAAAAAGACTAGAGAAGAAAAGAACTCAATGCAAAATTTAAGCAAAAGTTTAGACATGACGTTTTCTAAAGAGACTAAAGTCAGAGCACACAACCTGATTCCTTCACAAAGTGTCTTTAAATCAATGAAATGCATTGTGGGATTGATGGATGTGGAATGGGTTAATGATAAAAAAAATGCACTTGGAAACAGACTTTATTCAGGAAAAAAATGACATGATGGAGTGGGACAACAAATCAGAAGGAATAAAACCAAATTCCATTCCTAATCATAAAACAGCAATATTTATGTTTAAAATGTATTTATATTTAATAATGTATTACCATCAGCTAGGCGCTACCTGAATTACATAAACACACTGTAAATTATTTAGATGCAAATTACACAAACATTTACTGAAAGCCCTGAGAAAAGCAGTTAAAAAGAGACATATTCCTCATCCTCATCAGTGTCAGAGCTATTCATCTGAAAGAGGGCCGCTCTGCTCTGTGAACATGACAAGAGAGGAGAGCTGCGGTCAGTGTGACGTTAAAGTGAACTAAATCAGTAACACTAGTACATCTAACACTACTGAGACAATGTCTGCCACTCCTGCGGTTACAAGCTACACAACACATCACAAAAACATTGACTGCTGGGAATTACATAAGTAGTTTTACATAATGAATTACATCATCTCATTCGAGTTAATTTTATATTTTTGACTGTTTTTATTTTTTAGTTTACGTTTCTTAATAACACATAAGAATAGAAATAATCCAGTTCCAATTTTTAAATCCTACCTTTAAGACTGAAGTTTTACACACGTGACCCTAGACCACAAAACCTTATGTGGCTGGGGTATATCTTTAGGATATTAAGTAAAGGTCATGTTCCATGAAGATGTTTTGTAAATTTCCTACCATAAATACATTAAAACTTAATTTTTGATTAGTTATATGCATTGCTAAGAACTTCATTTGGACAACATTAAAGGTGATTTTCTCAGTATTTAGATTTTTTTGCATCTTCAGATTTCCGATGTTCAAATTGTTGTATCTCGACCAAATATTGTCCTATCCTTACAAATATTCATAAATAGAAAGCTTTTATTCAGCTTTCAGATGATGTATAAATCACATTTCGAAAAATGTACACTTATGACTGGTTTTGTGGTCAATCTTAGTTCAGCAAGTTATTAGCCTATTTAAAATATTATCACCTCTATCATATCTGATGATACAACTTGAAACCTTTGGCCTGTGTAGGTCTGTTTGGTGTATTTTAGGCGCTGTGCTGCTTCTTAGCTATGTTAATCTTAAGACTTCCTTGGTAAACCAGTTCACCAGAAACACTGACTAGCTTCACCATCTAGACACATTGTAAGCCACAATCTAGGCTAACATAAAACCAGCATAAACCAGCCTGGACGAGCATGAAAATTCACGATGGTCAAAACTGGTTGGTGGGTGACAATGGTGGGTGTTTAAGAAAATGGCATCGTATTTTGAAGAAACAATAGCAAGTAAATCAGAAATCTTGTTTTTGTATATTTACAATATATGTATAACATGTACTGAATGTTAGGAATATCTGTATCTGGGTAGCTGACATGAATATATTACAGTAGCATATACATGTATGTTAAACAAATATTACACTTTATGTTTAATTGCATGTTTTCATTCAAGCATTTTATTATATATATATGAAAAAAAAAAAAAATAAATAAAATAAAAAAAAAATAAAATATATATATATATATAGTAACGAGTTACATTTACTTCGTTACATTTACTTGTGTAAATTTTTTGGGTAACTAATACTTTTAGAGTATATTTAAAAATTATTTAAAAAGTACTTTTACTCAAGTATTTTTTCAGTGAAAAAAACGGTACTTTTACTTCGTTACTGTGGGCGACGCTCCTCTCGTTACTTCATTTCAATGCTGTACAAGTTAAAAATGCTTCCGTTTATTCCAGACTAGCCGTCTACTTTTCTCTGGCCAGTGAACGATGCCCATTCGCAAATGATTCATTCTATTGAGTCAATTCTGTTCAAAGGCTTGATCAAACCAGTTGGCAAACCAGTGAACTGGTTTGCGAATCATTTTGAACGAGTCGTCTGAAGCGGTTCTCACTCAGAGTTGTAACAGAAAGTTTAAGGACATCAGGAGCGTTGAAGATGTGGCTTTGGATCTTTAGTCAAATCTGCAAAGGCTATTGTTTTCTAACTATGAAGATATTTGATTAACACCGCGTGCTGTCTCCATTTCCACAGGCTACGTTCGATTAAGTTACAGTACACCATACCACTATGACATTACCAATTTGTTGTGCATGTACAGTACCTTATACATTAAATACAGTGTTTAATTTATACATTAAATAAGCTGGGAAAAAAGTAAGCACCCGCCAAATTCGCGTTAGCTCTGCGCAACGGCGTGCGACCTGTTCCAGAATGGCTTTGCCTAACATTAGATACAATTAATATTTACACTTACAGACCGTGTTTACATTTTGCAGAACAAACAGAAGAAGATCCATAAATGTGCATTCGTTTAGTTATGTTCAGATGTTTAGTAGCGGTATTGTGAAGAGTTTTCACTCTTCTCCGTGTCAGAGGTTAATTAATATACTTTAAAATATGATTAATTCAGTGATGCAAATCAGAATTTTCATCAGCTGTTACTCCAGTTTTCAAACGCATACCATCCTTCAGAAATCATTCTAATATAATGATTTATTGCAGTGTTTTGCTGCCTAATATTTTTGGAACCTGTGCCATTTTGTTCCGGATACTTCTATAAATAAAAGGCTAAAAAGAACAGCATTGATAGTAAACCAACATATTGGAAGGATGTCTGAAGGATTATGTGACACTGAAGACTGAGGTAAAGGCTGATGAAAATTCTGAATTGCATCACTGAAATAAATCACATAAAAAAAAAACCCAAAAAAACATTAAAATCTGTGTGTGTGTGTGTTAGGGCTGCACAATTAATCAATTTTCCACTTATGTTCTGTAGTATTAGTATAACATTATAATACCGTTCATATGTTTTCTCTTTTTTCTACTTAAAAAATAGGTCAATCATGTATAATTGTCATTTGAGGCTTAATACTATAGAAAAGCAATAAAGGTTTTTCAGTTAGTGTCTTCAGATTGTTTATATGCATGAATAAATATGGCATGCAGTTGCTTCAAACAATAGTATAAACATCATTCAGTGTAAAATGTGAAAATTATAAATAATAATTATTTCAAGGGAATAATTGACAATTATGTGTGTGTCTGTGTGCGTATATGTAACACATTTTACCTATATATCTAAATAAAAATAGACTATGGATATTCAGTATATGATCCAAAGTAAGTAGTAACTAACTGAGTAGTTTTTTTATCCGATACTTTTATACTTTTACTCAAGTAATTATTCTGACTAGTACTTTTACTTTTATTTGAGTAAATATTTCTGTAAATACTTTTACTTTTACTTGAGTACAGTTTTTGGGTACTCTACCCACCTCTGTATATATATATATATATATATATATTTATATACATACATACGACTTTTAATCAGCAACAATATATAAAGCTGTGAAAAGTGACAGTAAAGACAAAATCTTTCCAAATAAATGCTGTTCTTTTGAACGGAGCAGTACAGCTATTTTCAGAATTGATAATAATGTTTCTTGAGCAGCAAATTAGCATATTAACGCGAAAGATCATGTGACACTGAAGAGTGGAATAATAATGATGAAAATTTAGCTTTGCATCACAGGAATAGATTGCATTTTACAAAATATAAAATTTTAATTTGTACTGTAGAAGACTGCTGAACATGTCAACTACCCATTTCCGGTTTTTATTATATTGTACATTGCTATTATGTCTTTTTTAACTTTTTAAATGCATTGCCATCATCTTGAACACCAGGAGTGTGAGGGGAGGAAGTGAAGTGTCATGCATCACCTGCAGCATCTGGCTGCCTATGCCCTCTCTCTCCTTATACGGCCGGATGACTCCATCCTCGTGGATGAAACGAGGAGGACGTAAACTATCCACATCCTGAGACGTCTCCGCAGCTCTGCATTCAAATCAAGCCAGAAAACACATCACAATCGCAAACAAAGACCCGTTCCTAACAACGCTCACAGATACTCAGACATATTCAGAGACCTTTTGATGCCTTGAAATGTGCTGCTGGCCATGTCAATGATGCCCCCTGTTGGTCTGGTCAGAGCTCCGACCAAACCTTTGCCCATGCCCTTAAAGAAACCCGCCGCTCCTTCCTTTTGAGCTCCTGCAGCAACACACACACACACACACATACACACGAGATGCTGAGCGCACAGGATTCTTGACAGTGAAATATTTCCACGAAACTGAACTTCTTTACCTTTAATGGGTTTAGTCACGATGCCCGTGATGCCGCTCACAAACCCCTGTGTGACGAGAAGAGCTCATATTTACAGACTGACTTCCCACAAAAACAAACTACATTTTACATTAAATTAAATGTCTAACTTGCCATTTCCATGTAATGATTTGTAAAATTAAAAGTTAAATTGAAAAGTAAAATTTCAGAATTAAAATGGCTTCAGCTATTTTTTCTATGTATATTTTTGATAATATCTACAGTATATAAACTAGGATTTATGAACTAAGGGAACTGTGGAGTGTTCATGAATTGATAAAAAGCTATTAAAAAACTAAAACATTAAAACGTAAATTTAAAGGCTAATCATTTTAACATCAGAACAAAATAAAACACTAAAAAGTGTAAATATTTATTTGTTTATCTGCATGTTGTGACCACTGACCAACACCAGAGTAACTCGAAGGCAAAGTTGAACATTAAAAAATGTCATTTCAAACCTGTATGATGTACTATTATATTCTTCACATCATAAAAAAAGATATTTTGAAAAATGTTGATAACCTTTTACTTGTATATACTGTGACGTCCCGATTACCGATCAGCGTTGCCCTAGCTACCAACGAGGGAGCAGCCAGCAGACTCATCAGCGGCTCATCAAGCCCAGCTGCAACCACTTAGCCCGCGGCCACATAAGCCGTGTGAGGCACCCCAGTCACTGAGCTTCATTTGACTCCGACACGCCGTACTAACCTGTCTCTCCTTTTCTTCCCAGAAGCCAGCTACTGAGCACTGCTTTACCCTGCATCTCTCAGGAAACAGACCCGGCTTGAACTGCCTTACCCTGCCTTTCCATAGAGACAGAACGCAACTCTTCCCGGCTTCTGAAGAGAGAGCCTTAAAGGGGTCATACGGCGACCTAACAGTGACCTTATTATTTTTGACTTCTTTTGTTGAATAAATCCACCCTCCGGGTTATTTTTGTTAATCCTTACCTTGTTGTCCTGTGCTCCTTTGCCATTTGTGACAGTTTGGTGGAGAATGCGGGCAAGTTAGAGCACAGGCAACAGGTTTTTTTTGGTTTGTTTGGACATTTTTTCCCGGAATTGTTTCACCCCTTTAAGATCTCATTTTTCTTTTTTTTTGTTTAGTTTCCCCAACAGGCGGCACCTCCTCTCCGGCCATGGAGGAAATCATCAAGCGTCTCACTGAAGTCAGTATGAGACAGCAGCAGATTACCGAGCACATGGCCACACGGCAGGATAAGATTCCTCCAGATGTTTGAGTGCACGGCCACCGCGGAAGGATGGGATCCGGATGATTGGGCTCGGGCTCTGGCTCCGCTGCTGACCGGCGAGCCGCAGCGCACTTACCACAGCATGCCACCGCATGATTCGCAGGACTATGAGGCCGTCAAGTGGGAGATCCTGGGCCGGGTCGGCCTCTCACCCATTAGCGCGGCACAAGCCTTCCAAGATTGGGTCTTCCAACCCCGCCAGCCTGCCCGAGCCCAAGCCGCTGAGTTGTCCCGGTTGGCCCATCACTGGCTCTTAGACGGGGAGCCAACAACCCTCCAAGTGGCTGAAAGAGTGGTCACTGACCGGATGCTGCGGGCGCTGCCCCGCCACTATCGACACGCGGCCCACCGGAGAGAGGCCAGGGAGCGAGCGCCGCCTTTAGCCCTGAGGGTGGTCCAGGAGCAACGCACGCCGGAGGGCACCTGGCGGCGCAGTAACCGACCGGCGGGCCCCAGCCCCCAGGATGAACTCATGCCCACCGAACCTCACTCTAGCCCGACCAAACCCTGGCTGGCAGGCTGCATCGTCCATCAAACTCTTCCCCAAGGAGCACCGTCGACCGAAGTGAAGGTGAATGGCCGAACCCTCCGTGCCCTTTTGGACAGCGGCAGCTCGGTCAGTCTCGTCCTGGCTTCACTCCTGCCGCCCCGAACCGAGACGAAAAACTTCTTGTCACGCAGGGTTAGCATCGCCACGGCCGTTGGATCCTGGCCGGCGGAAGTAGGAGTGGTAAAAGACCTGCCAGTACCCGTGCTAGGGCGAGACTGGCCGGGCTTCGACCAGTTGTTGGCCGCTGCAAACCAGCCTGACAGCCCCAGACCGGCCCGGAGGCCGAAGAGGGCTGGAAGAGGGGCCCGCCGACAGCCTGTTCTCCTAACCACCAACAGCGGCCGAGACGGTGAGTCCCCCTCCTAAAATAACGATGTCTTCTTTGATGTGTTTCAGCAGGTCCAGGGAGGGGGATCCTTCGGCCGGGCCCAGCGTGAGGATGACCGGCTGAAGAACTGTTGGACGCAGGTGAGAGTTCTGGAGGGCCGGGACGCTCAGCCGGCACCTCATCCTACCCCTCACTTCGTCGTGGAGAACGGGCTGTTATACTGTGTCGCCCAGCGGAGGGGGAAGGAGAAAAAACTCCTGGTTGTTCCCAAGGCCAAGACCGAAGCGGTGCTGGAGCTCGCGCATGCCCATCCCCTAGCCGGACATATGGGAGCAGCTAACACCCTGCAACGGGTCCGTGACCGGTTTCATTGGCCAGGGATGGAAGCTGTGGTCCGGCTGTTTTGTCAAGCCTGTCCCACATGTCAAAGGACCTCGCCAAGGCCTCTTCCCCCAGTCCACTCATTCCGCTACCCATCATCGAGGTGCCCTTCAAGCGCATCGGGATGGATCTGGTCGGGCCGCTGCCAAAGTCCGCCCGGGGGCATGAACACATACTCGTGATTGTCGACTACGCCACCTACTTCCAAGAGGCAGTCCCCTTGAGAAAGGCCACGGCGAAGGCCATCGCCAACGAGCTCTTCACCCTCTGCACCCGAGTCGGCATTCCGAGGGAGATTCTGACCGATCAAGGTACCCCGTTCATGTCCAAGCTAATGACTGACATCTGCCGCCTCCTCCAGGTCAAGCAGCTGCGGACGTCAGTCTACCAACCCCAGACGGATGGCCTGGTGGAGAGGTTTAACCAGACGTTGAAGCGGATGCTGAAGAGGGTGGTCGCAGAGGACCATAAGGACTGGGACCTCATGCTCCCTTATGTGCTCTTCGGCGTCCGGGAAGTACCGCAAGCCTCCACCGGGTTTACCCCATTCGAGCTGCTGTTCGGCCGTCAGCAGCCCGCTCCCCAGAGGTTAGTCATTGAGCACGTGAGACAGTTGAGGGAGCGCATCGACAGAGTGATGCCGCTGGTGAAGGAGCATCTCACCCAAGCCCAGCAGGCTCAACGGTGCCATTACGACCGGGCGGCCCAGCCCCGAGAGTTCCAGCCCGGCAATCAAGTGATGGTCCTGGTCCCCACCTCAGCCTGCAAGTTTCTCGCAAACCTGGCAGGGCCCATACACCGTCCTAGAGCGTGTAGGCCTCGTGAACTACAAGGTACGACAACCCGGCCGACGATGTCCCGAGCAGTTGTACCATGTAAACCTGCTCAAGAAGTGGATCGGGACCAGAGACCAGGTGGCCGCACTCGCAACATCTGAGCCCCTCACTGTCGACATGAACGAGCTTCTGTCGGCCACCCAGAAGACGGAACTCCAACACCTGATCGGTCAGTTCTCCGATGTGTTCTCTCCAGTGCCCGGGCGGACCAACACCATCCAGCACGAGATCCGAACACCACGAGGAGTTATTGTCAAGCAGCGGCCTTACCGTATCCCTGAGGCTCATTGGCAGGCTATAGAGATGGACGTGGAACAAATGCAGAAGTTAGGGGTGATAGAACCATCGTGGAGTCCCTGGTCCAGCCCTATCGTCTTAGTTCCCAAGCCGGACGGCACCCTCCGGTTCTGTAACGACTTCCGCCGTCTCAACCAGGTCTCCGAGTTCAACGCCTATCCCATGCCACGTGTAGATGAGCTATTCACCAGCAGTACGCCGCCGCCTACCTGGACGATGTGGTTATTCACTCGGAGACCTGGGAGGATCATCTTGAGCGGCTCTGGAGGGTGCTGCGGGAACTACGAAGGGCTGGACTCACCGCCAACCCTAAGAAGTGCCACCTCGCCCTATTCGATGCCAAGTACCTGGGTTACCAAGTGGGACGGGGCCTGATCAAGCCCCAGGAGAAGAAGGTGGAGGCCATCCGGCAGGCCCAACAGCCCCGTTCCAAGACCCAGGTACGTGCCTTCTTAGGGTTGGCCGGATATTATCGCTGCTTCATCCCTAACTTCTCCTCTATAGCCGCCCCTCTGACAGACCTGACCAGGAAGGGGCAGCCCGAGACGGTTCAGTGGAACAGCGACGCCGAGGAGGCTTTCCAGGCCATCAAGACCGCGCTCACCAGCGAGCCCGTCCTGCATGCCCCGGACTTCAGCTGCCCCTTCCTGCTGCATACCGATGTCTCGGATGTCGGCCTGGGAGGCATGCTGTCCCAGGTCACGGACGGCGAAGAACACCCGGTGATCTACATCAGCAGGAAGCTGAACCCAGCCGAGAGAAAGTATGCCACAGTGGAGAAGGAGGCCCTGGCCGTCAAGTGGACAGTCCTGGAGCTGCGCTACTATCTCCTGGGCCATAAGTTCACCCTCATCACCGACCACGCACCCCTTCAATGGATGGCCCGGGCGAAGGACACTAACGCCAGGGTCACACGGTGGTTCCTCGTGCTCCACGACTACCACTTCGACATCCAACATCGGGCCAGGGCCTCCCACAACAACGCCGACGGACTCTCTCGGCTGTGGTCAGCTTTTGCAGGTCTGTCAGGGGTCACTCCCCACCCACCCCCAATCTCCCCCTTGTGTTTACTTCTTTCTGCCTCCAGGACTAGGACAACGCTTGGGAGGGGGAGTGTGACGAGCGTCCCGATTATCGATCAGCGTTGCCCTGGCTACCAACGAGGGAGCAGCCAGCAGACTCATCAGCGGCTCATCAAGCCCAGCTGCAACCACTTAGCCCGCGGCCAGATAAGCCGTGTGAGGCACCCCAGTCACTGAGCTTCATTTGACTCCGACACGCCGTACTAACCTGTCTCTCCTTTTCTTCCCAGAAGCCAGCTACTGAGCACTGCTTTACCCTGCATCTCTCAGGAAACAGAACCGGCTTGAACTGCCTTACCCTGCCTTTCCACAGAGACAGAACGCAACTCTTCCCAGCTTCTGAAGAGAGAGCCTTAAAGGGGTCATACGGCGACCTAAAAGTGACTTCTTTTGTTGCATAAATCCACCCTCCGGGTTATTTTTGTTACTCCTTACCTCGTTGTCCTCTGCTCCTTTGCCATTTGTGACAATACATATACAAACCAAAAACAAACAAACAGTAGTGTATCAACAAGAACCAAAACTCTTTGGTTACCGAAATATTGTATGATAGTAACGTAAGGCTATGTGAATGATTAATTAAAATAGTTGAGAGAACTGTCTGTTGTTAACTCACAGAGACGAGTCCCTTCCCTCCTCGCGTCAGGCCTTCTCTGAGTCCGCTGGGCTGCTTGTTCATGGCCTCTCGTCTCTTCTGCTGATACTCCTCATCCATGGTCATAGCAGCCACTCCTTTAGCCATGGCTCCTGTGATCCGAGACGCCGCTCCGGCCAGACCGCCTGAGAGAGGACAAGAGATGGACGGCTCAGACAAGACTGATATGAGCTTCATGTGACAACTTTTGTTTGGAGAGTTCATAACTGCACAGATCACTCACAATATTTGTGTATTATTAAATATAGCAAAATGAAAATACGCACCCACAGCTCCTCCAACCAGAGCCTTCACACCGAGTGCCATGCCCTCCATAAACTCCTCTGGTCCCTGTATGGCGCCCTGACAAACCAACATTCGGCCTTATTTATATATCATATATATCATTTATGTATCATTAATATCATTTTTACATTTCTTTATTACATTAAAAAAATTATTGTATTTTCTGTTTTCATTTCATTATTGTAATTATTATTATTATTATTATAATTTATTACTACTACTACTACTACTAATAATAATAATTTATTTCTATTCATTTTTATTTCTATTTTAATTTTAGTTAGAACATAACTAACTAACTACATACATGGCATATATATATATATATATATATATATATATATATATATAGATAGATACATCATTAACTTCCTTAAAAAAATTTCAATACCACAAAAACGTAAAGATGAAACATCATGATTACAAGCAAGAAAATGGGCAGCCAACTGGATAGTTCATATCTTTTATTCTGATAGAGCTCTTATGTTCACTAATTCTTTGCTTAAGTTGATGTGATGTTTTTCCAACATATCCCAAACCACAGGGACACCGAATCAAATAAACAACATGAGTAGAAACACAAGTAATGACAGAATTAATCTTATATTTTTTTACCAGTTCTAGTGTGACAAAAATAAGTTTTTGATGTATTATTGCATTGAGCGCAATTACCACACCGATAATTCCCATTTGGTATAGGACTAAGTAATCTCTGAGAGGGATCAGGAGTATCCGTCTGGAAACAAGCATGTACCAAGAAGTCTTTTAAATGTTTTTAAAAAAAGAGGGGATGTATCTCTGGATCAGAGAACAACAGATGCCAGTGTTTTTAAAAAATCGATTGCATCAAGTAAGACTATTAAATTAAATTAAGTTAAATGTGTTGTAATGAAAGTAAAAGAAAACTTCTTAACCTTTTTTATTTTCTTTTTTAAAGGTGTCATATGGTGGTACATTCACTTTTTCAAGCTGCTTGGACTGAAATGTGTGTTGGGAGTGTGTGTACACAACCACCCTACAATGATAAAGATCCACAAGTA
>JAUMHE010000055.1:15706771-15716961 GCA_032359235.1 Enteromius mattozi
TAAATATTTTCAAAATATATACTATATGTGTGAGTTTTTATATATACATAATAAAAACATACATATACGGTATTGCTGCGATCAATCGTTTGATAACACTATGTGTGTTTGTAACAAATTTAATTTTGAAAACTGTAATTTTACAGGGCAACATATTCTTTTTCCTTATCAATCCTATTAAAAGAGTTGAAGTTTTTACCTGATAAGGTTCATAAAAGAAGGCCTCGACACCCTCAGATAGACCGCGGATCAGTCCGAACGGATTCCCGAGGACATCTAAACCCAAAACCAGAACATACATCTGCTTGATAGCCTGAAACAAACAGCACACAAGCACAGACAAATGAGTGTATGTGTTTAAAACACACTGTTTCAATCAGCAGTAGCTGGTCAGTGTTAAAGGTGAAAGGTCACCTGTTTGGAATAATGCCGGACGACCTCCCACTGCAGCTGCTGAGTGGTCCGAAACTGGTACGTCAGCTCAAAAAACGCAAGTCTGGAGAAAGGCGACACACAGTAAAGCAATAAAATAGATTTTTAGGAAATAAATATACAATTTACCATCACATAAGAGGCTTTGCATGTACTGTATGCAGTGGCATACTACTCATAATAATGTGGGCATACTGTACACAGTATATAACTTAGCATGCATGGAATATGCACTGAATCTACTACTGTTGACAAAATGTAAAATACAGAATCAGACCACACTACACTGAGTACAGTGCCCTTGACTTGATCTTTCCTTTCTTATTTTACAAACGTGCTCTACCAACATAACCACATTAATTTATGAAAAGACAACTGGAAATAATTCGAGACTATATTACAATTTGACAAGCCATTTATTATTATGCTCTACAAACTGCAAACTGTTTCATATACAATTTTATAATTAATTAAGCAGCTCGTTGTTATCATCTTCAATACTAATACCAACTAAGTTAACTTAAAGTATAAAAATGTTAACTAAAATAAAGCCAAAATAAAATATATAAGGTTAAATAAAATTACTGAAAGCATTAAAATTACTAAGTGGAAATAAATTAAAAAATATTCAAAAATATAAACAAATAAAAATAAAAGTAAAGCAAAAAGACAAAGTAATATTAAATGTAAATAACAAATAAACTAAAACTAATTTAAAACTAAATGTGACATTTAAAAAGAAATAAAAAGCACAATGACAAAAGCAAACTAAAATAAAGCCAAAATAAAATATATAAGTTGAAAAACTGCCTTGGCAATTAAGTGAAATTACTGAAAGCAATAAAATTACTAGGTGGAAATAAATAAAAAAATAAAAATAATAAAAAAATAAAATAAAACTAAAAAGAAAAAGAAAAAGAAAAAGTAATACTGAATGTAAACAACAATTAAACTAAAACTAATTTAAATCTAAATAGTGACATTTAAAAAATTTAAATCACAATGACAAAAGCAAAAGCAATTACTAAAACCTAAAATGCAAAAATACAAAAAAAAAGTCTTCAAAAATAATTAATTCAAAATATAAAAAAGTATAATAGTAAATAAATAATACTTCAATTTTTTATATACATGACATAAGTCTTGTCTAATAATGAATCCTCATTGCATATGTATAGGTTTGCTCCCCTGACAAGCACTTCTAGCTCGTTTCGGTCTTTCCACTAGAGGGCAGTGTGAAAGCAAAAAAAAAAACTGAAGTGAAGAGCGTGTTTTGATGACAGCACCTAACCACGTGTGAAATCCAGAAAAAACCAAAGTGTGAAGTGAGCTTTCAGCAGGTCAGACGTGTGAGAGTGAATGCGGTGAAGTGAGTGTAAGTACTTGAAGAGGACGTCCTGAGCGTCAGTGAGAGTCGCTCCAATGCTCTTCAGCAGGAGGTTGAGAGACTGAACGGGAATGACCTCGGTCTCTCGCTCTTTCTTATTCCCGTCTTCACCACCGGTGCTCAGAGAGAAACTCAAGTGAAGCTGCCCCACAAAAACACAGTTACACACCACACTGTACTCTCAGAATGTGCTGATTTTAAAAACCTTCAGTGAGTTCAGCTTGTCATTAATATTAAATGTTTATTCTTTGGTCAGAGGTGGGCAGAGGTTGTGGTAACTGACCTTGATGGGTGAGATGTGGAAGTACTCGTACAGGCTGATGGGTGACTTGTCTGTCGCCGAACTATGATTCAACTCCATCTTCAGATAATCAATGTCCTTCTCAAACAACTCCACCTACAGTACAACACCGCACACATGCGTCAACAGATCACTAGCATTCAAACTCTGGGCTTAGTTACGTTTTTCTTTTTAAATCTCTTATGCACACCCAGGCTGCATTTTTATACATCAAAAATACTGTAAAAACTCATTTTTTAAAAATATTCTTCTCATTCAAAATAAGTGTTTTCTATTAAAATATATTTTAAAATGTAATTTATTCCTGTGATCAAAATAAAATTTGTCTTCAGTGTCACATGATCCTTCAGAAATCATTCTAATATACTGATTTGACATAGAAAGTTCAAAATATTAAACAAAAATAATAATATACATTATATATATATACACACACACACACATTTTTTAAACTATTTTGTAACATTATAAATCTGTAACTTTTGTTTATTTCAATGCATTTTAATTTCTTTAAACAATCTGGTAACACTTCCTACAAAGCTGTGGAGTCAAAATAGGGCCATATATATCTGCAAAACAAAACAATGTTTTGCAAACAAAAAATATGTTTTGCATATAAAAATATTGAGGAAAACGCAGATTTAAAGGTTCGGCGCAAAGGGAAATATGTGTTGCAAAGTCAATGCTGCTAAAGTTTTACTTTGCTAAACTTTATTTTTTCTCTCAGGGGTTAACTTTTCTTTTGCAATTATTTTTTTTAATTGCAAAAAAGCCATTTTTCCCTCAATACCCTATTTTTATTTGCAAAACATTGTTTTATTTTGCAGATATGTACTGTATGGCCCTATTTTGACTCCATACAAAGCCTGTATTTATAATACATTCTAAAGGTATTCTTAAGACATTATAATGAATGCATAACGCATCATAAATAACTTTATAATATGTTGTATCATCTCATGAATATTCATAAGAACAGTTTTCATGTGTTATAATATTAACTTATTTGTGGATTTAGCTTTTAAGAGTATGATACTTTATAACACAATGAAGATGATTCATCCATATAAGTTACAATATATTATATTTAGTTATAATTCATTATATCTTGCCATTTTACTGATGTTACTTTACTTAAAGAAGACAAATGCCACTTATAAGTAAAAATAATAACAATACTATTTTTTACAATACAATACTATTCTATCAGGTATCAGATCAGATCAATGTGTAATATGAGACTTTTTTATATTATCAGTTTGATTATTTTGATGGTGCCCTTTATACAGCTGTTGATAGGTTAATTACATGTAAACTAATCTTCAGTAGATTATTAGTAGTGTGTCTGCTAAATATATGCTAACCCTTTATTTTGATGGTTCCTCAACAGTCATACTGAGTATAGGATACTTCACAAGTATCTGAACATTCTCCCTACCCTACCTAATCTACTAATACTCTTAGCTTTATATAATGAACACTGCATTTCTTTTTTTTCAGTTGAAAGTATTAGCTACAGTAGCTCACATTAGCCTCAATATTATCCTCAGAGTAACACTCAAATAACACTCAGCACCTAACCACTCACAAGATGTTGTAAGGTACTGTGCATATCTTAAATAAACAATCTCAAGATATGATACAGTCCATTATAAATGAAGTAGATTATTATGGTGTTCATTGTGTGTTATAAATGATCATACTCTTAAAAGTTATAATCACAAATACGTACATATTTTAATGAATTAAAATGAATAATTATTTATGAATATTCATGAGATGTTATAAGACATTATAAGGTTTTTTATAACGCATTATGCATTAATTATAATGCCTTAATAATACCCTTATAATGTATTATAAATACAGGCTTCATAGAAAGTTTTTGATAATACAAAATGTACTGTAATCACAGAGAGTGTGGATGAAGTATAGGGAGAAGTCTATTATAAATGCATTGCCAAGTGCTGAATAGAGCAGTGACCAGGACAGGTTTGAAAACCACTGGGATACAGTATGGAGAAGAATCAATCACTGGCAGGTTTCACAGATGTCTATGTAGATCTTTGTGCTGTAGGAGCTTTACTGTACCTCCTGCTCAGACGTGACAGCACTGGCGTGCTCGGCAGTGAAGAGCTCAAGTATGGCATACAGGAACCCAAGATCTATCCTCAGGTCCATCTCCTGAATCAACACTTTAAAATACCTGCAGAGCAGAAAACGAAGCATGCTTTGCTGTTTCTTTGAGAGCAAGAGAAGACAAGAAATTGTATGAGGAGGAAACACACTTGATGCGAAGAATGTCTGAATGTCCGGCTGCTCTGGTGATGACGCTGACATCAGCGAGTGGTTTGGGCTCTTAAATAAAAAAATAAATAAAGAAATGAATTAACAATACAATGTGCTGTCAAATGATTAATCACATCCAAAATAAAGGTTTTTGTTTAACTAATATATGTATGTGTACTGTGTTTATTTATTATGTATATATAAATTAACATTCAAAAGTATATATTTTGAAATTACATTTATATACATTTATATTATTAGATTTACAGATATATACATTATATATAAACATATTTAATATACAAACATCATTTTTTTTTAAATATATACATGCATGTATTTACACAGAAAACACACACACACACATACATACATACATACACACACACATATATATATATAGGCCTCAAGGCTGTGGATGGACTGACCTGAGTCCATGCTGACAGATTTGGGAGGTTTGATGGGGTAGAACACAAATGGGAAGATGGCTCCAGGCAACTGATTTTGGATCTGAGGAGTAAACAGGCTTTCATGTTCACTGACCATAATAACTGTATGAATTGTATGAACTGATCTAGGCTCTGTGTTCGCTCTGGTCACATGGTTATAACTGAAGCAGACCTGAATCCTGTTGATCTGGACTCTGTAGGTTTTCTGGCGGGCGGAGACACTGTACTCCACCTTCAGTGCTGGCAGGAAGTTCCTCCTGAGCGGAGCGTCAAAGGGCTGCATTATCCTCATGTCCACTCCATTAGCAGCAAACAACACCTGATGAACATTCAGTACAGTCAGAGATAGATTAGAACAGACATAACTTCTGTCATGACGCAGCACATGTTATTCAGAAACTTGATAATGGAGGGTTGCAGATGCCGATATCTTTAAGTGCAAGGTGACCGATGTCAATATAACAGCCGTTCATTTAGACATACAGTAGTAAATAACACATGTATTTGCTTTGTAAAACGTGCTTTATAAGTACTAATAAACAGTAACATGCATGCTAATAAGCAACTAGTTAATTTATTTAGATTTTGCATGCTGAAGCCTTAAAGATACAGTAGCAAAAACACTGTTTAGTTTTGATGGGACAACTCATTTAAAATGAAGCATCTTTCCTTTAGGGGCTGTGAACTGGTTCCTGTAAGCACTAACCTGGTAGTCGTTCTCTAGGTCAATGATGAGGCTTTCCACTGGCCCGCTTTCCATATAATCTCTGTAGCGCTGCTCCAACATCATGGCCTCTTTAACACTCAAAACCTTCCATCGGCTGCGCTTCTTAGGCTTGGTTTCCCACACCACATCAGAACTGACCAGCAAAAACAAATTATAGCAAAATATGAAGTTTATTTCCAAAAAACACAGAGCTCTTATTATGGATTTTTAAAAATACGCTTTTATGCGGTGTGTAACAGATCTAAGTGAATGAAAACATCCTGCAAAGTTTTTAATCTGAAAAGGTAAAAGTGTATAAAGTTATTGTCTCTCAAAAA
This sequence comes from Enteromius mattozi, assembly GCA_032359235.1. Lineage (NCBI taxonomy): Eukaryota > Metazoa > Chordata > Actinopteri > Cypriniformes > Cyprinidae > Enteromius > Enteromius mattozi. The sequence goes on from JAUMHE010000055.1 coordinate 15,712,674, forward strand.
ACTGAAATGATTCCTAAGCTGTTTCATGTTGAAATATTGTATATTAGCACATTGCCGACCAGTTGTTGGTCTGATAGAAAATGTAAATTCATTCTTTGCCACCAGGTGCCGCTTTTGGAGCGGTTAAAATGTCTGTTTCCCACGGTAATACTAATATAGCTCCTATTATAGTTGTTATTCTTCTTGTGAAAGGGCCTTAAATGTGCTTAATTTTTTGTGTCAGGTGTATTCCACCATGACCCGCAGCAGTACCTGGTGATGCCAATGAAGGCCACTTCCTGTCTAGTGGTGTTGTTGACCAATGAAACGCCCATGTTCTGTAACGAGATGCAGGTTTCCTGTTCAGCCAGCTCTATTTTCTCATTATCGCAAATCTTCTTGAAGACACGCGGCTCGGTGGTGAAAAGTGCCACACGCTGGAGGCCTTCATAAAATGAGACAACGAACAATTTTTTCTCCTTGTTCACATCCAACAACTGGTCCTGCAGAACAAATGAAAACAAGGACCCAAACGAGCATTAAGTTTCACATCTTCAATAAAGAGTGAGGTTTAGTTATACTGTCTAAATTAATGCAATTTATCACAATTAAATGTTGCACAATCAATCCTCAGATCTGATTTTTATTTCTAACCTCTTCACTCTTGAGCTCTCCTTTGTATTTGCCCCATTTCCAGCTCAGTATTCTTGAGCCGGTGGGCTCGGCCCAGGTGTAGTATACCGCCTGACCTGGAGCCAGCTCATCAATTTCTGCCTGAGAGCTGCTAGAATAAAACAATTAGTTCAGACTTAATACGTAATACATTACATCATCACAAAACATCCAACAACTGCAACAAACTTCAACAAATTCTGTACAACGCAATAAAAAAAAAACATGTAAATGGATTAACATTCAAATGTTTGGGGTCAGTAATTTACATAGTTTTCTTTTTACTTTCTATTTCTCGAATAATCCTGAATAACATGAATCATGGTTTCCACAAAAATATTAAGCATAAACATAAATGTTTCTTGAGCAGCAAATCAGCATATTAGAATGATTTCTAAAGGATCATACGACACTGATGACGGGAGTAATGATGCTGAAAATTCAACTTTGCATCACAGAAATAAATATATTTTACAATATATTCAAATATAAAATAGTTCATTTAAATGCAATAATATTTTAAAATTTTTTAATCAAATAAATGCAGCCTTGGTGATCAAAAGTGACTCAGATTATTTTATGCAACAGAGATTGTTGAAGTTTGTTTAAACTATAGAAAAAGTGATACACTTCCACATTTTTTACTTTCTAATTTGAGAGCTGAAGTTGAAATTGTGCCGTCAGTGCAGCCGCAGCAGGCAGGTGCTCACAGATGTACAACACAGCACATAGAAACCACAGAAAGTATAGGCCCATAGTATACAAATAATATCAGAGAATAATTTACACTTGATATACAGCACAGGCAGTTAACCTCCCTTTAACAGCAGCCAAAGTCACAACAACCAAGTGTCCAATGAGAGAAAAAAGAAAATAATTCATGCTCTGTATCTTATCAGTTCCATTGAGACACATGAGAATACATTTGTTAGGAAGTGGAAATGAAAGCAGCTGGAAGCACAGAATCAGGAAGCAAGTAGGTTAATTTCTGCTGTATTGTCCACAAGGTTCCAAACACCTGACGGGTTATAAGATCATCATCGAGAAGAGAAAGATTCACTTCAGACTGCAACCTTAGGCTGTGGAAGGAAAATGAGTTAAAGATGATAACTGTACTCGTGTTTTCCCCAAAAGTATTTTGGAAGGGGTCGAGCAGCTCCCTTCACCAAAACCCGTATTAGCTTGCAAGGAAAATAAAGAAATACTGTTTCATGCGTTTTAACCAGCATCACTTTGTCTGTCAGTGTAAAAATGTGTACCAGAGGGACTCAGTCTCTTCACAAAATGATAAAGAGACATCCATTCTCTCGTCCCGAAGCCAAGTAGATGCTTTCCGCTTACTGGTGCTACAAAGAAGGAAGGATACAACAAAAATGCAACAAAATAAAATATGAAACACAGCTGCAACATAAATACAAAGCAGTAAGCAAAAATAAATAAATAAAGCACACAGCAAAACTGACTACGGATGCGCCAAAATGAAGATGAACAAAATGAAACACTGGAACAAAGGCACTTTTTACTGTTTTTTACTAGCTTTTCAAATAATAAAAACAAATATTACAAAACAACAATTTAATAATATTTACTTAACACTAAACATTTCTTAAATATATGTATAACTACCAACAAAGCACAATTTAACTTAAAATTAAAAAAGTTAGAAAAAATATATTTTTTGGCCATTTTTGAGACCCCCTTCTTGAATCAGGCATGTATTTTTACTGTACAAATACATACAGGCTTGCTGAGCCGAAGAGAATTCTTTCAAAACATTAGAAAATATTACTAGAAAATTAGAAAATTTGTAATTGCAACCATTAATATTGTCTTGCTTTTATTATATTATTTGCAAAATGCATGAAAATGTTATTGAGCAGCTGAATAGTAACACCTTCAGTGCAGATTTGGACTTTGACCCTGGCTAAAAGCAGATAGACGGCAAGCTCCTGCTCCTGTATTTAACAATACAGATTGTGTCAAAATCAGAAGAACTTACACTCACAATGTTCTGTTCCTCAATAGAAACTATAGGCTTGCGAGGCATATGATCAACAGAGTCACCAGGCAGCCCTTACTGCTGTGTCTTCACACTCTTATACTCTGATCTCGCCCAGCTCTCATGTGTTTGTCATCCTCACCTCTGGTGGAACTGTAGTGTCTCGTCTTTAGTGTGGTTGATGAGGAGGAATGGCGCGGCTCCATCGTGGTAGTCAGAGAACCGGATCACGGTAGAATGCTCTGTCAGGTTCACATCCACAATAATACCACCCAACTACAACCAAGAGGAAACAAGAAGAGGATAAATCGAGGGAGAGTGTGCTCATGTGTCTCTCAAGTCAGTGTAGGAAACACTAGCTCACGGTTTTGTCCAGATGCAGCAGGAGGCAGTTCTCTGGCTGGTGGAAGTAAAAGGCCCGTGGTGATGACTGACAGCCCTCCACTTTCACTCGGAGTTTCTTTGAGTCTTTTTCTGGCCAGAAGGGAACGGCAGCCTAAGAAGCAGACGGATAAATCTCAACACTCAGAGAATGAACATTTCTCCTGGTACATTCGGTTGTATTTGCTGACCTGTCCGGGTCGGGCCTCTGTCCACTGATCCAGACCTTCCTCACAGACTTGGATGACGTGCGTGGTGCTGTTCACCAGCATGTAGAACGGCAGGAACGTCACCAACCGTGTCAAACTGAAGCTGGTCGCGTCAATCTTCACTCCCACCTAACAGCCAACCAAACATTACAGCAAACACTCAATGTGGCATTCAAAACCCTTTTAATTTTGTAATAGGGACACATTGCTGAGTTAACAAATGCCAAAAAAAGAAGATGGGACATGATTTTGATTTGATTAAAAAAAAAAAAAAAAATCTAATGCGATTTGACTAAGATTTACTATCAGCATTAGAGCTGTCAAACAATTAATAACATTTAAATCACATCCTAATAAAAGATTTTTGTTTACATAATATATGCGTGTGATATTTATTGTGCATATATAAATACACACAAATACAGTATATATTTTGAAAATATTAACATGTACATAATTCATATTTTTTATATTACAGATAAATATATTTAATATATAAACATAACATTTTTCTTAAATATACATGCATGTGTGTAATAAATATACACAGTACACACACACATATGAAAACTTTTATTTTGGATGCAATTAATCATGATTAATCATTTGAAAGCACTAATTAGTGTTTAGTATTACATACTATTACAGTTTCAATTAATATTTTTATATTTACAGCTTTCATTTTATTCTTAGTTTACGTTTTAGTAATTCTGATGTGCTTTTGATATTTTAATTAGTTTTTAACATTTCTGTTTGGGTCTCATGTTATTATTTCATATGTAGTTATAATAAATTTAAACTTAAATATCTTAACTTTTTTAATATTTATATTTTAAATATTTAATATTTAATTTTTTTTTTATATTTTATTTGAGCTTAATTTTAACTAATGACGTTAGTTGTTTTGGTGTGTACTGTGCAGAAGTCTTAGGTCACTAATATTTTCAGCAACAAAAAATGGTTTTAAGTGGGTTATTTCTATCTTTTGCGGTAGCGTGTCAGTTGGAAATATAGGTTTACATTTCCAAACATTATTTTTGTCATTAAT
>JAUMHE010000055.1:15737833-15758034 GCA_032359235.1 Enteromius mattozi
GTCTTATGGGTTTGGAACGACATGAGGGTCAGTAATTAATGACAGAATTTTCATTTTGGGGTGAACTAACCCTTTAAAGACAATACATTAAAATAACATAAGACACACCAATTTTCAATATCAAGCAGCAAAACGAACTGTCTGGAAGCTAGACCCATCAAATTTACAATTTTTTACGCCCATTTTTACATCAAGAAAACGGTGGATAGAGATTTCCTGTATTTCTTCTGTGGGGTTTATTTGGGCTTTCCATGTAAAAAGCACCCTCTGATCACAGAACCGTGCTTCACTGAAAGATATGCATGATAATGGCAGGCTATTGTCTAATTGAGGTGTTGAATTCATTTAGATTCATCGTGCAGCCCTACTATATATGACAATATGTATGATGATAATCACAATATAATTTTTGGACCAAATTGTGCAGCCCTAAAGTGAAATATTCAAACTGTTACATGCCTGTCATGTGACCAATAACCAACATAAGCATGCATCACACGCAAATGTGTTGTTAAATTATTGAAATATGAACTTCATCTCAAGAAAATATTATATGTCAAAGGGGTTCAAAAGTGCTTGTTTTTTCCTCTCACACTCACAGCATCATAGATGATCTCTAGCGGCTGGGACTCGATGCGGAGTTTCTGGTCCGCGGTCGCATCCAGCGGGTTGGTCTCAAACATGAGGTTCAGTAGTGTATCTTTCATCGTATCTTTCATCCCCTCCACACGACGTGGAGACAGCAGGATGGGGGCCGACTTGCCTCGTGGGAGACCAGACACTTCAAACGATGACAGCAGAGCAGAGATCCTGACAAGTAAAGCATTATGTCACACAACCACACACTCTGGGTTCAAGGAATTCAAACAGGAAGTGTATGTGGCAAGACATTGCGGAGGGTTAACTTGTGTTTCTTGTGCACATCATGTGAAAGTTACAGCAAAGTTTATTCCAGTGCAACATCTTTCCCCATAAACTTTCATAATGAGTGCATTACTGTAAATGAGTTTTGTGCTTGTTTCCCAATTAAGGAACAAGATAAAAGTATTTATCAACAGCAAGTGTGACACTAAGTTGTATCAAACACAGAAAATTCCTTCAAGTTAAATAAAGAAAAGTGGCTGAGATGAGTGGACTTGAGAAGGGAACACAGTACTTCATTGCTTGGGCTGCAGGTCTTTGAGTCAGCATGGCTTTTAGATCAATGACGGACAGTTTGATTATCTCTGCCTTCTCTCGGCTCTCTTTGATTGACAGAGACAGGCGATTCATCTGGAAATTTATCTTCATATTTTCAAACTGTTAAAAACAAAAATATAAGTAATTAAGGTGTGATTCTTTACATAAACCTAAGTTGCATAGTTTCAATGGACTGGAATGTCTTTCTTATACAAGGCTAAAGTTACTTCTACTGTTCAAATGTTTGAGATCAGCAACATTTTTTATAATACATTATAAGGGCATTCTTAAGACATAATAATGAATGCATAATGCATTATAAATAACTTTATTATATACTTTATAATGCCTTAAGAATACCCTTATAATGCTTTATACTGTAAATACAGGCTTCATAGAAAGTGTTACCTAATTTTTTATCTTGACTTTTATTAAGGAAGGATGCATTTAAATTGATTATAATTGACAATAACAATATTTATAATGCCACAAATTATTTATATTTGAAATAAATGCTTCTTGAGCATGTTATTATATCATATTATAATGTTTTCAGATGGATCATAAATAATTAAGAATAACTGAACACATTACCAGAAGAACTACAAAAAAAGTTGAATATTTCAAACTTCTGAACAGTACCGTTTGGGTAAAATCAAGTTGGGTAAAATATCTTGCATAAACAACACATACATAATTCTGTAAAATGATCTACTGATTTCTAAAAGACTGAATTAATACACTAGCAGTCCAAGTTTTTTTTTATGTTTTTTTTTAAAGAATTCTCTTCTGCTTACCAAGATTGCATTTATTTGATTCAGCATAAGCAGTAATATTGTGAAATATTTTTTCTATTTTTAATTACTGCTTTTTTTAAATTGAATATATTTTTGATTTTTATATAAATATATATATATATATATATATATATATATATAGAAGTTATTTTGATACTTTTTTTCTGCATCACTACTTCAGTCTAAAGTGTCAAAAGTGTAAAAATTTCCTTTAGTCATTCTAATATTCTGATTTGTTAATCAAGAAACATTTCTTATTATTATTATTATTATTATTATTATCAATATTTAAAACAATGTTGAGTACGTTGTTTACAGGATTATTTGATAAATAGAAAGGTAAATAAAAAATCTTTTGTAACACTACACACTATATCATTTAAAAGCTTGGAGTCGAAGCTTGGAGTCAGTATAATAATACTTTTGTTTAGCAAGGCTGCTTTACATTGATCAAAAGAGATAATAAAGACATGTATAATGTTACAAAAAAAATCAATAAGGAGTTGTGTTCTGATCACAGCAGATCCATTTCTAACACCTTATTTAACACATTTAACCTTTTGATTTTTATTCATCCTTTAGGAGACTAAAAGAACCCTGGATATATTCAAAAAAACATTAAAAAAAAAATTTATTAGCAGCATATCAGAATATTAGAATGATTTCTGAAGGATCATGTGACTGGAGTAAAGACGCTCAAAACTCAGCTTTAAAAAAACAGGAATAGATTACATTATAAAATACATTCAGATAGAAAACAGTTATTTTAAATAGTAAAAATATAGTAAAAATTTACTGTCTTTACTGTATTTTGGATCAAATAAATGCAGGCTTGCTGTTCAAAAAACGTTTGACTGGTAGGGTTTATGTTATGATTGTTTGTCACTAACACTTTTTGGCAGGTTTGGATTGACGGCTGTCTCGCTGTATCCGATGGCAGCATATAGTTTGGCTTTCTCCGCTGGGGTCATTAGATCATCAAAACCTGAGAGATATGAACCAAAAGGTCAGCGATTTTATCAGAAACAGATCTACATCATTCTGTTGAATATTTAAAGATTACAACGAGCTGAAATTATTCTCAGAACATATTCTAGAGCACTGATTCTCTGTAGGAATAAACAGATACAGAGCGCAGACAAACCTCCCGCTTTGACATCTTTAGTTTGTGAGCTGCTGTCTCCAGACCAGCCCCACATCCAGCCGAACCAGCCCTGTGACTGCTCTTCCTCCACCTTCACCCCAGGACGGTATATCCTGAGCCCCGCCTTTGAGGCCTACAACACCAGTCATAGAATATACAAGAGTATATACAAAAATATATAAGAAATATTCAGTCCGAAACCAGAGACTCAAACCAAGACCTCTATGCTATTAGCTTCACACTCTAGGTCTCATAGGTCATTTTGTATAAAGGCTTCAAATGATCAAATGTGACTGTGTGAGAGAATATTAATGTGCTGTCACATCACCTCCATCTCAGCTTGCTGTCTCGCCATCGTGATGTTGAATATATCCAGGGTTCTTTCAGTCTCCTAAAGGATGAATAAAAATCAAAAGGTTAAATGTGTTAAATAAGGTGTTAGAAATGGATCTGCTGTGATCAGAACACAACTCCTTATTGTAAGTGATACCAGGGTTACGGGAAGTACACATTTTCGAATTGTGAAGAATAATTAGGTTGCATTTTTTTTCCATTATGTAAAGTGACACATCATGCATCAGTCGGCAGAGGCTCGGTCTCCTTCAGAACTGCAGTGTTATGCTCACCTTGAAGGTGTTGCTTTTATGTATTGCACACTCTCATTCCAAACCCACATGCTGCTATTTTGTATTACAAAATGAAAATGATTTGAATCGTCCTAATGCAACTCTTGCCTGTTCACAAAGACATATCATAGGCTTAGTTCACTCTGCAGGCTAAAGTGCCCAAATGTGACCCATATCTGATTTTCTTATGACAGTCTGAACAGCACAAATCCGATTTTTTCAAATCAGGCCTAGGCCACTTTCATATGTGGTCCTAAATCGGATACATATCCGATATTTTGCAACGCGACTTCAGTCTGATGGGCAATGATGAAATTCATGTGATTTTTATGTCATTAAAATGCAACAGATATCACAATTCTGCACTGGAGGAGGCGGGAAGATTAAAATCTTCTTCTTATCACTTCGTTATTTAGGCTCCGATTTGAGCATTAAGACCTGCAGTGTGAACTAAGCCTAGTGACTACAGCTGACCACTTACAAATCAAAAACAAACAAACATAAAACAAAAACACAGCCATATTTGCCAGTTCACAGTGACCAAAACAAAACAAACAAAACACTATTATATTTGACAGTTTACAAAGACAGTTCATGGACACCGTGGTTAACTTTAAAGGGGTCATATGATGCGATTTCAAATGTTCCTTTCTCTTTAGAGTGTTACAAGCTCTTGGTGCAAAAAGAAGATCTGTAAAGTATCAAACACTAAAGTCTCAAAACCAAAGAGATATTCTTTGATATTCTAGACTTGTCCACACCCCCCTAAAATAACTTTCATGCCAAATGTTTACACAAAGAAAGAAGGCGGAGCTATTGCTGGATGCGAAATGTTCTGGAGATGCTGTGTGTCGTTGTGAAAGTGAAACTACATAGTGCTTCCAAAAGAGGACACAACTAGAAATCAGTGTTAAGTTGCATTCACAATAACCAAAGATATGTTTCTCAATTCATTAAAGGGGTCATCCGGTGCCACATGCACTTTTACAAGCTGTTTAAACTGAAATGCGTTTATGTTCGTGTGAATCATTCATGATCCAGCCTCACCTACAGAAGCAGCGAGTATAATGTCTTTTAATGAATCTTTGCAAATCGCCTTTCCTAATAATGTGCTAATTTGCAAGTTTCACTATGAATACGGCTAAAAAAAGATCCTCCGAGAGCTCCTCGGAAAAGAGGGGCAGGGTCAGCGGAGCTTGTGAAGATTTAAAGGGGAAGTACACAGAACAGTGATTTCTAAAGAGCTGTTTATGACAGGGTAAAAGGGGCGTTTTTACACTATCTTTGAGAAATTTTAAAACAAACTATATTACAAACTTTCCATTAAGACCCTAAAGAATCATATTAGCTTGAGGAAAACTGGCTTTGTATGACCCCTTTAAAAAAAACAGCTACATTTGCAAGTGTAGACCTTGGCTATCAAACTCCAGAACCACACGAACAAAACCAAAAACAAACAAAGACCAACAAAACACTGTTATATTTGAAATTTACAAAGACAGTTCATTTACCTACAAAAAACAAAACAAAAAAACACAGCTATAAAAATAAAACAAAACAAACCACCATTTTGAAAAGAAAGGAAACAGCAGTAGAGAATAAAAGTAAAGTATGTGAAAACAAAGAGTGTTTAAAACAAAGCATGAACATGTTACACTGCACCCCATAAACACAATCAAACCTTTTTTTCAAAAGACTGATAAACCAGAAAAAGCAATATTTGCTAGTTCACAAAGACTCGAAACAAAACAATAATAATAAAAAAATACAAACAAAGTCAAGCAAAGAGGCAGAGACAGTTCATAGTGATTAAAGCTATAAAACAAGACCAAAAAAAAACAAAAGTAAAAAGCTGGTCTACTCAACAGAAAAAAATGGCAGCATATGGGTTTGGAACAACATGACAATGAGTAAAGAACAGTCTTTACTGAGCATGCTCAGTGCTCACCCACCTCAAGCTCCTTTAGCAGACTCTCTGCAGGCTTCTTACTGGTGATTTTGTTCTTATAGATCTCTCTGTACTTTTTCACATGTTGCCGATGGCGACGGATGCGTTGCCACGACCACATGTGAAGGCGAGGCTTGACATTGACCTCCAAAACGCCTGTGATCACATATCGCCACCTACGATAACCATAAAAAAGTAAGTACAGAGCCTCTTGAAATTACATAAAGACCACAATCTCCAAATGCACTTACCACTGATGTGCATTAGAGTGAACTGCCACACCTGGACGATACTTCCTGTATGGAAGGTTACGGGTCATCATATCCACCGACCCCAAGAGCTCCAGGATGCTGACATACTAGAAAACAACAAAAGCCAAACTCACATTCAAGCCATTATTACAGTCATCAAAATATGTCAATTAATTTCTGACTAAGTCCCACTTTATATTACATCGCCTGAACTACTGTGTGCTTACATTTACGTTAATCACTGGGTACAATGCACTCCTTGTATACATGGGTCCACATTAAAAGAAATTCAAAAAAAGTGATTTTATGTCTATAGAAAGCACTTTGAATGCAAGTAAAGTGTCTACTTTTAAGGTTTCAAATAAGTTTTTGGAGAATGAAATGTCACAATTTGGTTGAAATAATGTTACAGTTATTCAGTGTAACACAATATTTATGTGAAAATTCAAACAACATGCTTAATTCTGACTTACATATTAAAAGAATAAGCAAGCAAATTAAATCGTATTGTGTTTTAAATAAGTAAAAAAATCTTACTGACAAAACCTAGGATGGCAATAAAAAAAAAAATAAAAAAAAAGTAAAATTACAACTAATTAGTATTTGGGGTGAAAGTAATTCATCCTTTAATGTGTCACAAATTGATTTTTGTAGTAAATATGCCTGACAAGATTGTTACACTGAATTATGTTTTAGTGGGTAAATCTAGTAAATCAGGGATAAATGTTGTTGCTGTAACAAAATAGCAATTAATTTAAACAGAAAACTTTTTTTTTTGTGGAAAAGCAACTATTTAAAGCAGTATCATACTTATTGTCTTAATGGTTACATTATACTTGTATTTTTTTTTAATACTTGTAAAAATACCTGTATGTATGTACATCTGAAATACATTTATGTACTTACATTTATAATTACACTGTTAACCCATCCCTTAAACCTACCCATAGCACCAAACCTATCCCTAACCTTACACGTATCCCACCTCGATAGCAGCAAAAGTGTTTTGCAATACAATATGAACATACTGCACTTATTTTTTTGATGTAAGCACATAGTAGTTAAGGCCAGCTGATATAAAGTGTGACCACTGACTGAATTGCACACCTGCGGCCGGCTGAGTTCAACAGCCACCTCAGGGAGGTTGACCACCAGATCCACTTTCGGTGAGGAGAAATCCACATCAGAGCGCGGATTCATGCGCAGCTTGGCGTTTGCAGATATTGGACGAAAGACTGAAGCAAAAACACACACAAAAAAGTCGGTTTGCATTGCACAGAGACAGCACTCATGTTATACATGTTATAAAGCAGGGACTCACTGAAATGGTAATCCTGAGGGATAGCGTTCTGGATGGCTACACTGTGCTTCAGGTTTCGCTATATGAAAAATATACACAAATAATGAAAATCTGCAATTTCTTTTTTCTTAGACTGGAAGTTTAATCAAATCTGAAGAGCCTACCAGCGCCTCATCAGGGTTGTGGTTGGAGTAGAGCTCTGAATTTACATTCCAGTATGCAAACAGATTGTCCAGACGTACAAGCTAAACGATGTACCAAGCGGGATTAGTGAATAATACTGGTTGATTTTGCTACTCATGACTTTGAAAGTGTAAAGAAAAAAAAAAAAAAGGTTTAACCTTGAAAAACAGCTTAGCTTTCTCATCCAGAAGACATGGTTTCCAATTCTGATCAGCTGTCTGGAAAATTAAAACAAAACGTTATCATACAGACATTGTTACATCTAAAATCTGATTGAAAGAGCCATGTTTGAAGCCAGTGTCACAGTGCCTACTCATGTTTAGTAGCAAGAACATTTAAGTCTATTAGGAGGCACACAAACGCATGGCCATGTTGTATTTCACCCCAAAATTTGAAGGGAATAAAGGGAAGGAAAAATAATATATATATATTTTTTTTTAAGTGGGTTATTTCTATCTTTTGCGGTAGCGTGTCAGTTGGAAATATCAGTTTACATTTCCAAACATTGTTTTTGTCATTAATTGTAATAATGCAGTGAGATTATTGAGCCAGTGCTCCACACAGAGAAGTAAGATAAGTTACGTTTCAATACATTTTAGTTAAATATTAAATTGTATAAATATTTTCTTGATGCAAGATTATTTATTATTATTATTATATTGCATATTATTTATTATTCGTAAAAATAAATACATTTTAAAAAGAAAAGAAGAAAAAAGGCTCTATTTTCTTTTTGCAAAATTTACTTTTGGTGTTAAATATGGCTAGGAGATTTGACAATCTCATAATTTCATCAATTTATTTATGGTTGTAATTATTGACATACCTGGAGACTGAGGTTCTGCAGGGACACTCCGAATGAAAGTGGAGCGTTGGGATTGGTGACCTGAACACACGGGTAACATTGAGAAAGCTTGGGCAAGTTTAAGTGATAATACACACAGTCTTCAAATCACTCAGTAATAAAGCACACACAAGGATGTAAACATAAATGAACATACAGTACAGCTCCAAGCTGAAAAACCACAGAGAATGTAAATGTCAAAAGTACTCACATCATCCTCGTAGCGGACGTGTATGTTGGAGATCTTCACCTGCAGGTTTTTGATCACCTGTGTAACCAGTTTCTCCACAAATGTGTCCTGCTTCTCCACCTTTGGATTCTCTGAACACAAGAACACAAATGCAAATTCGCAAGCTACGTTACCTGTCTCTACTGTATGTAAAACCAAAGTGAGCTCAAATGATTCACTGCACCTTTTTCTGCTGCTTTCTGTTTGGTCTCCTCGATCCGCTGCAGCTCCCTCTGCCGAGCTTCCTGCAGCTGTCTCTCCTCCTTCTCTGCGTCATACTTTATACCTGCATTAACAGAGAGGCAAGAACTCAAGACTGGCAGAACCATGCATGCAATGATCCTCTGAGAGACCTGCCATTAAAATAAGTGTCATGCAACAAATACTTTTCCTTGCCATGGTGACTTTTACCTGGGTCTGTAAAGCTGCTTTCAAACTATATTCACCTGAATTCAATTGTAATCCAATTAGGATAGATTCTTTCACTCCGAAACACTAAAAGCACCAACCATAAGAGTAAAATGCGGTAAAGTCTGCCAGATCTTACACTGTTTCTGGCCATGATCCAGGAAGAATGAGACCGCCAAGAACTATAGGTGTGTGTGTGCGTGTGGCCACCAAAGCTGCATTTATTTATTTATTTATAAACAGTAAAACAGTAATACTGTGAAATACTGTCATATATTATAATATATCTTGAAGTGTAATTTATTGCTGTGATTTAAAGTAGAATTTTTAGCATCATTACGCCAGTCTTCAGCATTACATGATATTTCAGAAATAATTCAAATATGCTGATTTTCTGCTCAAGAAATATTTCTTATTTTCAGTGTTAAAATATTTAGATATTTTTATGGAAATTCTAATAAACTAACATTCAGATTTGGGGTAATTAACATTAAATGAATAATAAATATTAATTAAAATTACAACTATAAATAAAGGTAGGACACATTAAACAACATTTTAAAAAAAATTCTATTCATCAAAAAAATCTTGCAAAATGTTGATAAGAAGAACCATTATTAATATTTAAGTATCAATAATAATTAAGCAGGAAATCAGTATATTAAAATGATTTCTGAAGGATCACGTGACACTGAAGACTGGAGTAATGATGCTGAAAACTCAGATTTGCAACACAGGAATAAATTACGATTTAAACTATATTACAAATGAAAAGAGTTATTATGAATTGTAATAATATTTCACAATATTAATGTATTTTAATCAAATAAATGGCGACTTTTTATTTATTTATTTATTTACTTATTTAACTAGGAAGATCCCATTAAGATACAATATCTCTTCTGGTCAAAATATAGAAGTTACAAAGAAATGCATATCACCACAAAAGGCAATTTTCTAAAAACAATACAAATCTTAGTCAGTTATTAAAACAATACATTGTTCTACATACACACACAAAAAAAAATACGTTTTTAAATAAAAATCAAAGTGTTTCTTCTCCTTAAGCGCAATGAAGCCCATTTTGCTACTTCATATAAATACATGGTGACTTGGTAAACATTAGATTATGGGTCTATAACTTCAGCTCTTACTTGCTGTAGGCACGATGAGCAGGTAAACTTCATCTAGCGTGGCCTCCACGGACTGAGTGTACAGGTTCTTCCAAGGGATCTTCAACTCCAAACGACCTGACAAAGACACAACACTCACTGAACGAACTCAGATATGACTTCATGCCATGGCAGTGCAGACTGGTTTTACAAAGCAACATCAGCAAAGCCATTCTCTCACCTATGTGTCCTGCTCGGACTTTAAAAGGAATGTCCAGTTGACTCTGTTTCAGAAATAAAAGTCACAGGAAGCACAACTTAAAAAAAGCATTCGAAAAATGAATCGAAAGGTTGCCTCCTGTACAACAGAACGACATTACAGGACATAACCAACAAGAAACATAAAGCAACATACCAAGGCATTTTCTTTTATCTCAAGGTTTCTTAATATGGCATCACCTGCAAAAGAAACACTGACGCATGAATAGTGCTGAATATTACCAGCCTTTGTCTAAAACAGCTCATATAACATAGAGCAAATATTTGTTATCTGTTGTATTAAAAGCTACTTATCAGTAAGTCAATAAGACACATGGCACATTATAAAACTTTACAGGATGGGGGATTATTGAACATCCTTGTACTCCTCTTTCTGTGTGCTGTTGATGAATTTCACTACTGTAACAGTAAGTAACTTTGCAACTACATGTCAACTAGCAGCCATTAGAGTATTAGTCTGTTTAATAACTTCTTCTAACACTTTATTTTGATGTGTCCACAACATAAAACATATGTCAACTGATTCTACTAGCCCTAAACTTACCCTAACAGTCTCCTCTGAGAGCGTAGCTGCCAATTTAAGAGAATTAGTTGACATGCAGTCACTTATATTTAGTAGAATGACTACAGTGGACTATCAAAATAAAGTGTAACCTAATTTAGTACTAATATAATTAATGAATTATAAAATAGGTCTGTATTCTGTGTGACCCCTTTGTTAATTTGCTGAGGCCCCGGGCCCCTGGTTGAGAACCACTGGACTACAGGATGGTTTCTATTGACTTTGATCATACACTCAAAATTGCACATATTATATAATAAAAATTATTTTGCATATACTTTTTGATAAGATGTTTCTACAGGAGGTGTTTTTAAAATCACTGTATTATATTAATAATTTCTCATTATATTAACAAACAGCAGCGATGGAGCTGTGAAAAGTAAAAAAAAATTAAATATTTTGGTGCAAAATATAGGCATCCTAATCTCTGATCAATGTCAAAAAATTTCTATTTTTCTGGTTTTAGAAACTAAAAACAGTTGTTCTGGTAATATATGATATTAGCATGATGCATATAAACAAAAGTTGCATTCAGTGTCTCAGAATGAAAGTGAATCACTCTCCGCTCTTTTACAGTAAGAAGAAGCTCATCCATGACTTACTTTCCTGCTAATTCTGGTCAGTTTTGTATCTTGACAGCAATAACCCCCAATAACTATCCTTACAAAGAAGCAGCCTGACATTTCTGAGACTGAACACAAGCCAGAGTTTACATGTGGGCTTGAACTATCCAAGGTAATCTCATACTAATAATACTAATAACTAATAATTACCCGGTTTAGCTCATCAACATCCTTAAAGTAGCTAGCTATATTCAGTAATAATCTATTTAAACCACAATATTCTGCATGGGTTAGCTTGGAGTTAAGGGCTACTGTAAAAGCATGCTGAAACCTGTACTCAATGTCAAAGCATGACTCTTAGATTCCAGCGTTAGCTCGAGCTCACTCTTTTAACGTAAGCCACCACATGCTCGAGTATAATCGTTACGCAAACACGTTTCTGGAGCAAATCGGACAGCAAAGAAGCCTTAGGATTTGACACCTGGCACGCTTACCTCCCCATATGCCGAGGCTGAGCTGCGAGCAGTCGAGGTTCCCTACATAGTCCCCCAGAAACCTGTTCAAGACATCGACCACCACTGACTCAAACACCATCTTCACGTCCTGTTCACGCGACCATCAGCATGCTTTCCTTCGTCTGCGACTCGCGGACCACCCGAGAATGTAGTTGTATTTACTGACTGTCCCGTTTCCTGAAATAAACATCACTGGAAGGACTGGGAGGTACTAAGCAGCACACTTCGCTGCGCGACACTGCCCTCTGCTGACGACATCCCGCGGCGTAGACACCTCTGCGTGCTGACGTCGATCACGTGCGCCTCGTCGGCCAATCACGTGAGGGCCGGTTGAGTTTTAGCAGGTAAATAGGAAGTGGTTAAAATAAATTTTTGGCAGCTACATTAATTTTTAAAATTAACTTTTTTATATTTAAATATATATGGTTTCAGTACAGTATATAAAACAATAAAGGCATAATCAGAAAAAATAAGTGCATTATAGAGAATGTGTATTTTACGGCTGGTTGATCTTAAGTTGGTACAATATATGAAACATCAAAAATATGAATTCAGTGCATTATATAAAAAAATACATGCATAATATGGAAAAACCAAGCCTTTATAGGGAATAATATTTCGAGAATTTAACATTTGGTTTAATGCCTTTATCTCAAATGGTGTCAAAACTGTAATAAATTTAGGTAGGTACAGTATTTTAAACATAAAAATATGGTTTCAGTACCATATAAAAACAATAAAGTTAAAAACAAGTTGGTTTGATACCTTTATCTCAAACGGTGTCAGAGTTTAATTAATTTAAGTTGGTACGGTATATTAAACGTATCAAAAATGTGGTTTCAGTACAGTGTACAGGCATAATCTGAAAACAAACAAACAAAATTCATCTATATGGTTTATTTTATTTTATTTCTAGAAAGTATGCCTTGTGAAATGTAAAGGGCATATTTATGTCTATCTGAGTTAGTTTGGGCTCAATACGTAATAGGTCCAAAGAGTTGAACTGGTATGAAACTGAATGTCTAAATGTCAAACGTCAAACTAACTTTACTGCCGTTATTTGGCTGAGATACACCTATTGGATCTTGAGGGCACAAAAAAATCAAAATACTGAGAAAACTGCTGAAATGAAGTTCTTAGCAGTGCATTTTACTAATCAAAAATTAAGTTTGGATATATTTAAGGTAAGAATTCACAAAATATCTTCATGGAACATAAGCTTTATCCGAATGATTTTGAGCATAAAAGAAAAATCAATAATTTTGACCCATATGATGTATTTATGGCTATTGCTACAAATATACCTGTTGCTGCGTTTAAAGGAATAATTCACCAAAAGATGACAACTACCCCATATTCTACTCGCCCCCAAGCCATCCTAGGTGTATATGACCTTCATATTTTCATACTTTCATTTTTCATGATCGGTTCACCCAAAAATGGCAATTTGCTGGAAATGAAGGCCTCACCCTCAGGCTATCCAGGTCGCAGATGAGTTTGTTTCTTCATCAGAACAGATTTGGAGAAACGTTTAATCAGATCACTTGCAAGTGTTTTTAACTTTAAAGCATCCAAAATCCATTATCACTTCCTCCAGTGAAAAAGTCCATCTTCTGTTGTCCTCTCACATCAAATATATATTTGTTTAGTTTTAGACTGTTTTCACTTGTAAACATCTGACAGCACCCATTCAATGCAGAGGGTGAGCAAATGATTTAATGCTCAGTTTCTCCAAATATGTTCTTATGAAAAAGCAAACTCATCTACATCTTGGATGGCCTGAGGGTGATTACATGTGCAGCAAATTCTCATTTTTGTGTAAATTGTTTAATTTTCCTTGAATGCACGTTTTATATGTTTACAAAGTGAAAGGGTCTTGCTTTGGGACAAACATTTCTCTGATTACTGTATTGGGTTTAACATTGTTATTTTTTGATGGCTGGTTTTCTTTTCTCTTGATTGTTTAATTCAAGTCATATATATTATTTTTTTTTCACAATGCAGATTATATCGAAGCAGCTTCACAATAAACTATTTGTTTAGCGAAATTCATTAATTATTAAAATCAAATTCCAGCTATACAGCTCTATAGAAGATAAGTGTCATTATTGAGCTCAGTTTAGTTCAGGGTTAATTCAGTTCCGTTTAACAGTGGCAGTGTTTTTAGTTCAGTTTGGTTCAGATTTCAAACTAAGAAAAAAACCTTCCCATTAACACATCGGGCAATATGTTTACAGACTTTTCTTAGGATCTTGGTCTGTTCGTCAGTTTAGGTGGAGTGTAATATTACCTGCATGTCATACAGAAACCACAATAAAGGTTGAATGATTGTGTGATTCATTTTTTCTTCATTTTTTTTATTTTTTAGCTTAATTACTAGTTAATTCATAGTCCAGTAATATCAATCAGATGCATCTGGACTACAATAATCTGAAGCTTACTCACTTATGAAATCAGCTGCATCTTTAATTATCTAAATAAAACTTTACATTGCATATAATTATTTACGTTTAACTTATTAAACTTATTAAATCTATACTATAATTGTTCTGCATGGGTTTGTAAGTTTAGCTACTATTGAACCTAGTGTCCCACCTTTTTGTCTTTAAAATATGTTCATTCTATCACATATAAAAGTTTGCGGTCTAATATTTTTGGGATCAAACAAATACAGTAATTTACTTAATTTATGTGTGTGTTTTACAATATATGTGGTAAAATTATAAGTGAATGCTGACGGCACCCATTCACTGCAGATCCATTGTCGAGCAATTTTAATGCAACTTTTCTCTGAATCTTTTCTGATGAAGAAGCAAACTACATCTTGAACTGTCAGTAGACATTCACTTTTGGGTGAAATATTCCTTTTAGTTAGACTAAGGAAAAGTAAATGTTAAATAAATGCATGAAATGACACATTCCACATCCCTCCATTGACCATTTTAAAATGTAATGAAAAGGTCATCTTCTACCGCATCAATGAAACTGACAAATATGAAGTGTTTAAAATATTTCACGTCATATAAAAAATAGAAAATGAAAAATGTTTTCAAAATGTTTTTTTTTCTTTTTTCGGTGTGAAAACATTGACTAAAACACTGCAGGTAGTAACAACATCAACTAGATTACAGTGAACAAACACAAAAATACAAAAAGAAAGCCACTTGTGTTTTCACTGGCAGCCCATTTCTGTGTCCGGGACTCCGGGAGCTGTGGTAGTGTTTGCTTAAAATCTCTTAAGACAGTCGATGATTTGTGCACACATAATCTAGAAAGAAGGAGACATCCAACACTACTACTGATGACTGTAAAACACGCTCACTCTCTCTCACACACACACACACACACAAGGTGATAAAGTTCTTTGGGCCCAGTGTACTGTGCTGCTGTGACTTGCAGTCGAGGTGTTCAGTGCTGGAATGATGTAAATCCCATTTCCTCTTCGGCTGGTTTGATGTCGAGCATTTACAATACAGATATTGAGTTTGTAGTCCTAAAACCCAGAGGGTTGCTCACAGGAATTTCAGTTAGTGGTCTGTTTACATTTAATTTTGGCACATTTTGTTGTATAACACAAATTACACATATTCATACCTCAAATTATTGTGCTTTAAAAAGTCACCATATAAAGACTACAACGGTTGTTTGTTTCATCAAGTGTGTAAACACACATCCTTGTGGTAGTTGTAGTTCTTAGCAGCTTGAGTTTATAAAGCGCTCAAGGGTTTCCCAATTTAAATTCTTCATATATCTTAAAGTAGTGTTTCCCACAGGTCTTGTTTTACTCCGAAATCAAAAAAACCTGCTCAATTAAAAACCCCTTATGAATTCCTGAGGGAACCGGAGGTGAATTAGCCTTCTGGGTTAGCATACAAACTGACATTATGACTGAACAGCTCAGTTAGTGTTTGCTTTTAAATTAAGGGCTTTTTTTACTTAAAGCCTAGGAGTTTCTTCAAACAAGATGTTTTATCAGGAAAACATGCCTCTTGACCTCATCTGTGAGGTTCAGTCTCACAATACAGCGATAGAGTCACAGTCAGCTCTGTAATAAAGGACTCCAGGGAGAGTTTTTGAAGACTGATGTGGGTCTTGTCCCTACACCAGCTCATCCAGCAGTGTGCCTATGCTCTGGTGCTGCTCGGAGGATCCCGCCAGAGGTTTATTACACATGGGGCAGACGCAGCGCACCTCCAGCCACTTCACCACACACCTGCAAAGACACACATGTTCTGTGTTTAAGAAATGTCAAATTGCACATTACAGGTAGTATTCCATCACTTCAGCAGTGGATGCTCTGTAGTGAATGGGTGCCGTCAGAACGAGAGTCCAAACAGCTGATAAAAACATCTCTGTAATTCAGAAGTAAACCACTCGACTTGTGAAGTAAAATGTGTAAGAGTCCATTAACAAATCGCCAAGATACAATTCCATGATCAAAAATAAAAAAGTGCACAAAAATATACCTTTATATTTGTTTTGAACTATATTTATTAGACAATGGTATGATATGAACATGCATCTTTTTGGTTCACTAGACATTAATTGACATATTGTGGTGGTGTGGATTACTTGTTGATTATTGTGATGTTTTTATCAGGTGTTTGGACTCTCATTCTGACGGCACCCATTCACTGCAGAGGATCCGTTGGTGAGCAAGTGATGTTATTCTACATTTCTCCAAATCTGTTACGATGAAGAAACAAACTCATCTACATCCTGGATGGGTGAGTACTTTTTGAGCAGCTTTTTTCATTTTTAGGTAAATTATGGCTTTAAAGTGCATTTTAGTTTACTATAAATTAGTGCTGTCAAACGATAATCACGATTAATCGCAGTTTTGTTTATGTAATATATGTATGTGTCCTATGTATATATTAAACACACACACATACAGAATATATTTTGAAAATATTGATATGTATTTACATAACTATATTTATGTTTATATAATTAAAATTTTATATAAATGTATTTAATATAGAAATATACCTTTTTTCTTCAATATATACATGCATTTGTGTATATTTATATATACGTAATAAATATACACAGTACACACATACATTATGTAAACAAAAACTTTTATTTTGGATGCGATTAATCGTGATTAATCATTTGAACATATTTCAAAGACAATAAATTATGAAATTACATATGACTATATGTAAATGGTTCAGCTTATTGTATTTAAAATTATAGGCGATTATCATTTAATTCAAAACAACATGACCTAAAACACAGAGTTCACACTTAAGCATATTCTTTAAAAGCACATTATTTAGATAATAATTTTTATTTTTAAAAGTATTAAACTTCAGCGTACTTCTCTTTCACAAAGAATCTGATAGAGTGTAGTTTACTTCACCGCCAGCATGTTTAACCTCATTATGGTCTATTAACTCTACATAACTACATATTTAGCAAATCTAATTTGGCAAGGAGCATATTTCACAAACACTGCATTACAAATAGTTGTTGCTGCATATTATCTGGAATGATCTAAATAGGGAAACGGAGAAAAAGATATATTGCATGTAAACATGAAGGATCAGCCTGCAGAGCTGCTAACAATAGCAGGATGCTGCTGCTGCTGCCGCTGCTTTATGAACACCAGCTGTTAGACTCCAGCTTATTACTCACCTCCTGTGAAAGGCATGTTGGCATGGCAACACTCCCAGCTCATCTTTCACCTTAAAGTCTTCCAAGCACACGGCACATGTCTGCTGTGGAGGGACGTCACACGCACCACAGGGGTGTGGAGACACAAATAACAAAGAGGAAAAGTGAAAAAAGACATGGGTGGAAATAAAAGATATAATAGCACAGTAGAAAACACATTTGATCAGAAAGGTTCATGTATGCTACTGCAGTGTTTACCTATTTGGTAACGCTTTCGTTTGTGGACCAATTCTAACCATTAACTCGCTGCTTATTAGCATGCATATTACTGGAATATTGGCTGTTTATTAGTGTTTATAAAGCACATATTAACTATATTTTAGATCCCTTTCCATAATAAAACCTAACAACCGTACTATTAATAAGCAGCAATTTAGGAGTTTATAGAGGCAAAAGCCATATTTAATAGTTAGTTAATAATAAGAATTGGTCCCAAAACTAAAGTGTGATAATATAATATTTATAGCATTGTGACATTACTTATTAGTTATATTACTAAAATATTAGCATTTATTAGTATTAATTTAGCCTTATTTTACATGATTTTATTCTACATCCAAATTAAGAATTTATTGAGAGAAAAGTCGTAGTTAAAATAATTTTTCTATTTTAATATATTTTATTTCAAATTTGAATAAATTCTGTTCTTTTGAACTTTCTATTCAACATTCTGAAAAACATTTCACAATTTTCACATAAATATGAAGCAGTTGTTTTCATTGTTGTTAAATAATAATAAATGTTTCTAAAGCACCAAATCAGCAAATTAGAAAGGTCATGTGAAAATTAGCTTAGAATTGTAAAATATATTGCAATAGAAAAGAGTTATTTTAAACCTTACAATGTGACTATTTTTACTGTATTTTTCATCTAATAAATGCAGCCTTGGTGAACATATATGGCTGCTCCAGGTCTGGGAATTCCTGATATTTCCAGGTTTTCCAGGATGATCCCTAGTATTGGGAACAGCGCAGTTTCTTACCCCATGAAGATTCAGCTTCTTTGGATCTCCTTTTAATATGACCTGCATTGCCCATATGCTAACAGTTAGTACAATTACTTATAAAAAACTCCATGATAAAAAATGTAAGAGAAGACCTCAGATATCTGCTTACTCTCTCTTACCTCTCTGTATCCAAAGCGTTCACTTTGAGCCTGATGTCTCAATTTACTAATGATGACAAAAGAAAACACAAAGCACACAGTTACTGAAAAATGAAGTTCGTATAATTCACTCAATTTGCAGCAATGTTGTAAGCTGAGTCACAAATCAAAATGATCCCTCACACAGTAGCATACAGTACTTGTTGCTCCTTGTACTGTAAATAAAAACAAATAGTGATAATTGGCTTTCATTATATACATTGCACTTTTTTCTAATTCTGACTCTTTCTGGAATAATGTATTACAGTAAGACATTTGGCTTTACTGTAATGGACTGATGGTCTCTCTCTCTCTATGTTAGGAGAATGATTCAGGATAAGGATGAGGCTGAATCTGTGACATGGACAAGACAAAATGAATCATGGTGATACATGCAGGCGTGAGACATTTTCAGAGCTGAGATTGAGTTGAATTTTACTGGTGAATCACTGATTTGCACGGCAGTGTGTGCTGCTCACGACACCAGCTCCTAGGGTCTGAACACTTCACACACCGCTCTTCAAGAGCTTTCATTCTGACATGATTTACATGCTGTCCGACAGTCAAGAGCCAAGAGAGAAACCTCAAATAACTATATAGAAGTCTTCCATCTGTGCTTTGCAATTTATTTACTAGTGCTGTCAAACCATTTATCACATTCAAAATAAACGTTTCAGTTTACACAATACACGTGTAGTGTGTATATTTATTATGTATATTTAAATACACAAATGCATCTATATATATTTCAGAAAAATATTTTTATATATTAAGTAGCTTCATTTCTAATATATATTATATTAATATAAATAATACATTTAAATATTTGCTAAATATATACTGTTTGTGTTTGTATTTATATAATAAATATACACAGAACACACACACATTATGCAAACAAAACTTTTTATTTTAAATGTGATTAATCATAAGAATCATTTGATAGCACTATTATATACTGTACTTCTTTTTGCAATTGTTTACAACAAAATACATAGATCAAAGAACAGAATAAAAAGGTTTAAAAAAAAGGAATAAGTTATAAATAGACATATAGAAAAGATAGAAAAGACAAGGATAAAGAAGAAAAAGAAAAGAAAAGAAAGTTGGATAGATTAGAAAAGAAGAAATAGATATACAAGGAGAAAAGAAAGAAAGATGAAGAAGTTGATGAAGAAAAAAGGGGAAAAAAAGGTAGAAAAAAGAAATCAAAGAAAAATGAGGTGGGATAAAGAATAGAATGAAATAGCATACAATAGAATAGAACACAACAGAATAGAATACAATAGAATAGAATAGAACCAAATAGAATACAATAGAATAGAACTGGACAGGAAAGAAGAGAAGAGAAGAGAAGAAAAGAAAAGAAAAGAAAAGAAAGGTTGGGAGAAAGAAAATGAAAAAGGAAAAGAAAAATAGGTATAAAAGAGAAAAGA
>JAUMHE010000055.1:15768503-15786569 GCA_032359235.1 Enteromius mattozi
ATGTGCATTTCAGCTCTTACAGAGCTTTTTCATTGAGATTTACATGAAATATTAACAGGCCCACGAGATTAGGGCTCTCATCTGCGAAGCGCTTTCAAGACAAATATGGAATGACCTATAAATACGAAACAAGGGTGTGATCGAACTTTTTAACAGCTCTCAATGAATCACAAGAATCTAGATAGAATAAAAATGTAGATCTGTATGAGATCGAAAATATGCTTGATATTTTATCAAGCTGGTTGTCTCTTTGTCAAAAACATTAAAACTCAATTTGAAGTGACAACAATAAATGGTTTGTGTATTGGAGAGTGACTATAATGAGCCTTTTTATTATATGAAATTGCATATGAGTCAATAATATGACACTTTTGTCTGTATCTTCTAAATTATTTATACATAAAATGCTTAAATACATCTGTTCAGTGATTTAAAAAGTTTCAGTTTACAGTTTTTATAAAGTTACATTAAAAGAAGATGGATTATTAGCAAAGTTCTTATTTTATTATATTGTTTGTTGCCATCATTTATGTATTTATAATGATAAATGAAACACATATATGAACTATCATTTACTGAAATTAATTTTTGTCAAATTAAAGTCAGTGGGGTGTAACTAACATGACGGAAGCCATTTTATAGCATGACAATAAAACCATAAAACAGATCCAATCACTGCATGTCAAGGTCATTAAGTTTGCTGAAAAAAAAATTATATATAAATTTACATATATATATATATATACTGTATATATATAATTATTTATTTATTTACCTTTTAATAAAAGTCAAATGAAGTAACGCCAAGAAAACTTAATATACAGTGTTATTATTATTAGATATGTATGACTAAAAATGTATGATAGTTGTTCAAAAGAAAAAAAGCTTGGAAAAACGTGTACAATGTACATAAAATAGCTTAGTATTTGAAGTTACACCACTTGACATTCAGTCGTTCATTAAAACTCCTTGTATTGTTTTTCAAAACATAATACCAAAACAAAATAAGACCTGCGTTTTAAACTACATTTTAAAAAATATTTCCCTTTTTCGTCTTTTCATAGAGCCTTACTCGTCATTGACCCATATAGCAACATCACACTGTTATGAACACGCTGTTTGTTAATATCGACCCAGTCAAACCTCACGCTTTTACATTCTTGTACTGATAGAACCAGCCTATATAAAAAAAAAACCCTACAACATTTGAGGAAGGATCTTACCGTTGCACCACTGGAAAGGGTGCATCAATCCACCCGTGCGGTTCTTTTCTGTGAAGGGCTGTGTGTTTATCAACACAGAGACGATGCCCTCTGTCTGTCTGTCGCTCTGTCAGGCCATGCAGCACATCTGGATTCATCTAAACGCAGTCCTCACTCGTCTTCATGGCGATCACTCAGTCGTTTCATCTGGTCAGGTAGTAAATACGTTCACATGACATTTGACTCCTAGCGTTTACGTCCGGTGAACAAATCACGTCTTTCGTTTCGCATCTGATCGCGTGCAGTGGGTGATGTTGTTGGCATCCATTGAGAACTAAACAAGAGCAGACTAAAGTCCCTCCCAGCCGGAGTGATGGGCACAAAACTGAGCCAATCTTCTCCAGAGCAGTTCACTGTCATCTGTGACTCACATACGAAGACATGAACAAGTCAGTCCTCTGGCTGTCATTTTGTATCTTCATATGACACGTTAATAAGTAAGTAAACGAAATAGAAATTATGCGTAATTACAAACGACTAATAATAATTACAATTTCTGAAAATGTGTTTTTCAGAGCAACATTCATGACTTTTATGCTGGATTTTTTTTTAGGTATGTTGTTGCCATTAGTCAACCCACCCTCATGCTTAATTCTGAAACATGGCAGGGGCCTTCAAGGGCCAACAAAGGGCCCCAGTATTAAAGAGGCCACCTTTTTGTCTTCACAATATGGTGGTACTGAGATATTGAGGGGCCCCTAATCTGCCACAAGTAAAAAAAGAGTCCACCCAGCATGTCTCTACAATATCCTAATCCCGAGGGGCCCCTAAGGGCCTCAATACACAATACCACACCCCAGCTCCTCTGTGACGTTGTGGTGCCAAGATGAAGTGTATAGGAGGTTGACTGGCTGCTACAGCGCTCATTTCTTTGATTTCCAATCATTATTAAAGCAATTATTTTAGGTATATATTGATATTTCATGATTAGAATATCTGTTGTTTTAAATGTGTTAAATAAAGGTTTTAGTGCACACTTAAAATCAAGTAAATAATGAATATTATACAGGAATAACACATGACTCTTAGATGGGAAATCTTTATTAAATTACATATTATATATTATTTATACAATTAAACATATATCTATATATAGTTATATTGTTATTACTAATATACTGTATATGTACTCTAATATAGCCTACTGTAACTGTATAAAAATACATAAAAGAGTTTTGTATATTGTGATTATATAGGCCTATATACACAAACACACATTAGTGCTGTCAAATGATTCATCAAAATGAATCGCATCCAAAATAAAAGTTTTTGCTTACATATGTGTGCACTTTGTATAATTATTATGTATATATAAAGACACACACATGCATGTGTATATTTTAGAAAATATATATATTTATACATTAAATATATTGTATGTAAATATGTAAATATTTTAAAATATATAGATGCAAAATATATGCTGTATATGTGTGTCTTTATATATATATATATATATATATATATATATATATATATATATAATATACAGTACACACATATGTACACAAAAACTTTTATTTTGGATGCGAATAATCATGACTATATATATATATGTTGTAAAAAAATAGACTATTTTAGAAAACAACATCAGGGAATAACAAATGGAATGTATATGAAAATGTCATAAACATGACAATACTGCCCTCTTCTGGCTCGTAAACCATAACGTGACTTAGATCTTTAGTAATGTGTACTTTTAAAACATACATATATACAATAATATTTATTCTCTTTAAAGGAATTAAATATGTAATCATCTTCATAATTAATGAATGTTATAATAAATCCAAAATCATATAATAAAACACTGCTTATTTAAAAACAATATTCCTAAAATGAGATGAGGTCTGTGATGAAATATCTTGTATCTGGTGTTTTCTTTCTTTGTCTTTCTCAGCGTCTCTCAGAAGAAGTATGACTGTTCGTATGCAGAGATATTAGCCACATACACAGGGTTGTAGTTGTATATGAGCGCGCTGCTCTCTTCTGCTGCTTCACTGAAGTGGTGGGAGCTTCTCCTTCCTAAAAACACACGCATATATTTGTTAATCCAAATTCATACAACTGAGGAACAAGCAAACACACAAATAAGTCAAGTATGAGACTGCAATTACCCTCATTTACGAAGAATTCAGTCAGTAAGGAGGACACGCGCACAGCATTGCTGGAATGAGGAAAGTTGTAACGAGGGTCCCACTGAAAGCGGTTGACTTCTGGATGCCACTGTACCCCATAGAAAGGGTACTTCCTGCCTGCAGGCCAATAATATTTCATCCACACTGTGTATGGGTGCTTGTACAGGGATGTTTTAATATGAAAAGTGTCTGGTTTTATTACCTTCCATGGTAGAAATGAACTCAACGCCATTTTGTGCTATGTTTGTGGACAGCACTGAAAAGAAGCCAATTAATTTCTCATTTCCCATGAATGCCTGAAATATAGGAAGAGTTTATAGACCTTAATCAGGTTAGACTTCATATTGAATTTAACACGGAAGAAAACAAGTCTGTGAGAAATAGACTTCGTGTCTTTACATGCTGTATAAAGGTCCTAGAGCACATACAATTATTAAAACGCACAACTTTTTTTGTGTTGTTTTGGTCAAGTGAAAGTCATTTGCTGTATGTACTGCACCAAACACACTGTACTACAGCCTAGCGATTATGGCATTATCCTGACTAATGTCTATTGCTCCTTGTTTGTTATTTTGATTAAAAATATTTAAATGAATATTGTGTTTATAAAAGATGTACCTCCTTGGTTACTCCATAATGGTGAAAATTTCCAGTAAGTGGTTCCTGGGACAGTGCTTTACGAATGTCAGAGGGGAAGCTGGTAAACATACGACTGGATGAAGCCTCTGTTAATGGAAACAAATGTGCAAACAGACATTACAGACTAATATATATAAAGATGCATATATATTAGTGCTGTCAAATGATTTATTGTGATTAATTGCATCCAAAGTTTTTGTGTATATAATATACGTGTGTGTAGTGTGTATATTTATTATGTGTATATAAACACACATGCATGCACATATTTAAGAAAAATATGTTATGTTTGTATATTACATGTGTATTTATAAATTCAATTAAATGAGTATAAATATAAAATAAATCTGTAATTGAATAAATGTAAATATTTATATATTAATACAAACATAATAAAACTAAACTATTCTACATTACTATAAGTGTATATAAATATATATTATGGAGAGTCCCCATAAATCACAAAAACCAACATGTGCACACACACTACCGTTCAGAAGGCAATATGTTTTAATTCTCTTAAAAAGCATCTCTTAAGTTCAACAAGGCTGTATTTATTTGATCAAAAATACAGAAAAAAAAAACAGTAATACTGTGAAATTTTTTTAAATTTTAAATAATTTTCTATTTTAATATAGTCACACGACACCTCAGAAATCATTCTAATATGATACTTTTTCAGGATTCTTCAATGAATAAAAAGTTTAAAAGAACAGCATTTATTCAAATTAGACATCTTTTTTTTTAACTATATAAGTCTTTACTTTCCCTTTTTATGAATTTACCACATTGCTGAAGAACAGTATTAGAAAAGAAAGAAATACTAACCCCAAACATTTGAATGGTAATGAATGTTTTAATAATCTAAACTATATTTATTTATATATATATATATATAAACTTCCACTATAAAGAACCTTTTATGAAATGTAAAGATTCAATGGATGTTATAGGTTCTTCATGGAACCACTGATCCCAATAAAAAGAAAACTTAATTTTTATCATAGTGTATCATCTGCAATAATAAAAAAGTGGATATGTTACTGAGCTTGACTATACAGTGGCTATGTATAGCATATGTACCTGAGGTGAAGTTGAGTGGATAAGTGACATTCTCTGCCGTTGTCTTACTCAACAGGTTTTCTCCAGCCACCAGCACCGTGAGCAGCTGAAACCCCAGACATGTTCCCCAGATGGGAAAGTAATCACCCTCATCATTCGCCTGAGACAGCACAAAAACAACTATTGGTAACGTCTTGCAGTTTATTTCCTTTCTTATTGGTTCCTAAAATAGTTATGACACATGATAAAATCCAACTGTTCCCATAAAAAATGCTGATGACAAAAAAACAACTAATTATTCAGGAGACACGAGGATTCTCTTACCTTAAGGGCCAGTCTGAAGTAAATCCCAGCGGTGTGAGCGAAGTCAGATGTCTCCAGATTCACAGCGCCTCCGATGAGAAGAAGACTGATTGAGAGACAGAGGGGGTGTTTATGCAAAAATGACCTTTGTATGTTTAATATTATTGTGAATCACAGCTTTTGTTTGTGTAAGTTTCAAACATGATAGGGAGGCATTATTACTGTATGTAGGGTGTAAAATCAGGTTTGCACAGAAAAATATTTCTATTAGTGTATAAACTGGCAGAACTGATCAAATCTAGGCTACTGCAATAATCTCGTATGCTTACTGTATATTACATAATGACCAACAACATGTAGTCAACGGCTTAAATAATGACATTTATGAATACATTAGCTAAGGTCATCATGGAAATCTGGGTGTGAGAAAGAAAGAAAGAAAGAAAGAAAGAAAGAGAGATGGAAAACATACCCATTTATTGACCTGAAGATTTTTTCATGCTCTGCCAAACTCTGGTTTAGTCTGTAACATAAAATGTGTTCATGAGTATGAATGTTGGAATATGAATATGAATATGAATATGGATTTGCTGAAAAATTATTTTCTACATTGTGTGATGATTCTCTTAAATGTATGGTCCCAGGCATAACTTTTGATAAAACTTTGTACATTAATTTCAAAGAAAAAATAATTATAAAATAATATAAGTTTTCCTCAAGTTGCCACTCTTAACGATTAATGTTCAACTAGCCTAACTGTATTTAGCCTATGTAAAATATAATACAATAAGTAACATGAAATGTTCTAAATATTACGTTAAGTTCACACATAAGTATATTCTGTTAAAAGTAGTGCTGTCAAACAATTAATCGCGATTAATCACATTCATAATAAAAGTTTTTTGTTTACATAATATATGAGTATACTGTGTATATTTATTATGTATATATAAATACACATGCATGTTTAAGAAAAATATGTTAATGTAAAATACATTAGCCTATTTCTGTAGACGAAGAATGTGTGACGTGAATCGATTAATCGGTTTTTAAACATGAATCGGATCCTTTAATGCTAACAGACAAGACTTACCTAATTGGCACAACTCTAGCTCCCCCGGACTCAATGTACTTCACATATGATGAGGGGATGTATGTCTTTCCAAACTTTTTCATGGATTCATTGTCAACCTCCTGCGTCAGAATCCCTAAAGACAAAGTTATGATGCGCTTAAAGGTCAGTCACAGGTGTGTTTGTTCTTATTATTTATGAGCATGATAAGAATAAATTCAGTCTGTTAGCAAACACTGGAATTTAAAGTAAATCGAAGTTTGCGTGCACACAGGGTGAGAGGTTTACCGATGATCGGTGTGTCGTTCCGAGGCTCGCTTCTCTGCGGGAGTTTAGACGGAGCGGCGCTGCACAAAACTACAACACACGCGCGCACGAGCGCACTGAAGCCCATTCTGACCACACACACACACACACACACACCGGTCCTGAGTGCGCCTTCACTTATATAACCTATGTTTCCTATAGTAACTGAACTGAAAGCTATGAGGGAAGTCATCGGATGGGCGGGGTTTGTACTTTTTAGAGGAAGGAAAACAAGTAACTTAAATAGCGCTCGTGCCAGTTTGTTTGGGAAAATACTGAATTGTTGGGTGACTTGGCGAAATACAGCAGCCGCATTCTCCACACACGAGACCAGAGGTTCCTGAAGCTTTTAGGAACTTGTATTTTCCAAAACGCTCTCACAGAGAGTCTTCATCTCGAGGTGCAATGGCAAATATAGTGACGTCAGCAATCTTGACAAAAAGTTTATAGTCCACAAGTGAACCTCAGACTGAATCCGGTCGACTTTGGTAGCAGGTTGGAAATTGTACTTTTTCTTGACTGGATTTTCCACAAACCACCTTTCAGGGCAACATGGTAGCAATGGAAATTATTCAATTGATAGGCTACTTACCAATTTAGTGCACCTAAAACGCATATTTAAAGCAAAAAAAAAAATAAATCCAAATGACTTTTAACTTGCATGTTTGTATTTGAAAATCCATATAAAAGTAAAAGGTGTTGGTGACACTTTACAATAAGGTTCATTAGTTAATTTGAACTAAGTATATACTTCTACAGCATTTATTTATCTTCGTTAATGCTTACTTTATTAGGCTACTGAAATCACAAGTTGTGTTTGTTAACATTATTAATGTACTGTGAGCTAACTTGACTAACAATGAAGATGAATACTGTAATAAATGTATTGTTCATTGTTTGTTCGTGTTTGATAATACATTAACTGATGATAACAAATGACACTTTATTGTAAAGTGTTAACAAAGTGTTTAAATATGAAAAAGAGGTAGCCAGGAAACATGTACATAAAAGAGTATTTATTACATAAATGCTACACTGCCCTCCAAAAGTTTGGAAACAGCCCTGGTTTTGGATGATATCAGCATAAATCCTTATCATTTTTTGGAGCAAATACATTAAAGTAACTTGACATTATCACTGAAGATCAGCAATAATAATTTTAATTTTGATTACATAATAATGGCAATATATACCCGACCTCAACCCAACTGAGCTACTATGGGAGGAAGTGGACCGTGATGTCCGTCAGAAGTGTCCAGTCAGTGTGAATCATCTTTGGGCAATCCTTTAGGAGGCTTGTAGTAATATATAAAATCAATGTTTGAATAACCTGACCGCTCGGATGCCCAGATTATACAGAGCAGTAATAGCTGTTAATGATGGATATTTTGATGAATCCAAAATGTAAGTATTTTCTATGTATAAACTGTTTATGTAATAAAATATGTTTTCTTAGTTTGTGTTGTCCCCTATCAGTGCAAAATGATCACAAATGAAAAAGGATTCATGCCAATATTGTCCAAAACCCCACTTTTCTAGAGCGTTTCCAAACTTTTGGAGGGCAGTGTATGTGAACTGAATTAAGTTTTCGGACAGTTAGCCTTAGATGTATTTGCAATGAAAAAAGAAATGCATTACAGATTAAATGTATAAATGCAATTAGTTGAACTTAGGTAAATGGCTGAAGTCACTGCAGTAACTATAATAGGACTCCAGCAGGAAATCATTCAGCAACTCGAAGCACTGACAGCGAGTCATAAAATAAAATAATGAACTGACTATTTATAGATACTAGTTATTTACCGTACAGTCCCTCTCAAACACAGAAGTCAATAAATACATGATTTCACAATGGGATGCTGTGCATTTTCATGGCCACACCAAATAATATAGTCAATATAATATGAAATTCACCAGTTTTGAAGAATTATGCAATTCTTATGCAAATATACACTGAATCAAAATCTATGATATTGTGAAATATTACAGTTTAAATATATTTTAAAATGTTATTTATTTATGTGAATTATCAGCATCATTACTCCAGTCTCCACTATCATCCTTTAGAAATCAATATACTGCGCAAGAAACATTATTATCAATGCTGAAAACAGTTGTGCTGCTTAATACTTTTGTGTTCAGGATTCTTTGTTGAACAGAAAGTTCAAAAGAGCAGTCATCTGCAATAAAGGGAAGATGGTTTTGAATGTGACATTTGTCATTTTATCACTTCTCAGTGTCCTTTCAGCTTCTTGTTTTTAAAGCTTTTATAAAGCTGGTGTCATGTAGTACAGCAATAAAGTGACATGTAAGCAAAACTCATGAGTCCCTTCATGAGGAGCATTTCTTTCTAATCAATCTTCAAATCAGAGTTTATGAAGGAGCAGCAGTCTCTATAATTGTATTTTAGTGGTTATAATCTAAATAGGCTATAGCTAATAATTCATTAATTCACTATGTACTCATTCGCCTTAAGCCTATGAATGTTTTAGTTAATAAAATATACATGTTAAGTCACACAATGAAGTTAAAATTTGAAGTAGATAAAAACCTCTCATCTGTCACAGCCCCTGGACTGTCTTGTGTCATGTTTTGTTGTTTTTCGCTCCCCATGTGCTTGCCTTGCCCCAGGTTCCC
The DNA here is from genome assembly GCA_032359235.1 of Enteromius mattozi. Lineage (NCBI taxonomy): Eukaryota > Metazoa > Chordata > Actinopteri > Cypriniformes > Cyprinidae > Enteromius > Enteromius mattozi. Next base: position 15,777,923 of record JAUMHE010000055.1, read on the forward strand.
CTCCATGCCCATATTTGGCTTTTCCTGTTCCTGCACTTACTAGTTAACTTGGTCCTACTGTGTCTTGTATTAGTTCATTCCTTGCCCCTATATAGTGTATGGCAGTTGAGACTATATCAGAAAGGACTGAACAAAAGCAAGTGAGCGAATCCAGACGCAATAGCATGTGCCAGAGTTTGTCATTAACATATGCCTGCCCATCTGTAATATTGGATTATTGTGCTTTATGTATTGCACTGTTCACTGTCAAGTTTATTGTATTATTTATAAGAGAGAGCAAAAACAATTGTCAGTATCCAGTATCCTTGAGTTGACTCCCGAGGTAAACAAAAATGTACTCCGTCTTATTAATTTCATTCTGGTGAAACGTTTTTTGTTTACATTTGTAAATCCAACATTTCCGTCCGCCATATTTCTTTTTATTTAAAGGGATAGTTTACACAAAAATGAAAATGATCCTGTCTTTTACTCACCTTTGAAGCATCCTAGGTTTCTTCTTTCAGAAGAATCCTGTTGGAGATACAATAAAAATGGTCCAGGCCCCTCCAAGCCTTTGAATGGGTTTAAACGGGTGATAGCCCTTACACTTTGGAAGATGTGAAATAACGTGCGCATAATGTGCGTTTTTGTACAGTAAATATCCATATTTCAAACTTAATATGCACTTTTCTCTCATGTCTGTTGAAACCAGAAGCAGTCCCGGAGGATGACATATTGTGTTACGTAATTAGTGATGAGCGCGGAGAGAGAACAAAAAATGAAAAACGCAGGAGGATTTCGATATAAGCCAAGAGGAGAATGGTTTTCCTTTGCTAAAGTTAGGAAACGTTGTTTTCTTTGAAACTACATTTTCCGCCAGGACTGCTTCTGGTTACCACGGACAGCAGACGTGAGAGAAAAGTGCTTATTAAAGTTTGAAATATGGATATTTATCTACAAAAACACATGGATTCGCTAGAGGAGGACTGTTTTCACCCACCAGAGCCGTGTTAGGGACACTTTATTACGAATACGCACACGTTATTTCACGATTTCCGAAGTGTAAGGGCTATCACCCATTTAAACCCATTCAAAGGCTTGGAGGAGTCTTGACAATTTTTATTATAACTCCGACTGGATTCATCTGAAAGAAGAAAGTCACATACACCTAGGGTGCTTCAAAGGCGAGTAAAAGACAGGATCATTTTCAGTTGTGCACTCGAAATCAGAACGCATTGTGGGTAAAAAGTAGTGAAGGAATGTAAGGAATGTAGGAAATGAAGTCATTCACACAGAATTCGATATAGTGCACTATATAGTGATTCAGTCATATTAAATGAAAATAAAAAATACATGTATATATATGACAAAAGCAGTTACTTTAAATGTTACCGCATGAGGTATATTTTAGCTTATTTGACAAGACATTTGTCTTCTGTGGCTGAACGGCTGTGTGGTGTTGGAAGTGTTAGTGGTTAAACATGTAGAGGAAAAGATTGAGGCAGGCATTGTGGAAAGTAAACGTTATCAACAAGCCCCAGCCGGCATCACACACATTTTTAGCCGCCGCAGCTATCAGTGCTAAACCATTAAACAGGTGCAGCGGCTTTCAGAATAAAGAAGACACTTTACTGCAGCCAACAGCGTCAGAGTCATGCTGCTGTTGCAAAAACGCTATGATGGAAAAAATATATCAGCTCTGCTTAAGAAAAACAACTATTTTGTCCAAAATGCTACGATGTGTGCTAAATTTGAATAAAATCTCTTTATGATTTTTTTTTTTTATAGATTAACAACAACCTCTAAAGAAACTCACATCTGCAAGCACAGGGTTTAAAAATATTAATATTATTAAAAAAAAATAATAAAAAACAGGGAGGAGGATAAATACATTTCTGGCACATTTATTAAATGTTTAACTCAAATCCAGATTTCTACAATAAATGTGTTATTTATTGTAACCCACAATATTTACATGTGTAATAGTGTCTCATTACTCAAGACAATGCATAAATTCAAATAAATTTCCTTGAGCATCCAGTATAAATATATTTCAATCATTCGCTCTGAGTTCTCCATCTGTGAGAGTATACGGGAACATTTCCTCACAAATTGATTTACAGCATTGAAGTGACTTATTGGCGTTTCTAGCAGCCGCTCGTCAAGCTCTGTTTTCCAGAAGAGCCTGGAAGTCAGGTGAACAAACCAACTTGTGTTTAATGTGTCCCAGCACAGACATGTCTCCCCTCCTGCCCTCTGTATTAATGGAGACCAGTTCCTACAAAAACACAGAAAATGTTTTTATATACAAACCTAAGAGCAAGTAAGACATACACGAAGAAGGTAAACAGTGTATAAATGACATGTTTCACGAGTTGGTGCTTGTCGGTAATTATGTATAGCGAAGCTTGTTTGGCGTGCTGCCCCAGGAGAATACTCAGGGTTAGGAGGGCAGGATCGGGAGAGGAAGGAGGCGGACGGCCGCTTCCTAACCCTGAGTGCTCCCCCAGGAGAAAAAGGAGGAGCAGGGGAGGAGGGGTGAATGGGTGCCGTCAAAATGAGAGTCCAAAGAGCTGATGTTTTATTTTGTCTAGATAACTACTTATATTAGTATTCTAGTAATGATTTTTATCGTGCATATTATTTTACTTTTTACTCCTCTTTCTTTGTAGATGTGTATAAGATGCTCTGTTTTTGATTTCAGGGTGACTTATTAACATTCTGTCAAGGGTCTACAGATGAAAAAACATAGCCTTTTAGGCTAATTCTGGCACATTTACAGTCACGTTCATTAATGTGTGTTGTCCCTGTAAACAATTAAAACCAGATAAAAACATCACAATAATCCACACCACTCCAGTCCACAAGTTAACATCTTTTGAAGTGAAACGCTGTGTGTTTGTGAGAAGCCAATCCAACAGTTTTACCTTTAAACAGTTGGTTCTGGCCAAAACACAAGCCCATAATTCATACTACTACTTCCTCCCATGAAAAACCACCTCTTGGTGTGGTGTGGGATTATTGTGATGGTTTTATCAGCTGTTTTGACTGGACTTCTTGGATGGCCGGATGGGGACATGCTGCACTGGGGAGCGTAACTGACCTGCAGGAAGGCGCAGGGGGTCCCGAGGGCTACATCCAGGGTGATGTTACCCAGTATAAGCTGCACTTTGCCTGACTTCCTCACGAGCATCTTTCCCACCAAGCCCTCCCGGAGATCCTTAAGACAACAGGTGTTCTCATCTTGAGATTCATCCTGACAAACACACACATCAGAATAAAAAAAAAAAACGCATCAGTATTTGCAAAACGTAACATGAATTTGGGCTGCACGATTATAACAGAAATCATAATTGTCGATTAAGCTGTATTGAACATAAATGGAGCAACAGATAAAAATGTGTGAAAATAAATATTTCAAGTTGTTTATTTTTTATTTATTTATTTTTTTTCACGGTATTGATACAAATACTTCAGCTACAATAATGTTTTTTAAATAATGTCTAAGTTAATATTTGTTCAAAACAATCACTTTAGTAATGTTTGTACTATTTTCTGCTTATTTTGAAAATTAAAACTATAGTTTTTTTGTTCAATTAATATACTGTCATTAAAATGTTTATATAAAAATTATATATTTTTAAATACAGAAACAAAATCATTTTAAAAAGTAAAGATTCTGAAAGTTTTGATGGAGATCCAGTAATATTTGTATTTATTTACAGTAGTAACAACAAACGACAAATTTTATTCTATGATATGATTAATACCATGTTTTTAAATATTGTGGCTTCATTCTAAACATGGTGATTATATCTAATGTGGACACCCAACATAATACATGATATTTACCATCTGGTATCGTCATGTCAACAAATGGAAAGGTCAGCCATCTATTAATCACCCGTTTTGTGCCATCTAGTGGTTTAGATGAAAATAATATCAAAGGCCTTTTACCCTGTTGTTCCCTATTATAATGTTATTCTAAAACTATAATTAAAACAATGGAAAAACTCTTAAGATAATCTGTAGAAAGAAAAAAAACAAACATCTTAAGCGTGCAGAATAACATAAGTGGACTTTGAATGATTAATTGACGCTTTGAACGAATACATAATTGTGGCATCCGTAAGTGTAATTGCGATTAGAAAATCGATTCATTGCGCAGCATTACATGAATCTATGATCTAAACCAGCCATGCCAACCTGAGTCTCTGTCTTCTGCATCATGGTCTGTCCATCGCTCGACTGCACCTCTGTTTTGGTGGGCCGGACATCACTGGTGGGCGGCTGGCCTGGCAGAGAGTCAGGAAGCTGCATGAAGAGAAGCTCCTCCTCTTTGCAGTGATTCCACACCTCCAGTAAATCAGGCAGCAAATCAGGTTTGGGCAAGGGTGGCGGCCTGAACATAGGCTCCGCCTTCTTCGGTTCAGGAATATCCAAAGGCTCCTGCTTGACTGAAGGACGACAGGGTTAAGTTCTCCTCCAATCTCATAAAAGCTCACTAAATATTTCTTTATGTCTAAAGGTGTTGTCACATTAGCAAATTTTTGGAGATTTTTTATATCACCAACTTTAAGTTATGAACTGTTGAGTATGTATTTGGCCACTGAAACACTTTATAATGTTTTTTTTTTTCATGTTTAATGAAGCTTCCCCTACTCTTGACTTCAGGTCCAGCGCTGTCTGTGCTCATCGGTTCAGGATCTGAGGAGGTCTTTTCTGATTTGAGAGTCTCCTCGCTAAACTCCTCTTTGAAGACCCATCCTGACACAGCCAGGGGCAGTTGCACAGGACAGCTTCCTCTTTCTCCTCTCAGGTGAGGGTCATCTAGAAACTACACACACAACCAAAGGTTTAAGGGTGGCTTATTTTTCTCAGTTAAGCAACTGTAAAAATCAAAACATTGTCATTGGAGGGTAGGGGGTAGGGGGATTAAATTAAGAGAGAATTAAGCCCATTGTTAGGACCACTATGTTTTTGCCTCAAGACTTTTACAATTAAAATATTACATTTTTAATTGTAATGTGAATTAAACTTTTCAGTGCAGTAATGAGAATTAAATGAAATTAAATATGATTAAGTATTATAAAAATTATGTCCCAATGTAAAAGATGTAAATGGACCAACTTTTTGGATTTGTGTTAAGATAATAAGCTTCATTTTTTTTAAACATACGTTGTCCTTCTCAAGTTTGCGCAGGATTTCTTTGGTCTCCTCTTCGGTCTCTCTCTCCTTTTTGATGTTGATGATGGGTGAAGGGCCACTGCTTGGCGTTTCTCTGGCATCATCATACACACCTAATCAAATAAAAACTAATTAAGACACTGATACAAATAAGTCACAACAGAAAATGCTAATTATATTCCATGTAAAACTTCAATTTTACATTTAATTTAGATTTTTTCCATGAACATTCAAACCCACGGTAAATGCAGACACCATTCAAAATGTTACTTTTATTCAGCAAGGATGCATTAAATGGATCAAATGTAACAGTAAAGATATTTATAAAATTAGCAGGGAAATTTTTTTTCAATCAAATTATGTTCCTTTAAAATTTCTATTCTATTCTATCAATGCATTCTGAAAACAAATCATGGTTTCTATAAAAATAACATTACACAGGCAACATTGTTTTAAACATTGATAATAATAAAATGTTTGTTGAGCAGCAAATCAACATATTAGAATGATTTCTGAAGGATCATGTGATGAAGGATAAAGGATGAAGACTGGAGTAATGATGCTGAAAATTCAGCTTTGCATCTCAGAAATAGTTAATATTTTTTAAATATATTCAAACTGAAAAACAGGCATTTTAAATTGCAATACATTTTCACAATATTTTACTGTATTATTATTGGTGGGCATAAGTGACTTCTTTCAAAAACATAAACACTTACCAACCACAAACTTTTCAACAGAATGAATCACTGACTTTTGAATGAGTCTCGTGATATTTGATAAGATCTGAATGTTAAGTTGTTTGACTGTAAACAGCCTCAAGTCAAGCTAATTAACTGTATTCTTAACAGACGAGCTGTTAGCAGTAAATCATTGGGGTCATATTTCTGTTGCTGCTCCAGCATATAATAGCAAAAAAGGATCTCAAAGGTGTAACTGTGATGTCACTACATTTAAGAGGTGCTGTGAGGCACAAAACAAGCATTACTGCTTTAATGGCATTTAGTGTCACTAATAATCAGTGTTGGGCATATTACTTCTCACAAATAGCTGAGTTCGACGTGTTCCTAGGTCAACATCTTTGTTTACCCTGGAACACATTGTGATTAACCAATCAGATTTGAAGAACTATTTTATAGTTTTTGTGAAGTTTAAGCTTACAATCAGTGTTTGGTGCTTGTACATCAGTGTCAGTCATCTATCATTAAATATGATTTTAGGGATTACTCACGGGTAAGGTTAGGTTAAGGTGTAGAGATATGGTCAAAAAAACTATTTTGGATTAAAATGTTGTTCCAGGGTTAACCTAGGAACACGTCGAACTCAGCAAAATTAGGATGTGCCTAGGAATAATGAGCTGCTGGGTTCATGGATATTAATCACGTTGTCTGCATTCGCTCAATTAGATTTGCTGAAATCAAAACAGGGACGACAATAGATGAGCGTCAGTCAGTGTTGGGTGTAATGCGTTACTGTAATTAAATTACTTATCCACTAAAAAAGTCAAATAAGGTATTGTAAGCGATTTTTTTAGGTAATTTAATCACAGTTAATTATAAAGTACATGCGTTACATACTGTAAATAATTCTTAGCAGTTCCAAAATCAATATTGAATTTTAAATCTAAATTTACAGTCTAAAGATAAAATTAAATGTAGCATCTTTAACCCTTCGTGCACCGCCGCATTCACTTTGTTTTTCCTGATTCCCAAAGAAACCATACAGATAAGACTAAAATCAATCGAATCTAGAAATATATCTATAGATGTGAGAAATATATGTACTTAAAGCTTGAAGTGTCTACTTTTAAATGAACGAATCGAAAACAAATATTATCTAATTATTTAATTAACCTTAGCCTGTTAAAAATTATAGTAACGCCGCATTTTATTCTCAGTAATGGTAATGGCACAGAAACAGTAATTTGTTTAATTACTCGTTACTGGAAAAAATAACGCCGTTATTCCCATCACTGCTAATAATATATCTGGCTCGAATCTTAGCACTCGGCCAAACAATTTCTCAGACTCTCCCTGAGGACCTCCTTTACCTTTCCTCTTGGCCATCATCTCTGCAGGACCCTGCTCAAAGATAGAATGTGACTGGATGACCTCTGGGCGACCTCTGCCCCTCCCTCGGCCGTCCCGCTGACGACCTCGATCCACATCCTTCTTATCCCGTCTCGTTCGTTCATCAGCCTTTAGTCTGAGGCAAAACACCATCCTCACTTTTTAGAAATGTCAACACCATCAACACGTCGATAATGAATTATAGACAGTATATTGATGGTAAACGGACAAAAGAGTCGGTCACTTACTCCTCTTTTGATTTTCGACCAATTATATTGGGCGCGAAGGTTTTCTGCAGGACGTATGAGAAGAGGACACTATGAATTGCAGCATAACACATCTGAAATGTCTTGTGTGACTAATGTTCAGCTTTGCATGGCTACCTTTTTGACTCCTCCTAATGTGAGGTCTCTGGAGCGCATTGTGGGGAGGCGTCCCGGAGAGATGGAAGCAGGCAGCCGGCGACCCATCGGCAGCCCTCTGGCTCCCCCTACATGAGGCGTCCGAGGAGGACCACTGGAGTCACCAGAGCTCTCCATCCTCACTGACAAAACAAGAGAGATGTTACTGCACATGTCAATAAACTCCATATGCTTTGAGGAAAAAAGCTTTTTGTGAGAAGCTGGTATCAGTTTGTTACTAAATGCTATTGTTCTGTCCAAAACCTTTAATGCTACAGTGGCGTTTGAAACTTTCTTCTGAGGTTTAACTCATTTCACTTTAATGGCAATGTTGTTTGACAATTAAGCCTCAAAATCTGATTATGAGATGAGAAAATAATTTTATTCATTAATTTCACTATGATTTCAATCTTTGACATGGTCTTAGTCAATCTTAAGATATCAGGGTTACATTTTCACATAATGTTCTTTACCTAATGAAAGATTTTATGTAGAAAACAAAACAATCACTTTAGCTTGGTTTACACAGCCAGGGTCACACACACATACACATACACATATATATATATACACACACATACATACTAGGGCTGCACGATTATGACAAAAATCATAATTGTTGATTATTCAGATAAATTTGTAATTGCGATTATTGAACAAAATTTATACTGAATGATGTTTATACCATTATTGGTCATTTTTTTATATTAAATAAGCTAAATAAAAAACACCATTTAAACTGAAAAACTTGTATTGCTTTTCTATAGTATTAAGCCTCAAATGTCAACTATTCATTGGATTGGTTCTTCTTTAATTATAGAACAATATGTCTAGTATTATAATGTTAAACTAAACCTATAATTAAATTATAAAATAATTAAACTATAAACAATAATTAAAACCTTTAAGATAACATGTAGAGGGAAAAGAAAACATGTTAAGCTCTCACTAACATAGGTTTTTGAACGATTATTGCCTTCTTGAACGATTACACACACATACATATATATA
>JAUMHE010000055.1:15810129-15820807 GCA_032359235.1 Enteromius mattozi
ATCAGTGTTAAGTTGTGTTTCCAACACTGTTCCAGAACAGTTGAACACAAATATTAGAGTGTGTTCAGCACATTTATTGTTCTGATGTCATAGCGCCGGGACGCAGCATCACGTTATGGTAAAGGATGTAACATGTATATTCAACCAATTACAATGCACTGGATACTGTAGCTGGCCAGTCAGAGCACACCTCGCTTTTTTAGAATGATAAGCTTTGTACAAATTTACCTGTTTCAGTAGGCAGGGCCTAGAGCAGAAACAAAAATGTACAGTAGGTGGAAAATAATGGGTCTTATTCACTAAACATGTATGCCTGGGGCCTTATAAACATGTATAAAGAACCCAACATATAATTAGATTTTTACAGAGTGGGTGAAAAGTAGCCACTAACCAGACAATAAAAATTTATAATACAATATAATTAGAGGTATAAGGAGAGAGCGAATCTTTACAGAGTGCACAGATATGTTTGCTGAGATAAACATAAATAGCTTCCACCTCTGACAGCAAAACCTCACGTTCATTATAGTTTAAGTTATTTTTCTTTGTGTTTTGTTTTGGTGCCATAATTGTCTTTCTCTAAATGAGTGTCGCTTTGCGGAAAGCCCTTATATGGAGCTGGTTTGGGCATGTATTATGCTAATTACTAATCTTGTGCATGTGGACGCTCATTTAAAACACAAAAAATTCACTACCAGAAGATTTAAAAACAAGCTCATGTGCGTTTACACCTTAAACCACATAAACACATTGCATTACACCAAATACACACAAAAAATGTTTTTAGCAACATCATATGACCCATACAAAATATTTCCTCCTGTGTCAGCTTAAAGTGCCCCTATTATGGGTTATGAAAGGTTTATATTTTGGTTTTAGGTGTCCCAAATAACAAGTTGACATGCATGCAAGGTCAAAACATTCCCAACGATTAGTTCAATGATTCATTTTTCCAAACCCATCCAGTTAATTTGCATCTTACATTTAAACCAATGCGAAAAGACCAACAAGTGGGTTGCAATTTGCTAATGTTTCATATTGATATCAACATATCAACAAACATTCAAATTTAAAACTTTGCATGATGTTTTCATTCACTTAGAGCAGTGTTACACACTACATGAAAGCTCATTTTCAAAAATCCATAATAGGGGCACTTTAATAGGGAAAGACAACTGTCCAAAAAATTTGTGAGTCGATTCCTTTAAAAGAATTTGTAAACACTGACTCTGTGGCGCTAACAAATCATCGATCTGTGAGTTTAAGCAGCAACAGACTCAACCAATGGTGTGAGCTTGGGGGAGGGGCTAGTTTTTTTCCAACCAATAACAAACAGGAGGACTATTCTTGCCATAGAAATAACACACTACAGCACTCTCTATGAAGTGTCATGATTATCTTAATTTATTCTTCAAGACACACGTTTGCCATGGAGTACTACTACTAATAAAAAAAAAACATTAAAAAAAAACATGAATTAATGGCTTACTTATCATTGACTGTGCATAATATGCTCAGATAGAAGACACAACGAGTTTGGATACATCTTTCTTAATTCTTGCCATCAATATCATGATTAATGACATATATAAGTGCTTTATAGAAAACACTTGTGTTTTATGTTCAAAAGTGATGTTCTTTTCTGCAGATTATGCCATGGAGCATCTTCAGCAGCTGTTAGATAAAGCTCAGGCCGCTGCTGGGAGGCTGCTCAGGTTCTCCGTCTTCTACCGTAATCAGAGTCCTGAATACTTCCATTACGTCAGGTTAGTGTCATCTGTCATCCTCAGTCTCTCTGCTGCTTCTACATGTATCTTTCTGTGACAGATAGCTCTAAGACTGCAGTGTCTAATTTATCTGCTGTTGTTTTTGTGATTCGAGAATGCAAGTGAACTGGATATCAAAACAGACTCGATTTACTTCATTCATGTTTCTTGTTCCATTGCGTGAATCACATCAAAATGTAATTGCCTTTTAATATCTTGCCATGCAATTTCAGTTTGTCTTTGTCATGCGGTTTGTCATATATCATGCACTTTCAGTGACTAAGCATGGCCATTACAGGTCTTCAGGGGTTAATTCACCCAAAAATAATACATAATAGCTGGCTGTTGTGGATTAGATCAGGACAGTTGGACATAGTGGTGTATTAGAGGTAAAAAATTATAGAAATACTGTTCACTTCCATTATATGACTGACAGACTGACAGGTTAGAGTTAAAAATCTTTGTCTGTGTTCTACTGAAGAAACAAAGTCACCTACATTTTGGATGTCCTGGGGGTCAGCAGATAAACATCACATTTTCATTTTTGGGTGAACTATCACTTTAATGCTGCCAAGGGATAGAAACCTCCAAAAATGGGTCCATCACATATAAATTTTTACTTAAGAATGGCTGCCAAAAGAGAAAGATATTCTAGATCATTGGTCTTAAACTCAATTCTTGGAGGGCCTCAGCTCTGCACAGTTTTGCTCCATGTTGTAGTTATGGTTATAGTTGTCATTATTTTTTTGAAGAGGTCTTCAAACCAACCCCATCCTTCCCCAGCATCACATTTCAGATGTAAAATGAGTAATAGCACTTACAGTCATGAAAAGATGGAAGTAGTGACAGATACTTTCATATGTATTGTGACGTACAAAAACACAGATAACTGCAAGTTCAGTAACTTGGTTCTGTGGACTGGTTGTTGAGACGAAGGCAGATCTCGATGCAAGCTTGCAGTCAACAGTAAGGAAATGGACAGGGTTCAAAGGAGCGGTTCATCCAAAAATTAAAATTCTGTCATCATTTACTCACCCTTGAGTAGTTCCAAACCTGTATGAATTATTTTGTTCTGCCGAACACACAGGAAGATATTTCTTCAGAAAATTTGTAAGCAGGCTGTTTTTGGTCTCCATTAACTTCTATAGTAGGAAAAAAATACTATGGAAGTCAATGGTGACCAAAACAGCCTGGTTACAAACTTTCTTCCAAATATCTTTTCGGCAGAACAAAGAATACAGATTCATACAGATTTGGAACTACTCGAGGACAGAATTTAATTTTTGGGTGAAATATTCCTTTAAGTGGACTGAATGTTTGGAGAAGTCCAGCATACGTCACCAGAGTGAAGTCTGTAGCCTCACAGTCGTATTTTGATTAAACTGAGCGAGGTTAAAAAAATTAAGCATGCATTGATGATTTGTTAATTCATGTCAACTTTAATGTCAAGCTTTATGGTGTTTAAAACGGCAGGTTATTTATTTTTCTACATCTCTGTACACAGGTCAGAGTGTGGAGGTGCAATGCTCCCATCTTTCAAAGACAACAGTGGAAGTCACGGCTCCCCAATCAACGGAAAGCTCCACGGAGTCTTCTTCAGCTGCAACACAGAGTTCGACACAGGCCTCCCTCCCAAAGACTCCCCGTACGGCCCTCTGCGCTTCCAAATTTCTGCCGACCGTCTCCTCACCCCGAGTACAAACCTCTACTTTGCTGACTTCTACTGCATGTACACAGCGTACCATTATGTAGTGCTGGTGCTGGCCCCTGCTGGATCGGAGGGGGATAGCTTTTGCAACAGCCGCCTTCCACGACTGGACCTGTCAAGCAATCCCTTCCTGACATACACGCCCGGAGACGCACCGGTCTTCTGTCACGCCAGTGATGTCATTCTGGAGCTGCTGTACACAGAGCCCTTGCTTCTGGAGCATGGCATACTCGCTCAGATCAGCGGCCGTCACCAGCTCATGAGCCTTTCCACTGCAAACGCCAAAAAAGACCCGAGCTGTAAGGTGTGCAATATCAGCGTGGGGCGCTGAGCTATGGCTGCTCTCACTGGAAGTGCAAATGGAAAGCATGGTCATGAGGACCATGGCCTGCAAATGGACCCAAAGTTCTAACAAGAATCTGAATAAATATTCACACTTATGAAAAGAGCTATTTGGAATCTGAAAATAAGCCAAAGGCACTGCACAAAAGTGGCAAGAATACATAAATATGAATGAGGTCATGATAGTCTGGCTACTAGTCTGGCCACGTGCTATGAAACTAAGCCATATGATTTGTGAGGCAACTATTCAGATGTTAAAGTGCCCCTATTATGTGTTATGAAAGGTTCATATTTTGGTTTTGGGAGTCCCAAACAACAGGCTGACATGCATGCAAGGTCAAAAAAGATTTTCTTATATGCATTTATTTTTACCTTCTTTGTTCAACGACTCTTAAACAATTCATTCAATGAATCATTTTTCCAAACCGCTCCAGTGATTGGTCAATTTTATTTAAAGCAGTGTTTGTGAGCTTTTAACACTCCAAAAGCGGCACCTACTGGCAAATAATGAATTTGCATTTTCATTCAGACCAACGTTTCATGTTGCCGTCAACATGAAATGGCTTGGGACTTGTTTTAAAAATGACTCATTTCAATTAATCAGAGTCGATTCTTTCTTCTGACAGACGATAACTTTACTCGGTGTACTTTCAGATTTAAAACTTGGATGTTTTCATTCATTAGAGCTGGGAAAAACACTGCATGAACGATCATTTTCAAAAATCCATAAAAGAGGCACTTTAAAGAGAAGGTTCAACCAAAAATGTTTCATCGCTAACTCACTGTCTTTTAAAACCTGTATTTTAAAGCAGCATAAATGTGGTCCATGAGGCAAGTGTTATATTTCGTAAGTCTTCTGAAGCCATTGATGTGACATCCTCTGTGAGTCCACTTCCTTAAGACTAATCGAGGTTACATTCTTGAATTGCGTAATTGATTCCAGTTATTTAGGTTGTCACTTGTAATTAAGTCGTTGTGTGTGTACATGCATAAATATGTTACATTGTCTGTACAGAATGCTTTAACATAGAATAAAACACTTCTGAGAGTTTCTGCATGTTATTTTTGTAGGTTGTCTGTGTGTATAGCTCTAACCAAGTTTTAGTGGTTTTGATGGAAAGCAACATTGCATAGGTATCATGGACCAAATCATTTACGTATTTGCTTCAGAATTACATATCAAATATCTTGGCGATATTTGAGTGCAAGTGAGAATGCTTCAGCTTCAAACACCAAAAACTGATCGAAGGCTGCAATATATAACATACATAGCAAAAAGAAAATCTGCCTGAAATTGAAATTTCCAAATAACGCAATATCACTAATTCACAGAGCACACAGCAGCCATTAAATCACTGTTACAGATTCCCAAACCTCTACGGTACTGTTTGAGAACTAAAGGTGGCCTGTCCCTGCATGTAATGCATAATCTGATCATGGTTGATTATGAACAGGCCATTCATAATCAGACTGAACAAGCGCTGATCTCTCTGTCTGTCTGCAGCTGAGAGCACGTCCTTAACACTCTCACATGAATAAGACAAATTACAACGCAAGCGCTCAGTTTCCCTGCCAGTAGGGATGGCTTTTTTATGGCTTCTGCAAAGCATTTTAAGCAGCAGTGTTATATCCTGGGGGTCGAATGAAGGAGCTCAGTTTAGATTAGTTTTCCACTTAAAATGCAATGGTATCACAAACCTAAAGCATCAATAAAAACCATAATTCTCAGATAAACAACCCATCAAATTACATTTTCAGTTTCCAACCAAGGGTTCTCACGTCAATCCGAAGACCTGTCAGGTACCAATCCTTGGAATTAATGGATTTAAATGGATTGTACTTAGTGTCTAAGTCAAAAACGTCCTGGGATTTGAGTGAACCTCCTTGATCCTAGTTTGTCTCGCATGTGAAATTGTTTTAGCTCATAACATTGTCGCTTAACTGGATATACTACAAATAGAATAAAAGTTACATCTAAGAGCAAAACTGAAATAAAGTATAGAAACGTAACAATTTTAAGTTGTCCTTGATCAGAAACCTTGATAACAGCTAAACAAGAGAAAATGATCACTCATTAGGATGCAAGTTCAGTCTGCTTCGTTTTATTGAATAAAATACTTACTATAAAAAATTTATTAAGTTACCCACAGTATGCAAGTGTTTCAGAAACATGTTAAAGTGCTCAACTTTACAAAATAAACGGCACATTCCTATTATAATTCATATTTTAAAAATAGAATATAAAAGTCACATTTATTCCAGTACAGATGTCAAAAATATTTTCCTGCATCATGCAAGGTTTCATAAACATTTCCACAGTGTGAGACTCATACACGTTGATTTCCCCCAAATATTACAAATGTAAAATTTATAAAATACATTTGAGTGTTCATAGCACCCGCTATATCGTGGCACAGCATTATAGTCAGTATGCGCTAAACGGGTCAGAAAGCAGGTGACAAAGTGCAACGTTCGTAGTTTTAGGTTTGTTTGCACAACCAGTGCGAAAGTGTCATCAGAAAACAGCACATTCAGGTCACACGTCACACACATGAATACAGTAGTTTTTGCCGTTATTATTGTCCCATTGAACATCACTGAACGCAGCGGGCAGGTAAGACACGCAGAACTCGATGCGCCCCCGCGGGTTTATCCGCTCCGGGACGCCGATGTTAAACTCAAACACGTCGGTTCCAGGTTCCCCATAGCTCTGCTCCAGGTAACTACACGCCACGTCCCGGTAACTGCGCCAGGCGTCGAAAGTGATACGGATTTGCACCGCTTTCTCAAAACAAACGTTCTTGACGCGCACGGTGCCGAGTATGGAGCACCTGGTGACACTACAGCTCTCCAACGCCACCATGCGTTCCTGAAGCCGACTCCTGAACGCCTGGAAGTCTCCACAAGGCTGTTCAAACCCAAGCCTCAACCTCGAAGCATTATTAACGGTCTCTTTGGGGCAGCCCCGCTTCTTTAGTCGTGGTATTTCCACCGGCTCACGCGGGATTTTGTCCTCTTTCTCGGAGAACAGGCGGACCGTGATGAGCGAAAGTCCTTTGGCGTCCGCGAACGCGACGCGTTTCTCCCTGCGGCTGTTTTTGGCTGTGATGAGGCCTGTGGAAGGGGAGTGTCTGTACTCAATCACCCGCTGATGGGAGATGCAGGGCCGCAGGGGTTTGGGCGAAGACACGCCGAGCAGGTGGTTGATGTTTGGCGATCCTCTGCACCTGAAGCCCACGGTCATGTCCACAGACCTCACGGAGACAGACGGGCCAAACCTCGACATCACACTGGAGGTGCAGAAACACGACCAAATGAGCATTTTTCCCCACTTCATAAACACCTTTTGACCAATGAATGCAGTATGCGTTTGAGACGCCTGTGATGTTTGCACTCACAAACAGTGATTCAAGCTTAAGTAGTAATTCAGAGCTGGGATTTAGTACAAATTGATTGACTATAGAATTGGACTAGAAATTCCTAAGGCTTGTAAATAGCATTTTTAAAGTCACTTTTAGTGTCTTGCACTGGCCATACTTTTGAAACAATCCCAGATTTGACTGTGGAAACCTTGGTAGCCTAATTAAGGTAATAAACTTACTTTGCACAAGTCATCTTCAGCATATAATAGTGTAATTGTCCTTGAGAATTCTTATTTCCTTTCCTCCCAAAGCGGTCACACACTTTAAAGTGAGCTGATGCTGTAAAAACAGACATATGTGGTTTTAATAATTTAACATTTTAACATGTTTAATAGGCTAAAACTTGAAAAAAAAATCTTACTGTGCTTTCATTTTGATCATTGGATTATCCGAAGAAGTCCTTAAAAATATTATCGTTTCTTTTTTGTATTGAAGGACACAAGTTTGAGATGTCTTGCACTACCTGCTCAGATGAGCTTCAGGAAGCATTGTGTGAAGTCTTGTGTCACTTCATCCTTTATAGAAGCTTGATCCCTCCTCCAAATTCAAACCAATGAGCTTTGCAAAGACCGGATAGGACTTAACCAGCTATTTATGACCTGATCTGTGTACTAAAGAGTATAGGAGACTAAGTCCTAGGGCAAATACATTTGGATACTTGACAAATATCAGGAAAATTTCAGGTTGATGAATATAATCTTTATTTAATTAATTAATTAATTTCAGGTGACCTAAGTAGCCTAATCCTAAATGGTCCAGTGTGCAAAATGAATTTATTTTTTAATGTATAAAAACACCATGTAGGCGCTCAACTAATGTAAGTAAAAAAATATTTAACAAATAGACTTTTATATAGCATATCACAGTGCAAAAATCACTTTAAATTTTATTTATTATAGCCTAAATAAATAAGTTGATGTTTATTTACTATTACCATTATATATAGGCCTATATATATATATATATATATATATATAAGTTTTTTTTTAATGATCTATTGTATAAAATAACATAATAAATAATAGTAACAACTGGAACATTGGAACAATCATGGATTATTTTATTTGGATTATTAATTAATTTAATAATAATATTACAAAAAAGAAAAATGTCATGGTTCATTTACTTTACATAATCAGTGGCACTTATGTCATTTTTACTATTTCTGACAAATCCAGAAGGACAGTAATGATATTTCTATTTGATGCAATTTATATAACAGTGAAATGAACATAATTCTGCCTTAGGACGGTGAGGAAAAGCATGAAATTTCCTCAAAGCCATCTACCCAAACAACTCAGTGAGTGTGCTTTTTAACCTCATTAGGCTTTCATTCTTCATGCTTGAGCTTCTTTCACAAAGAGAGACAGAGCAAGAGAGAAAATTACCCTAGCTGCCATATCAGACCTGTACTTTGGCACGTAGCTCGCATGAATGTGGTTTGAACTCTTGCCAGTGCCTTAAAAACAGAAATGACTCAGTGACAGTTTGCTTAACTAATTTTCAGTTATGAGCAAAAATAACTTGGTAATGATCAGCAGTGCAAACGACATGC
Organism: Enteromius mattozi; assembly: GCA_032359235.1. NCBI lineage: Eukaryota > Metazoa > Chordata > Actinopteri > Cypriniformes > Cyprinidae > Enteromius > Enteromius mattozi. The sequence continues at coordinate 15,818,923 of JAUMHE010000055.1, forward strand.
CTGACGTGGCACTAGACGAATTTTAAATCCATGTCTAGTGTGTCTCATACTGAAATTTTTCATTTTAAAGAAGTTTAGTTTAAGTCCACAGGGCCAAAAGTGCCCATATTTATTAAAACCCTGTTTTACAGTTATCGGATATGAAAGAAGCAGAATCTGGGCCTACACATTGCAATATTTCTCATAAATCTAGTGACCTGATAGTCTCTTGGCACATTTTTTGGGAGAGCATCAAACTAAAAAACAGAGGCTTCCAGAGTTAAAATGAGACACAGCTTTGGATATGACATTTCTGAGTTGTTGTTTTTTTTTTGGGATAGACATGCATAATAATGAATTTGGCAAAAATGCACTGCTTTGAAATGCTGCCTGTGTCGTCTGCTTCCCGCTGCGATGACTTCAAGTGGATCTGTGGGTGTCAGAGAATGACAAAACATCAAGATCAGTGTTTCCAATCCTTTTCTGTCTCATGCACTCACACAAAACCATCTGAGAGACCCAAGAACCCCTTCATCATCACCAAACTTGAAATATGTTCATAGTAACTCATAATGGATATCATTTAGCATCATCAGCAACACCATTATAATACTCATTATTGCAATGATTCACTTTTAAATTGAAACTGAAGAACAGAATCTCATTTTGTAACCGTGTTTAGTTCGAAAGCAATACTCATGATATTTCTGGGAGAGCAGAAGCGATGTTTTCTAGATGTTTACAGATGTCTCGTTTGCTTCCTGATATTTGGTGGATGTGTGGACTTCCTGTGCCTCATAACAAAAGATTTCACTATTCATTCCAGTATTTGCACAACGCATTAGCCAATAGCTAGATTCTGACCTAGTTTTCGAAAACAGATGAACGGCTCTCTATGATTTCTGCCAGCACTGATGATGGACAGTGTGGGCTTCCTGTTGCTCTCGGGGTAGGAAGTCATTGTGAAATCGGAAGCTGTGACAGAGGCCAATAAGTTATCACAGAGTTTACAAAAAACCCACATTAGCAAGAATTATGTTAACTGACGTCAATGAACTGTGGGTGTGATTGTCTGACAGAAAGTAATGACAGCGAATCTTCTCAGTTTATTATTGAATGTGCTTTGAAGGGGAAGTTTCATTCCAAACCTGTATTAAAGTTTTTTTTCCAAGACCATGAAAATCAATGGGGTTCAGTGTTACCTTGTTCTTGACTCCACTGAGTTTCATTGTATTTAAACATTTTCATAACGGTCTGGAATGACATGTAAATGATAACAGAATTAAAATGTTTTTGGGGTTCAAATGACATTTATTAATAAAGTATTGGTATTGGGTCATTCTGTGTCAACTCAACCAATGGTCCCTGGCTCAAATTTTTGATTCTGCTGATATTTTTTCTGAAGAAAGATAAACATGTTTAGTGATGTTTTAGTGAACGCCAAAATATTAAATGTCATGGATAAATTATTTACTGAGAGGGGGGTCAAAAGGGTAATTTTCTTCTGAGATTCAGAGCCAGGTTAAAGGGGTCATATGATGTTGCTAATAAGATAATTATTTGGTGTATTTGGTGTAATGCGATGTGTTTATGTGGTTTAAGTTTCAAAACACATTATTTTCCACATACTGTACATTATTGTTTCTCCTCTAAGCCCCGCCTCCTGAAATGGGTTGATTTGTACAAAGCTCATCGTTCTAAAAAAGTGAGGTGTGCTCTGATTGGCCAGCTATCCAGTGAACTGTGATTGGCCGAATACCTCAAGCGTGTGGTGGAAATGTTAGGCTCCTTACCATAACGTGATGCTGCGTCCTGACGCTATGACCACAAGGCATTTGTTGATCCAGTGGAGACATAATTACTGATTATCATGACTTAGTTCTGTCTTTTTACACGTCGTGTTGCA
>JAUMHE010000055.1:15820907-15841134 GCA_032359235.1 Enteromius mattozi
CCTTCTTGGTAGATGGGCATGATCAAACACATATTGTGGAGTGGAATCTGGGTCGAGGCAAACTATAGATTCTTACAATATCTTGAGATTGTTTATTTAAGATCTGCACAGTACCTTACAACATCTTGTGAGTGGTTTGGTACTGAGTGTTATTTAAGTATTTTCTGTGAGGAAAACACTGAGGCTAATGTGAGCGAAATAATACTTTCAGCTGAAAAATGACGTAGTTGCAGAGTTACTTATCAACAGAATAAAATTCAAAACAAATGTGTCATATTACACATTCATCGGATATTGATCTGATAAGTGGTATTTGTCTGCTTTAAGTAAAGTAACGTAGGTAAAATGGCTAGATATGAGACTTATAATGCATTATATATTATATATATTTTTACTATTTAATCCATTGTAATCATGTTCATTGTGTGTTATAAATGATCATACTTTTAAAAGTTATAACCACAAGTAAGTAAATATTATAACATATTAACTGTTCTTAAGAATATTCATGACATAATACAACATATTATGAAGTTATTTATAATGCGTTATGCATTCATTATAAAGCCTTATGAATACCCTTATAATATATTATAAATACAGGCTTCATAGAAAGTGTTACCAATCATTTCTAAAGGCCCATTCACACCAAGCACGATAACTACAGTACAAAGATAACGATATATAGTTCTAAAAATAGTTTTCAATGTTGAAGAATAGCAGCGTCCACTGATAATTTCATTTTTGTCTTCTGGGAAACATGTTAGTATCTTCCGTAGCTTCTGAAGGCATGTATTAAATGAAAAAAAGATATTTATGCAAAATAAGAAAAATGTACACATCTTCATTCTGTTCAAAAGTATTCACCCCCAGCTCTTAATGCATTGCGTTTTCGTCTGGAGCATCAGTGAGCGTTTGAACTTTCGGTAATACTTGCATATGAGTCCCTCAGTTATCCTCAATGTGAAAAGATAGATCTCAAAATCATACAGTCACTGTCGGAAAAGGTTCAAATACACAAAAATGCTGAAAAACCATAGAATTTGTGGGAGCTTAAGGATTTTACTGAAGAACAAGCGGGCAGTTTAACTGCTCCGGACAAACAAGGGACATGAACAACTATCACCAAACAAAAAATAACATAGTTGTGGATAATTTGGGTAAAAACACAGTTATAAGAATCAAAAGGTATGTAAACTTTTGAACAGGGTCATTTTTAGAAATTCAACTTTTATTTTCTCTTATGGACTATATGTAAATGTCTTTTAGGTGAAATATCTTAGGTCAGTACTAAACAAACAATAACGTGCATTTTTTATAATCCCTTATTTGTGGTAAAATAATTGACATTTTGCAGATTCTGTAAACTTTTGACTTCAACTGTGTTTTATGTGGTGACACATAATGCCATACAGTATATATCCTGTTGACAAACTTAAGAGTTTAACATGCAAGACAGATCATTTTAGCAGTTAGATATACACTACAAAACATGCGGCAGGCAACACACACACACACAAAAGGAAGACCAAAATAGAAACATAAATATAATTTTATTCTAACACACCAGCAAAACTCCAATGACCACTTAAACAACCTCATACACATATATCCAAACCAACAACTTCCCACTTCCAGAGAAAGCCACAGCTTCTGTTTCAGAGCAAGAGTGTCAGGTTCACCAGTTCCTGATCAGATTGCAATAATTGAGCTGTCAATGTCTGATGAAACTTTGCTGGACGTTTGCAACTCAAAACAATCCAGTCTTAGAGCAAGAGTACAATACGGTGTTTGTTACATATACATTTGTCAGAATACATTGAAGATCGTTTGTTTTATATAGATTAGCACTTTCAAACTCAAAAACAATCCATACTGCTTTTAGGTCATGTTTATAATGAGAATTAGGCATTTTAAGATATAAATGCACTTATATTCAGACATATGGATGTGCTCCAGGTCCAGGCAGGATCTGTGAAGGTGCTGAGAGGCTAACAGATGTTCACAGCTGGCCATCTAGCATGGAAGGATGAAGTACACTGGCGATCTGTTCCTCTGTGGCGTCTTCATTCAGTTCCTGAGGCTCTGATGGTTTAAATGAGTTGCACTGCACCGCTGGCCACTAGAGGCACTATAGTACGGTAACGCATCAGGTGCTGAGAACCTTCATCCAGGTCCACAACATACTCCCTGAGAGAGACAACAGCCAAGATGTCCAAATAAATACATATATGTATTTGTATTATATATATATATATATATATATATATATATATGAATTTGCTCATGAAAATGAACAGGAATGCTGCCGCTTATAGGGATCATTTCAGGTGTGTTGCTGTCTATTGAGGGTCATATCTTAATTTGTGTTCTAAAGATGAACGAAGGTTTTATGGGTTTGGAACGACATGAGGGTGAGTAATTAATGACAGCATTTTCATTTTGGGGTGAACTAACCCTTTAAAGGGATAGTTCACCTAAAAATTCAAATGTGATGTTAATCAGTTTCGTCTTGTGTTTTTTTTGACTCTCAGAGCTCTGGAACGTTTGGTTGTCATTGACTTGCATTATATGACTGACAGGCTGCAACGATTTGAGTTAAAACCTGGGGGTCAGCAGATAAACATCACATTTTCATTTTTGGGTGAACTATCCCTTTAAGACTCATTCAGTTTAGTGTTTAAGACAACTAACACTGTTCCAGAGACTAGCGCCCTCTTCTGTCCACAGGTCACTGCCCTCTGACACTAGGCTGTAAGCTGATTACTGGATTATCAGATTAGTGATCAAACGGTATGGGTTTGATGGATTCCCTAGACTTTGTGTGTGACTGCTTTGAGCTGAATGAGAGTGTGTTCTTACCTCTGCTCATCTGTCTCAGGCTCCACCAGGATATTCTCCTGCCTCTCTTTCACTCTCAGGAACACAAACGAGTCCAGACACGGCTCAGGAACTGCACACAAACAAACACATACACCAATTCAACCACCACCACCAGAAAAAAAAAACAATCATTACATTTCATTTACCTCTAAACTAAACTAAAAATAAAAAAAAAAGAACACTACTGTTTAAATATTGGGGTTGGCAAGATTTTTTTTGGTTTTACGTTTTTGAAACTCATGCTCACCAAGTTTTCAAAAAAATAAAAACACTCTTGTAAAATATTATTACAATTTGATTAAATGTTTTCTATAGTTGTTATAGTTGTATAGTCATATACATTCAAATTTATTTCTGTGATGTAAAGCTGAATTTTTATCATTACTCCAGTCTTCAGATTTACACGATTCATATTAGAATGATTTCTGAAGCTGATTTGCTGCTCAAAAACCTTTTTTATATTATCCATGCTGAACACTGTTGTGCTGCTTAATATTTTTCTGGAACTGATATATTTCTTTCAAGATGATCTAATTAATAGATGGTTCAGAAGAACAGCATTTATATGAAATAGCAATCATTTAAAGTCTTTACAATCACTTTATCAATTTAATGCATCCTTTCTGAATAAAAGTATACATTTCTTTCAAAAACAGAACAGTAGTGTATAGTATGCTTTTCTGATCCATTTCTTTATATATATAAATGCAGAGGTGCATACACACACACAAACGTTTGTTTTGCTATATTTGTGAGGACATTAATAGACATCTATTATTTTTATACTGACCTAACAATATTTTTTTAAATCGCCCTACACCAACTCTACCCCTAAACATCACAGAAACCTTTTTGCATTTTTACATTTTAAGATAAACTTCATTTAACATTTTGAATAATTTATTTACCCTGTGAGGACCAATAAAATCCTCACAAAGTTTTACTATCCTTGTGGTGATATAGGGTCCTCAAAACTATATCAAAACACACACTCTCCAGGCTGGTTAAACTCAATTTAGACGTAATCATCCCAGAGTTACAAAATATTAATTTTATGGGACTGATGAGGCTGTGGAAACATCTAATATTTCACTCTCAGAAAAAAAGTGTTGAAAAGCTAGGGCTGTTAAATTCCAAAAATTTTTCCAAGAATCGATTCCTCCCGTTGTTTTCGATTCTTGTTTTTTTTTTTAGATTGAAGGAACCTAATCTTGTCATGATTGCAGGATATAAAGGTTGTAGAAAGTATCCTCCTCATATTAAGAAGCTTTATTTGTTTAAAATAATAATATTAATAATAAATGCTGATATATAAATTGTATATTTGTCTGCTTTGCCCGTCAAATTAGTAACAGCCCACAGCTCAGCAGGGACCTGCATTAAATTGAACAAGACATGAAGTCTCTAAAATAAATGTGCACAAGTTTAGCTGAATGATGAAGTTCACTTTGACTGCATGCTTTGAATCAAAATAACCAGAACATTAACAATAACACGCATAGAGCTCGTGGTTTATCTGTCTATCAGATGCGCTCTGAGCTACTGATCTGTGCTCGTGATGTTTTCTTTTAGAATTATTATTGGCTGTTGCGTTGTTGTTTTTTTTTAATATATATATTTTTTGAAATAGAAATAAAATCAAGACCCTCGATCACAGTCATGTGGACAACATAAGCCAGTTCCACCATAAAATAACCTCCCAAACGTTTTTTGAACTGGTTCATTAACTAATGTCCGAAGGAAACAGAAGGACTTCTAAATCACTTCTGGCGAGCAGGCCAGTGGAAATTAAAATCTAAAAATGAAAATAATCTTTTATCTCATCTTTCGTAATCCCGGCTTTCATCGAGCATGAGAGAGACGTGTAGGGTGCGTCCTCAAATTCAAATGATCTCAGTAACGTTACCGACTCGTTTTCTTTCATGAATTTAAACGTCTTTCATTTTAGAGGCATTCAGGATAAGATTTGTTGAACTCAAAAGGGCTCTGAATGTGGAGTCGATTCCCAACCCTACGAATAGCTATCTCTGAGGTGGAAGTGCATCTTTGTGCCTTATTGACCACCTCACAGGTTCAAAGTAACATTGGTTAACAGTCTACTATTCTTAAAATATCAGTTTAAAACAGTAAGAAATGTTTCTCACCAGCCTTCAGCATGTCGATGCTCTGCAGGTTCGGGGGCATGTGTTTCAGAGCCACGTTTCGGAGGTACACCTCTGTGTTGGCCAGATACCTAAACACACAATATTCAGAGATATTTAATATTCAGAGACCACACACATGTCAAAATGTGAATTATATGACAGAAACACAGGCAAAAACACTCAAAAACCTGCCCAAAACAGTCATTCTGATAGAAACGAAAACAATGTTCTGGATCTGTTTGTACTTTACCACATGCTCTGCCTGATACACGCAACAGAAAGGATTCAGAAAGAACTCACTCTTTAGCGAAGGCAAACTCTTCAGGAGAGAGAAATGAAGGATCTCCATCAGCACGTGACTTTTCTTTCTCCAAAACGTGAGGGAAAAACCTCTCTATCTGCAGATGAGACCATAGATGTGTACGTACAAGTACCAGATAACATACCTACAGTGCAATTTACCTTTGATTCACCTCAAAGCACACAGGATGCTAAAGATTATTTCTAGAGTGTATCCGTAAAGTTTCTCCAGAAGGAAGATGTGTGTAATACGTGGAGTCTAAGTCACTTTGAATAAAAGCAGCAGTGAAATGACACTGTAGTCATGTCCAGGATACCTTCTGAAGTCTTGAGCGCAGGTAGCTGCTCAGAACAAAGCGGATGCGATCGATCTCCATGCGATGCACACTGGCCTTCACGTCACCTTTCTTCACCCGCTGCAGATTTTCCTCCTGCGTTCACAAATACAAATGACTAACTCAGAAGAAATCTAAATATACATCTAAAATATATCCATTTTATGTAACTGGCTGATATAAAATGAAACTGGGCCTATTTAAGGTTGTTATTCGGTCTTTACTGATTCTTCTCGATCTTTTACAGACTGTATTTGGAGTTTCTGATTCCGCATTGAAGTGGTTTAAGTCCTATCTCTCTGATCACAAGCAGTTTGTTGTAATGGGTGGAGACATGTTTAAAGCCAGTGTGGTGCACTCTGGTGTTCCCCAGGGTTCAGTTTTGGGCCCTTTACTTTTTATTATCTATATTTTTCCCCAACTTTTAGGAACACTTAGTTCTGACTTTCAGTTTCATGCAGATGACGCTCAGATTTACAGACATCATTCAAAACCTGACGTCAATATGTCTTTGTTGCGCAAAGCAGGGTCCGTAAGGCTCTGCTTCACAGTTACAAACTAAAGCGCTTTGAGACGCACCTTCCAAAGCTGCTATGTAAAATAAAGTTTATTATTCCTACTATTATTAAATTACTTGTTTGGAAGTAATTGTTTTACCCTTACTGTGCATACATGTTTAAAACGCTTGTATAATTACGACACACACTTATGTTTTTCATGTTATTTGTTTTAACTGGAAAATCAATTTAAGTGACTAAAAGGTTATTATATCTAAAAAAAAAAACCCACATTAAATAGATTTCCAGTTATAACACCCATAATCTTTCCCCTTTAATAGAAAACATTGTCAGCCACCTAAACATATAAAAAGCACTGAACACAGATCCATACCATGTGTGTGATCTGCTCCATCACACACTCCACCAGCTCTGACTTATTCTCCAACAGCTCTGGAGAAAACTTCTCATTCAGCCAAGCCTGAAACACAGGAGACCGACTAAACAATCAATAAAGCATTAACACTCATATTATAGACTGCATCTAATGCAAACATTTATTTCTCAGATGTATTATTCCCAGCCCTTTTTAACAACTGATGACGTTTGAGAATAAAAACATAACTCTTTCAGGTTCTTTCTGATGTTTTAATTTGCTTTTAACTGCTTAAAATTGGTTTTGTAGACAAAAAAAAAAAAGACTTGTATACACTTTTCCCAAAAATGTGTTCTTCCATTCTTTTCTGGGGTTCTTTTTAATGTATATTTAAATAGTCCTTTCCACAAAATATTCAGCAGCAGAACCTGTTTTTAACTCTTATAATAAATGAGCAGCGAATCAGCACATTGTTATGATTCGTGAAGGTAAATAATGACGCGTGCGGCGCGTGCACGCCTGACCGTCAGTACGCGGTGTTATTGATGGCTGGAGCACACATTAGGTGTCTGACCTCTTCCAGTTTGGAGATGAGCTCCGCCGGGGTCATCAGCTCCTCCTGGCTCTCCTCTCCTCCGCTCAGATCATCGGAGTCCGCCATTCTCCGCAGAGACGCTTTAACACGACCGGACAGAGAAATCAGGCACTAATCTACTTCTTCTTTTGCTCATATGTACACAGACCACACTTCTTCTTCTTCTTCTTTCTGTTTTAATGGCGGTTGGCAGAGCAGACTTCACGAGAAGCGCGAGGTTCAATCACAAACTCGGCGCTGTTTACATTCTCGCGCGCGTTCACTACGGAGCAGCCTTCGGATGTGGGATTTCGCGCCAAAAAACAACGACGTGTCGACGTCATGACGTGTTCCTGTTCCTGTCATGTAGTTAATAATAATAAAAATAATTAAATAAATAAAACTGCGTCATGCCCTCATTCACTACTCACATTTGTCCACTCACTCAGTTCACTTGATGGAGTAAACGAAAACGAAATATAGTTAAACAATTTAATACATTTAATTTATTCAGTGAGTTTTAATAAATATAAGAAAAAAAGAATATAAGAAGGTTTACAGAAAAACCTCTTAAATAAGTTGTAACTTATATATATATATATATATATATAAGTTGTTTGAGTAGGCCGAACCGCTAGATGTCGTCATTGCGCTTTCCTCGCGGCGCTCTTCATATGAAGCGCACTGCAGCTCTGGCGCATGCGCGGTTTCTCTGTAACAATGGCGGCCAGGCTTCTCTTGCGCTCAGCGACCCGTGCTGCTGCTGCTGCTGTTTACATCCGTCAGCCTCTGCCAGCTCAAGCTCTAGTTAGGAGACTGGCGTCTGGAGGTACTGGTCGCTCAATGGCTTTATTTTTTGCGCGCTTGTTTGGACGGTTTGCGCTGAAGAGTGCAGCTTAGATCGAGGGTGATATCACCTGTTTGAGCAGCAGCAGCATCTCTCTCCCACCGCCTCAAATACTGTCAGACAGATATATATACACACGGGCTTGAAGGGTGCTATTGCATCATTTTTGTCGCAATGCTTTGTCGTTATTTCCTCCTTGTAGAGTTGAATTCGTACGAAGTCTAATCCTCTTACTTGCTGTCATCCTGATTAACTCAGTTACACTTGCGGGAAATAGAAATAGTTTGCATACCAACAATAAAGGCAGGGGAAATAGATTTGCATTTTAGATATAAATTTCTGTCGCGTAAGGTATATGTTAAAATACGATCAAAGAAAAATACATATACTATTCAGAATTATGACGTTAGCTCTTAATTTTGAGTCATCATTACAAAAGGCGTGGAATGCAAATGTGTGATTATTAGAGGACTTGATTGATTTGTCATACTTTTTTTAATTCATGTCGTACTTGTAATTAGGTTTTAGTGTGTCATAAGTTCATTGCACGAGTATTTATTTTATGATGCAGAAATGGGCTCCCAGTAGAACCATTAAGTAGGTCAAGCCAAATCCTTTACTATACATTTTGGAAAGCAACAAAAGTAAAATGCATGTGCAGTCATGGTGTGTAATATTACAACAGAGTGAACTTGTGTTCAGGCATTCCCACAGACGATGAGCAGGCCACAGGTCTGGAGAAGATTGTGTTGGAGGCGTCCAAGAAAGGAACTGTGAGTGTCTTGTAATCGGTTCTATTGTTCCGTTGTGGCTGCTTGTGAAATAAGAGTGCTGTGTGAGTTCAAAACAATCAATGCTGTCGACTCCACTAGGATCCGTATAACATCTTGAAACCGAAGGAGTATGCAGGCTCCAAACAAGACCCTCATATCGTCCCATCCATAACCAACAAGAGGATTGTTGGCTGTGTTTGTAAGTAATGGTGCTATCATTTGATTTTAGTAAAACTCATGCATTCGTCCTTGTGTCTCATAAATTTAATATTGACACGTTAGGATGCAAATAAAGACCAAGCTAACTAGTCTACTACTCGTCCTTTAGTCTAGTACGCGCTTATTGTGTGCATGAGCCATTATGACAACTTAATGATATTTGGTCAAACCTGTTAACCAGTGTGTCTTTGTTTCTTGAAGGTGAAGAGGACAACACTGCAGTGGTTTGGTTTTGGTTGCATCAGGGCGAGGCCCAGCGCTGCCCATCCTGTGGTGCTTACTACAAACTTGTTCCACACGAGTTACCCCACTGAAATTTACACTTCACCCCACAGGGGGCCTGAACACCCTCCTTCTGACTCAATCACCACAGATAATCAGACTTACGCACAATCTCCTCTACTAATCTCTGTTCTGAGGAATAGAATTGCACTTTATAGGGGCCTAGTTAGTTCTTTCTCATTGGGTGCTTCACATAAGCAGACCAGCAAATCTAAAATGCAAGATTTGGCAGTATTTTACTAATTGTGAATGTTGGTGTAATTTTTTGAAGGAATAGTTTACAATTTTTTTGCTGTGCAATATCAGCTGCTTACACATTCCAAACTTTCTTTAGAAATGCAATGCATTCCTTGCCCTGTTACATAAACGAGCTGTTACTTAAAAGTTTAAAAGCATTACAGAAGTTTGCACATTCTTGCTAAAGACTTTGTCTTGGAATTTTTTCAGTGTTTAGACAAATGTAGTACATTCCCAGTTCTGCGGGACTCAAAATATGCTCCATTTACTTTGAAAATAGTGAGACTGAATGCTGTCCTTGTTGAAAAATACTTTAAAATAAACGTAGTGTTTCAACACATGATGTCATCTCATTGCTAGTATCTTTGCAATTGACTTGCAGGAAGTGTCTTGAAGACCTGAAATTATCTTTATTTATTTTATACAAAAATATTTTTTTACATTCAGTTAGTATGCAATGTACAGCTCTATACATTACAGACATTTTTCACATTATTGGTGCGCAGTCAAACGCATAGATCTTGTCAAGTGCTTTGAGACTAATATAATGTTGGAAAAAAGAAATATATTTAAAAATAACTTCTGGAATGTACTCTTATGAGAATATTCCTCTTTGAACCAGACTAGCCCTTCATCAAGATATGCAAGAAACTTGAGGATGATTATTTACACCACACCCTGAAATGTACCACAAAATAATCTGCATTCATTTGAAGAAAAGGTAAAAAGGTTGTTCACGCTTATTCCACATGAACTAGGAGGCTATTCTCTTTTGCAGATACAGGTACAATGATGAACATACAAAAATGTAGCATTTACATTTTAACAGCATTTCACAGAAAATTTTCTCCAAAGTGATTTACAACAGTGCATTCACTGCTACATTTTACCAGTATTGTGTATACACTGGGAATTGATTCCAAAACCGTGCTGAGCTACAGGATGTGGTATGTAACAGTCTTTGAACACTTTGCAATCCATTTTACTTCATGTAAAATGGTCCCGAAACTGACTTGATCCTTCAGTATCAGTTTGTAGTAACTTGTGAAGGAGCTTGTATTAAGAAAGATAACCCGCATCAGTTTTGGTTTCAAGAGTTACAGAAGTCTGGGCTCTAAGGACCAGTTGTTTCAGAATAGTTCAGTATGGCTGCAGGCCTGCCATGTTGTACCCAGCAGGTGGATGCCAGATGGGTACCGGGTAAGGGTAGGAGGGCAAAGCAGCCTCGTACGACCCAGGAAAGGGGTTGCCCACTGGTGGACAATGCATAGAGTGGGTCTGAGCAGGAGGTATTGTTAGATGGTTTGGAAAAAGCACCGGCTGAAAAGGTACAGTCTTTAAATGTTCAGGTAAGTCTGCCCGAGGCAGGTAGGGCACAGGTAGACCGGCATGAGGGTGGAAGAGGATCTGCTGGGTAGGCAACGCTGTCTTTGCTTTCTCTTTCCTGTCTGTAATGCGATGTGGAGAGGCTCCTGGTATCTTCTTCAAGTAGGATTCATCAGTGGTGGGCCTCTTTAGGAGGTGCTGGGGGTAGGACATGTGCGGTTTAAAGGTGTGCTGTAGTGACACAGGTCTGCAAGGATCTCGTGGTAAGACCTTGTAGAAGCTGGAGCCATGAGGGACCCAGCAGGGTTTGGTGTATGCAGGTGAAGGCAGCCTGTAGGACGATGCAAGTCTGGTGGTGGGTTTACCATCCAAGGTCCATGGCGAAAGACTCCTCTGGGTCTTTTCGGAATGGGGTGGGCCACCTTGCAGGAAATGGAAGCGGTGGTAGTTGGTAAGTTCTTTGTTGCTGGGGTAACATCCGAGAGGCTTGCAAACTCCAGTGCTGGCAGCCTTGGATGTGGGCAAACGAGTAGGTGTCTTACTCTCGGGTTCTTTGGAAGGAGACTGGGTCGTCACGGCTATACAGTCCTCAGAGGAGACAGAGCAAGGAGAGGGACTACGGGACAAGGATCCAGATGATGAGGAGACAGGAAGGGGTGAGCCATCGGAAGAGTGCCGAGTGCGAGTAGAAGAAGGACACACAGGAGACTGGGAAGAGTGGGACAGCTGAATAACAGAGGGTCTCTCCAGTTCTGCACCATCCTCCGAGGCGGGAATGGTCAGGCTAGCTTGGGCCAGGCGTTTCTTCTTCTCCAAGGGTGAGATCACCTCAGTCGGGGTGGAAATATGAAGGAGAGAGATGTCTCTAGAGCAGGTGCCATGGTGGGGGCCGAGGACAGAAATGGTGGATGACTGATCAGGGTCTAGGCGATCTGAGGTTGCTAACCAGGGACTGTGATGGGAGCACATGCCTCTCTCACAGTGATGATCTGATCCCATTTTCTCCTGTGAACAAAAGGGATATGCTTTAGGACAGACAGATACATCTCCACACAAAGGACATTTAGAGATAAACACTATGCATCAAACTGTTATTTTGCTGGCAATATAAGCAACAATGTGAATATTGTTGTGCCTTTTATTTGGCCATTCAATTTCCTAAAGAATGTCATTAGACTGGCTGATTGACTATGACCTGTCCTTCTCCCAAGACTTGGAATATGGGAGTATTTAGACCAGTGGTGTCAAAATCATCTCCTTGAGGGCCACAGTCCTGCAGAGTTTAACACCAATCTGCTCCAACTGGGGTTGTAACGGTATACCGGTATGGCGGTTTATTGTTATATTGACATGTACGATTATCATATCATGCACATTTGCTTATCCCCGGTTTTGAAAAAAAAAAAAATGAAACCAGATCTCACCCGCGCTGCCGTGTATATGCAACTTCTTTCCGCCTGACTGCTTAGACTCCACCCATACCTGCACAGCGGCGAAAATGTCCGATACAGAGGCTTCAAATTTTAATCTCTATCTCCCGCCGAAAAAAAATAAAAAATCTGCTGTATGGGAATATTTTGGGTATCCCAAAAATGACAGTATAATACAGATGCCACGTAAAATGTGCGATTTGATAGATGGATGAATAAATCAAAATATAGCTGTGCAGTAAATCAAATCACGATGTGCGTGTCTGTGAATATACAGCGCAAAAAGGCTGCCATATATTGTAATCCTATATTCTGTGTCTGTATGAATGAGTAGCGCCGTTTCGCCTAGTAGATCTAGTACACACTCAAGTACGCATGATGCTCATGGTTTTAAAGCGTCTGCTGTCTCACTCACTATGTGAAGACGTGAAGACATGAACATATCCAGAGCTACTCTCAGAGAACACTTAATCATCATTTTATAATTTTATTTAAAAGAATAATCATCAAATACACTAACCGAAAACTCAAAGGTGTTTAGTTCAACCTGTCAAAAAAAATTTTTGGTTTAGCCTGAAGAAGTAATGACTGAAATTTATTACTGTTATGTATAGCTTTTTTTTTTTTTACTGTTACAACCCTAGCTCCAACACATCTACCTCAATTTTTTATTAGCTCCCTGTTGAAAAAAAAAAAAAAACAGCATATGCTTGTCCTGAGCCATTTATGAGCAGGAGCTGGTCCTAAGTAACTAGCTCAGGACCAACTAAAGACCAGCTAAAACCATCTCAAACCAGCTGCCAGCTTCAAAACAACCTTATCCAGCAGCCAGGTTTAGGTATATTTAATGAAATCTGAAGCTAAACACTGCTGTAGCCCTCCAGGAACTATTTGACATTCCTGATTTACATAGTACCTTAAACAGCACTAAATTCTTTTCTGTGAATGGGTTCAAACACCCAACAGTCCAGGGCTTAGGTCTTTAACCCTGCACCTGGTGATCCACTGTCATGCAGAGTTCAGCTCCAACCCTAATCAAAGATGCCTGATCCAGCTAAGCAAGGTGTTCAGGATCACTTGAAAAGACACAGGCCAGGTTGTAAGATTGGACATAAAGACCTATTGTCCAAGGTGTTTTCCTGGGATGCCCACATAAGACGATTGTTTTGAAAAATGAATGGATGTTTCAAATGGTCCAGCTCAATGAATCAATTCAACAATCTGTTTGTGTTTTAAAAACGTGTCGTCACAAAGCTGAACTTCTCCTAGCATAGTTCCAATCCTAATTGTTCATTTCACAAAGAGTTTCTTTGATCCAAGTGCATTGTCTTCCTGCTCACCTCACATTCTTCTCTCTCCATCTTCCTCTTCTTCTTGCTTTCAGGCTTACTTCCCCTGTTCTCAGGGCTCCTCTTGTACTGCTTTCGAGGTTTGGAGGGTGGTAGCGGTTTGTCCTCCTCCCCTCTCATCTGCCGCTCAAAGGGCAACACCAACCTGCACAAAGAAAGAGTTTTACTGTTGGAGCCGTGGCTTAGCAGTCAATGCACATTCTTTGACTGAGCAGTTGTGTTGCATGTGGGCAATGTGAGTTTCAGTTAAGATTTTCACCTGTAGATTTTCGAAAAAATGTCTGGTTTCTTTTTAGTTAACAGGTGAGTTTACCTTTCGTAGTGTCTGCGTGTGCAGGTGGCTGCGCTGGTGCTGCCTGGACTACCACCCAGCTCATCGTACACATTCTTCCATAGCCTCCGCGCTGTTACCTGTGAGCAAACACAACATTTTTAAACATCTCGATATTTATCGATTCTCATTTTTATGGAATGATATCGATTCTTAAATCCCAAGAATTGATTAGTCTGGCCTGATATCAGTTAATTGACTGAATGTTGAAGGGCACTTCCATCCAATATACTGCAATAACCATTGTGCTTTGGTACTTTAATTTTAAAAAAAGTCTCAGATTTCACATTCGGTCCATTGTATTCCAGTATTTAAACAATAAATGCTGTTTTGGTGCGGTTTAATATGGAGTGACAGATCGCTGTAGCACCTCAGTTCAACAGACGCACATAAACTGATCATCTCCTCCACATTAATAGTTTCAGCACAAAATAAATATGATTTGCCATCTGAAGGTAAGCTAAAATAAAGAGTACAGCTTCACAATCCGTATCCTGTCTCATTTAATAGCTTAATCAGTGTTTCAGCCGCTCAAAGGCATCTATATAACGTCTTGTAAACAATATGCAGATAACGTCACATTCAGGCTACCTTAGAAAAAAAATATATTTTGTGACCTTAAACTCATTAGTCAGATAGAAAACTAAACTGTAGAGAGGGGCATTTTGCTAAATACATGCAACATAACATTCATTATAAATTTTACTGTTCTTCAATCGAATATGTTTGAATATATATGTATATAAAAAAACAACTGAAGTAGAAATATTATTACGCAATTTTAACTTCATTAAGTGTAACCTTTTTTTTTTCATGAGAAAATTAGGCATGTACTGAACCTGAACCTAAATCGTGAAATTTGTGTCAAAACCCAGCCCTGGTATTTAGTGTGCTCTCTGAAGAGAGGGCTCAAAGCTCAGCATTTAACCAGAACCAAGAGAACTCCATATCCCAAGTTGGGATAGGAATAGTTAGGAGATGTTGGGGAGGGTTGCCAGAAAACTATTGTGGGACAGAGTTAAGTTCAGATTATTGTGCTAATTATCATGTTCTACCTCTATGACCCTTCCTAAACGCTGTTTAACTGGGAAGTGATCTCTGACTAAACCATTGGTCTCAAACTGAATTCCTGGAGGGCCACAGTTTTGCTCCAAATCATACCTGCTTGGAAGTTTCTAGTGATCCTAAAGACCTCGATTAGCTGGATCAGGTGTGTTTGATTAGGGTTTGGAGCTGTGGCCCTCCAGGACCTGAGTTTGAGACCAATGGACTAAACGGCACTTCATGCATCACCACTGACAATGGACTTTCTTTGCCCAAAAAGTATGGCTAATGTGAAAGCGCCTTATGGACAAATGTGTTCCATGTGCAATTTTAAATTAGCATCTGTGCTTGCAGTTTGTTTTCTTGGACTGTGAGTGTATTGCATGCAGTGAAGTGTCAGTCTCATCAGTCCTTGTCATAGTGGAACTTCGCGATTAGTCACTGGTTAGTTTCAGAGGTTGCCTCATATGTGTGCAAGTACATACCCAAATTTATTTTCACAGGCTGATAAAAGTTTCAGCTTTACAATGCTAATACCACCCTTACTGCCTGACACATTGCTAAATCAATTAATGACCGAGGTACTTTTCATTAACAGGTATCAGTCCTCTGAAGTTTGTTTGGTGACAGCAAACACATTCAGTTTAGTTGTGTTACTGGAAAAAAACTTTAACTGATGCAATAATGGCATTTTTTTTATAGCATGACTCTTTGAGTACAAGGTCAGACTTTCCACTCCCAGACCTAATTCACACACATATGCAAGACCCCCTTTGACCAAGGCTAAAATTACATGCAGACAGACATTGTTTTGTCAGACATCGTTTTTACTGACCACACGCAAACTCTTTAAAAATACAAACACTTGAGCACCTTAGAGTGAGTGGAAACTTTAGTGTGACAGAACAAAGCTTTGAAGCAGCATGTTTGGGCAGAAACAGCTAGGTGGAGGATGGACCCTCGTTCTCATTGTGGTCATAACGGTCACTGTTGTACTTATGGTGTGGCCTAAAGCCATCATAGTTTCCACTGTGCAAGAGCAAGTGGCAAATGCATGACCTGCTTTTCAACTTCCTCATTAGGTGCAGAAGCCTTGGGCAGTTGTTGGCATACTTGCACAATATATCGACAAGATAATGCTATCGGGTGTGAGTGAGAGGTGGGGGAGATAGACCAGCACCAGGTTGTGAAAGGTCTGTCTGGAGGTCTGTTTGCGTGAGGATACTTACTGCATCATATCCTCCAAGTGTCTCCACGGCTTTGTAGATTTTCCACAGGTTGACTAGAAAAAAGACAAGAGACACGATTGCGTCAATGAACAATCGTACAAATCAGGTTATGAGCCATAGATGGCATTTCTCATCAAAACGTATCATAATTTCTCATTGTGAAAATCAGTGAAATGAGGTGCCCTTCATCTCAAGGAAGTCAGATTAAATGTTATATTTTCTATTTGCTTTATATTAGGTATGCAAACTTCTTACCAAATTTTGGGCCATTCTGAAATACTTTTTAAAACTTTTTTTAAAAAGGAAGAAGAAAAAAACAAGATGAACAATAAAACGTTTAGCACAAATGTAGCCTCTCTCAGTAATGGTACCAAATGTTGATTTGTAGTTATTAATAAACATATTTTCTATTAAATAAAGTAAATATTTTGGTTAAATACTTTTAATAAATTCAAAATGTATTGTATTTATGTCCCATTATAAAAAGTCCAAATTTAGTCACTTTTAAGAGTGTAATGATCTGCAATGAGGAAAAATCATACTGTAAAAAAAAAAAAAAAAAAATTCGTAAGTAAATATTTTTTAATACAATTATAATTTGTTTTATTTTAGATAAGTTATCTAACCGTTGTCATAACATAATTTATAATGTGATCCACATTCTAGGAAAGTGTCAGATACCGTACATGATTTAGTCAGCATGTTTTATATATGAGATATATTAGTGGTTTTAATGAGTTCACTGCAACCCGAAAAATGGTTGCGGTTGTGTTCTGTTCTGAGAAATCAAATTAAATAGTGGTGCATAGTTGGAACAGCATAATAAGTAGACTGTTATATATAGAAAATGTCAAAGTATGTGTATCTGATCTTTTGCTTGTAAAAGCTAGTCGAATCAGACAGATTCCAACACGTATACGTTGTGTAACATGCCCTCATGCTCAGAAACCATGAACAAAACTATAGAAGGTAAAACAAAAGATGAGCCTCAGGCAACGCTAAACACTGGTTCACTTCACGGGTTTGTGACGACCACAATGTGTTTTGGTGAGGTGAATTATGGCTGCTGAGGGCTTCAAACTAAAACTTAACATATTGTAGGGCCTACACTGTTATTAACAGTTATATTTACATTAAATTTATTAAACTGCAGTACATCTGCATGATTTTGAGAGTATTTGAATGTTCAATGTAAAATCTACATCTTGAAACAAAAGCACTCATTTAAATGCTTTAATATTACATGCAATGGTCTTCAGACTCACTCTGTTTAAAGCCAAGATGGGGAATTCTCTCTATAGGCGTGCCTCTTTCCTTCATGAAACAGTACAGATTGGCCACAAAGGTCCTCTCTTCACCATCAGATTGGTCTGTTCTTGAACCTTCCTCACTGCTGTTGATGGACACAATGTTCTCCATCTCCATGCTTGTCTGGTGGAAAAATAGTGTACGGTTAAAAGTGACAAAAGTTGTCTAAAAAAAGTGCTTTTACTTGAAGAAAGAATATTTTAAGAATATTATGCATATTCTTGGAGTAGTACAATGTGACATTGTTTTCATATACCTCACTATTATACAGAGAGAAAATATTTTATTCATGATTAATACTTAAATAGTAATTAATTTAGATTGTGGTAGCATATCTAGTACAATTTAAATAAAATTACAAATATGAAATTGATTATTTATAAATAAATTAATTAACAAATTAATTAATTAAATATGTAATCAAATATTTTTCTTCAAATAATAAGAATTTATTAAGGCAGCATTAAGAATAATGCGAATTACAAGCAACATAAAACTTCCAGACACAACAGGTTAAGAAAATTTGAGGGGAAATGAAACGGTCAAAATAAAATAAAGGATCTCAAAAAAGGTGTCACTGACTTTATGAAAAAATATATTTGGTTACACTTTGTTTTGACAGTCCACTTTAGACATTCTCCTAAGTAATTTTGTAACTACATGTCAACTTATTCTGATTAATTTGCAGCTACATGTCTACTAACTCAGGTTTAGGGTTAGTAGAATAAGTTGACATGTACTTGTATAGTTTCTGATAGTCAGTATGCTGCATGTTGTGGACCCATCAAAATAAAGTGTTAGAAGATATTAAGCAGACAGTCTACTAATACTCTAATGACTGTTATAGTTGACATGTAGTTGCAAAGTGTTAGTAGATTGTCTAAAGTGAACGACACGAAATAAAGTGTTACCATATATTTTTAGAAACATTGTGAAATGACCTGGACATGTTTTTGTGAGAATCACCCTTGCTGAAAAATTTTCTATTTCGCACAATTCTCAGTTTCAGCAAAATTCAGGAGTTCCCAACATAATGGGTCAATAACCAATAAATCTACAGTATGCATGTGCACTGTACACGATATAGGCAATATATGAATATATGTGGGTGAGTTTGTGTCATTTACAGGAAGCAGCGTAACTGTGCTTCGAACAACCTTCAAATTTCACTTTCACACAAACAGCCGGATAAATCTTCTCACTGATTCATTTTCTCAAAGCCTCATGCAAAATTGCAGGTGATATAGGTGCTCATGCAACTCCGTTCCGAGACAAGTCATATTCAGAGTGTGAGACTGAAAACACAACAGCTTTGGCTTTCACCACCACTTTCAATAAGTAACCAGACATCCTGTTTGAAGGGAAACCGAACCACTGGTGGGGTTTTCACAAAAGAAAGCTGCACTATAGTGCTGTACTCCATGCTCCGATAAAGACACAAGTGCTGCAAACATGAGAAACTTTGCAGTTACTGCAAGAGGGCGGGTCAAATCTGGTGATTTTCAGCTGAAACACTAGAGTATGAATGTAGCCTTCCTTCTCTACATGATACTAAAAAAGTGAAGTGGGATTATGAGATATGTTCCTCACATCACACTTTCGCACAATTTGATCAAAAGGCCTTGTGGAAGAAGACTCCAGAATAAAGGGCTGTTCATGATAACTACAATTATAACCTACACAGAGGTAAACAACAATAAAAACACTGAAAGACAATCAAAATCCATGTAAATTTGAAGCAGCAGACGACAAAACTGCAACACACGCTTATAATAAACAATATCTTATCGTCCATTATTGTAGACACTTAACTTTATCACTCTTAAATTTATCTCACGAGCCACGCTATAACCACAGAAATATCACTAGGGCTAGGGCTGCACAATTAATTATAATTACAGATGCCACAATTATGTAATTGTTCAAAGTGGCAATTAAAGTCCACCTATGTTCTTATATTCTGCGTGCTGGGTTTTTCTCTTTCTACAGGTTATCTTAAGGGTGTTTGCATTGTTTTAAATCAAGTCTTAGCATAACATAATACCATTCATAGTTTTCCTTTTTTATTTATAGAATAAACCAGTCTAATGTATAATTGGCATTTGAGGCTTAAAACTATAAAGGCAATAAAGGTTTTTCAGTTAGAGTGTCTTCAGCTTGTTTATGTTCATGTAAAAATATGGCATGTAGTTGCCTCAGACAATGGTATAAACATTATTCAGTGTAAATTGTGATAATCGTAATTAATAATCGTGATTACAGTTTTAAGGGAATAATCGAGAATTATGATTTTTGTTATAATGGTGCAGCCCTGTGAAAAAGAAGTGTGCTTAATCTTAAAAATACTTTAAAAATACTGCACTTGCAGGTATTGCAATATTAATTATAAAAGGCCACTTAAGTGTACTTAGAGTTTACTTAAGTACACTTTTAAAAATGCACTTCGTAATAATGTCAAATGAAAAGTTTTACTTTAATGTGCATTTAAATTGTTTTAATATTGTGTCATGCTGTACAGAATTCGGATTTATTGACTAGCATATTAAAGCACATGTAAAGTACTTGATTATAATGTCATATTTATATTGCAACTTCATTACAAGTGATGTTTAGCTACAAATATATTTCATAACATATATATAGTAGGGATGTGCATCTCCATAACTGAGGCCGATGCGATACGCATCTCGATGCATAGCCAGCGATACGATACAGGAAAGATACATGAAGCAGCTAGCGATGC
>JAUMHE010000055.1:15865272-15884364 GCA_032359235.1 Enteromius mattozi
AAGTCTAATGTTTACCAGTACATTACAGAAAATAATGAACTTTATCACAATATGCTAATTTTTTGAAAAGGACCTGTATATATTATGTTACTATACAAATAAACACTGATGTAATTTAAAAAATCCACATAAATGTATTTATATATATATATATATATATATATATGTGTGTGTGTATGCATGTATGAAGAGGTTTTACTAACTAAAAACAAAAAAATCTTTTTTTATGATGTTACTGTATGTTTTTATTGTGTTTTACTGTGTTATTTTGCTGTATTTTTTAATCTAATAAAAATAACCCAACTACAGTTTGGTTGAAATTAGTTAACAGTTTTTATAAATGAACTTTTCATATATAAAAATGCATAAAAGTATAGTATAGTAATAGTAAATAGCATAAATATAAAAAAGAATATTTATAAATATATTTGACTATAAATTTAAATTTATATTAAATATAACATTTCAAAATACATGTATAGTGTGTGTATGTGTGGCAGAGTGTATGTCCAGATGAACGGTACCTGGTTTTGGACTGGACTCAGTATTGTCTGTGTTAGCAGGCTTGATGCCCATCTCTCTCTGTTTGAACATTTCTCTGGGATTAACAGAGCGCTGGGAGACGAGAGCCGAGGCTTCCTGTTACAAACACACACACAGTAGCAATCACTACATCAAGTATCATGACTGATAACCCTGATGGGAGTACAAGGAGTCTCTTCAGAACATAAGAGCTAGAGATACAAAGCAAGTGGTTATACTGAAAGAGGAAAAACAGAGCAAAACAAAAAGGCTGTATCTCAAATTGCATATCCATCCTACAGTATGCATGTTTAAAATACTGACAAAAGTGCCTGGGTGATGTAATGGATGTTAAAGTTGCATCATGAATGCATATGTTAGCTCATACTGTACACAACATGTTCAATGGTTGAGACGGTTCACTGATATCTATATCTCTATGTAACTTAATGACATTTTGCCAAGTACTACTACTACTTCATACTCAAAAGTACATATACTAACACTATTGATAAATCAGCACTGGTGACTGAAACCATTGCATTTAAAAACTGGCTTTAGTCAGAGAGAGAGAGAGAGAGATAAAAAAACAAGCCTTTTCAAGGCATTGTGGCATAATGATAAATCAGACATTCATTTGAGCCACAGTAAGGCAAGTTGAGAGAAGGGGAAGAGAAAGAAAGTAAAAGACTGAGTCAGCAGCAGAGGACATGCCACACTGTATAAAGAAAACAGGTTATAAGAAAGTTGAAAGAGTCCTGCTGTCGCTTGATGCTTCCTCTCACTCACGTTGGCTTTTTCCACTGACTCTCCTCGGTTAAAGGGTTTCTGTGCTGCCTGCTTCCTCTCCTTCTCCTCCTCCTCCTCCTCCTGATGGACATCAGCACACTTTGACTCTCACATACTTCGTTCTATTACAAAACCTAGTTAGCTGCGTTTCAAGGTATCATGTGACCCTGGAGCACAAAACCGCTGGGGTATATTTGTAGCAATAGCCAAAAATACACTGTATGGGTCAAAATTATCCATTTTTATTTTATGGCAAAAATGATTAGGATATTAAGTAAGATCATGTTCCATGAAGATATTTTGTTTATTTCTTATGTATATATATCAAAACTTTGTTTTTGATTAATAATATGCATTGCTTAGAACTTAATTTGGACAATTTTAAAGGTGGTTTTCTCAATGTTTTGTTTTTTCCTACAAACCATACATCAATGGAAAGCTTATTTATTCGGCTTTCAGATGATATATAAAAATAAATATATTTGTCTTAATCAGGCCAAATTCTAGAGCGGAAGTGAAAGCTCAGAGAAAGGCAGAGGAGAAAAATGTTGAATATATAAATATAATTAAGACATTTAATTCAAAAATGGATGGATGCACTTTTTTGGCCTTCAAAATCTTGCCCACCATTCACTGCAATTCTAAAGCTTTGAAGAGCCAGGACATTTTTAAATATAACTTTGCTTCTATTTATCTAAAACAAGTAAAGCATGGAGTAATTTTCATTTTTGTAAGAAGTGTTATGCATAGAGGAATGTTTTATGTGTTTTAAATTGTTAATTTACAGTACAAAGTGTATACAAGGCAGCTGCTTATATTAACAGTACACAAGGTTTATCTCATAAACAAGGGCTGTGTATCAAACAACCATGATCTTGGATGTAATCAGTTGTGGCCCTTGCAGATCGGGTCCTGAGACCTGTAACTCTATATGTGTGGCAGTGTGCCCTGTGCATATGGCCTAAATACAAAACCACAGATTGTCGCACACAGTCGCTGTCTCGCTGGGCTGTCAAGATTATATTTTGGAAATGTGGTTTAAAGATTATCTATGTGCAGATAGAAGTGTTAAGATGGTAACTAAAGAACAGTGGGTACAGACAACCACACTATGCTTGAAAAAGGGAAGTATTTGTTTTCACTTTATACATATTAGAGTTGACCAGTATGACATACAACAGTAGAGTTTGTTTATGCCAATTTAAGTGGCTACATGTGCACCACTCTGTCTGTAATTTAAAAATATACGTCGAGGTGAGACCTGTACATTTTCCTTTGCTTTCAGAATTATGATTTTCTGCCATTAACATCTCAAAAATGCTTTACACTTGATCAAACAGTCCCTTCCTGTCTTGATGGGTGATTTGGTGAGATTTAATTTTAATGTTTAAAAGTTTTTAAGGTTAAATTTGAAAGGTTAGTAATTCTAAACCAAGTGTGTTTTTGTGCTAGTATGAAGGCTTTAAACATATTGTGGCTTCTCTAAAGAAACTATGTCAGAACATGTCCAGAGCGGTGGTATGTGGATTTAAATAACCGCACAGGTGTGTGTGTGTGTGTGTTGCTCACCCATTGCTGTTTCTGCTGGCCTCGATTCTCTACCTCCTGCTGCTGCTGGTACTTCCTATAACACAAACACATGAGGTTTAAAATTAACACTCAGCAGGCGCTATCCACTTGGCAGATGACCTTACATCAAATTGCAACATGGACTAAATCTAATTTAAAAAAATGACAGTCTGACTGTTGGTGAGCTCATTGATAATTCATTCAAAAAAAATACAGCTCTGCCATAATTTACTCATGTCATTTCTGCTGAACACAAAAGATGATATTTAAAAAAAAAAAAAATGATGGTTACCAAACAGTTTTAAGCCAATGCAATTCAGTTTTTTGTTAATGGAGCCGAAGTCCATTCGGAAGGAACCAAAATAGTTTCCAAAAATCAAAGTCTTCCACAGAACAAAAGAAAGAAACAGAATTGTCATTTTTGGGTGGACTATCCCTTTAAGGACACTCAAATGCACAAGTTTATTTGTTCAAATGTTTCTGACCTTTGTTCATCTATCTGTGATGCCCTCTCTTTCGCTTTCTTTTCCCGTAACTCTGCCTCCTTAACCTCTCTGTCCTTCCTCTCTTTCTCTAAACGCTGTCTCTCATCTGTCGCCCTTCTCTTCTCCTCCTGAAGACGCTTCTCCTCATCTTTCTGCAAAAGGGACAAAAGCATTGAGCAAAACAACTCGATTAATCATGACAACTCAATAGTTTAGACATGTACATGTATTTGGCCTTGACTCATTAGATTCGACAAACACTGCTGCTGCAAAGTAAGTGTGAACTTGACAAAGCCAATAAATTCTCAGACATGCTGTTGAAAGCACCTAAGATATGCTGCTGATGCATGAATATGCATACATAAATTCAGTAGCAGATCTAGACAGGTGGTGCTGGAGGAGGTGAAGGGTTTTAGAGGAACTTCTATGGAGGGTCAGATAGCTCTCTGATATTACCAAAAATATCTTAATTTCTGTTCCAAAGATGAACGAAGGTCTTCTGGGTTTGGAACGACATGAGGGTGAGTAATTAATGTATTTTCATTTTGGGGTGAACTAACCCTTTAATAGGTAGAACTTGAGAGCAAATATATTTTAAGTTCTTATCCTTAACCCTGATTCAGAATCAAAATTTATTGACCAGAAAGCTGAACGTTTTCAACCAAAAGGTTTTAGAACTGCATTTAAATGCTTAATTTGTCTAATAGGAAATTAGCAAGTGGAAACTTTGATGCATGTATGCTGTATTACCTCTGCTTGGGCCCAGAACGTGTCTTTGTTGGTTTTCTTGATTTCAGACATGGCGTTAGTCTTCTGGTAAACTGATCCCTATATGGAAAAACAATGAGTGGTAAATTATGACTAAGCCCAGACGGGATATTTAGACATAGCATTTTCTGTGCTGATTTTAGTGGAAAAGTTCTGCGGAATCAAACTGAACATGTTAAAATACAAAAAAAAGAGCTGAGAGTATGACACTCCTATAGTTAAAAACATAAGCAAATTAGGCAGAATATGTAATAAACACCCATGCAGGGGGCGGGAGATCTCCCACAGCTTTCTCTGGAGTTCTTCGAGTGCAGATTCCATGTGGGCCTGATTATACCCAAAACAAGACTTAAAAAACGATTAACCTCAGGCATAGTGATATATGATAATACATCAAAATTTACACATTCACAATGTACTGTAGATATTTGACTCAATTGCAGTTTGTGGGTATATTTGGATCTCAGCAGAGAAATGAATCCAAACCACCACACATTCCGAGCATTCTGACTCATTCCCTGTGAAATTCCTGACGCAGCGCTTTGAAAGAGCATTTGAGATAAACAAGCAGCACACTGGCACTGACCCTGGCACCACTGTGCCATCATAAGACCTGTATGATGCCTTCCACTGCTGACAACAAACTAAACTTATCAAAGATTTAAAAAAGTAAAATAGCAGATTTTTCAGAACCAATGTAAAAGTGGATGATTACATCCTCTAAAGAAAACATGCATGCATGAGACCATGCACAACTCATGAACTCACAATAATGTTAGTAATAATAATTAGTGATAACTTGTTTGTACCAAAAACTGCTTTAATAAATGAACTGTTATGGCTCGTTTCCACTAATCTGACCAATCAGAACGCTTATATGCTGCTGCTATAAAAATGTACGGAGGGTCAAGCTGTGCTGTTCCTGGTTGCCACGGTAACTGTCATCTATGGCAGCTCCTTACCAGCAAAAAGACAGACACTGCGACACTTTATTTGATAAAGATAGCGCTGATTTTGTAGCTCCAGGTGTTTATGTATCCGCTGAGAGCAGCCTCTAGCTCGGCTAGTCCTTCTGACATTTGCCGCTGGCTCTGACGTCTCTGTAGTGATTAAACATGAGATACAACTCCTTTTGGATAAGATATATTATATATTTATTTTGAACTTGACCATAGTACAGCACTGACTTTGTTTGCTTTTGTCTTTATTTCCTCTTAAACTTCTATAAGGGCTATTATTGTTCATTAAAACTGACAAAAAAGGCAGAGTTGTGCTTATTGTCATGCTTTATCATTGATCGCTACGTTCCTGCATACAACACAAGATGTATTAGGGTGTTCCTTGTCCAAAAGTCTCACTGTCCAAGATGTACGTACACCGTTCAAAATTTGGATTCAGCTTGTTTTGAGGATTTTAACATGTTCTTATGCTCATTTTCTCATAAATGTATTCTGACGTCATAAATGTCCTGGGAACACAATAAGGTGTCATTCAATAACATTAGTTAACGTACTAACTAACATGAATGAACAATGAACACTACATTTATTGCAGTATTTATGAATCTTTGTTAATAAAAATACAGTCATTCATTGTTAGTTAACAGTGCATTAAATGTTGACAAGCATAACTTGATTTTAATAAAGCATTAGTAAATGTTGAAATTGACAGTGACGTTAAGATTAATGAATGCTGTAGAAGTGTTGTTCATTCTTAGTACATGTTAACTAATCAACCTTATTGTAAAGTGTCACCAATGTCCTTATTGCTACTTTTAATCAATTTAATGCATCCAAAAATCAAAACGATACCAAAAAAAAAAATTATGGACCTCAAACTTTTGAATGGTTTTGTATGTACACTCAAGAACTAGAAATAAAAAATTGCACTGGACACTACTCTGTTGCATTTTGGGCAAGGTATGTGTGTGTGAACTGACCACAGGCCCCTGCGGTCCGCTGTCTCTGAAGCGATTGGACTCTTTATGAAAGCTGTAGTTGGCTCCTGAGGCTTTGCCCACTTTCTGCATGATGGCTTCAGGCTCCACGTCCTCCTCTGCCCGTGCGTTTATCGTCACATGAGCTCCCTGCAGAAACAGCGCTGTCAGTATTTTTTGCCGCACACACACATTCACATTCTCAACTCAATTTAAACACACGTACGAAACCATCAGACGGCAGCGTAAAGATTCACAGATTTCAAGCGAAACATGCCCACGCACACACTTCCCTCGGCTTATTTATTAGCAACCTATGGCTGTGTGTAAGCTCTCACTGAAAACAGCTAGCTTAGAAGGACTTCAAAACAAACAAACACCTTCTAATGAGAAGAGGAGGCCTCCACCCATTTCCCTGTTTACACCAATGCGTCTGATGCAAGCAAGTGATTGGCTCAAATAAACAGGAATCTTGATTCAAACGTTGTTTCTCACTCATCGTCTCTCATACAACAACTTTAAGCACTTTAATGTCCATGGGGTTGATTTTTCTTTAAAATCTAATTCCATATAAGGAAATCCAACTTAAATCTATATTTCTAAATGTGTTCAACTAGCCTATTTTTGACCTGGCCTATTTTTTTTATTCAAACTGTAGTAATTGGACCTTTTAGTGAAAGCAACCGACTTCTCTCTAGTGACATATAGCAGACATATGGTAGTCCACTTAAAACGGCGAGGCTTGTTGCCAAAATGCCTCTAAAATGTATACAAATGCACCAGAAATTCAAGATATAAGGTAAAAAAAATAATGAACATAAGAAGTTCAATCAACAGTAGGACTGGCTGATTAAAATTGAAACAATATTTTTGTTTTTGCTCTAGAAAAATGTGGATTTTCTTTTGCTGGTTTTTAATTTAAGACATGCTCTGTGACAAGACTTTTTGGGGAGTAATTCTTCTTCCACACCCATGTCGCTTGCTGACGAAGTTTTGATAATAACAAGTTATTTTGTTCTGCTCAAAAAAATAAAAATAAATAAATAAAATAAAATACAATTTAAATACTGAGGAAATTGCCTTCAAAGTTGCCTAAATGAAGTCCTTAACGTTCCATATTTCTAATTGAAAATTAGGTTTTGAAATTTACATTTTAGACAAAATACCATCAGTGTTATCTGTATTTTGCCAACAGTTCCAACCGAAGCTACAGCAGAACACAGAAGTTCTTAAATAAATAGGTTAGGCAAATTATTCAATGACTCACTGGTGAATACTTACTTGTGAATACTAATATTTTAAAAATGAATGCATGTTTTTTCCCCATATTTTATATTTCTACATTAACAAATGTAAAAATGTAATCACAGTGTAAATGCCTTTCAGCTGCAGTCTATCTCTAGTGCAAAGTTGGATTTTTTTATACTGATTTCATTTAATGGATAACAACACTATAGTGTATTATTCCGACTGATTGGCTTTAAGAATTCAACATAAAAAACATAAAAATGCCATTATAATGGTAAAAAAAGCTCATAAAAATCAATTTAAGCTTGTAAATTTCACCCATTATTGGGAAAGTTAATATCTGCTTTAAATTTGGACAGCCATAATTCTTTTTTAGACACAGTGAGAGCTTGTGGTCGGATACTGTCACGCTCTGCATAACTACCAACAAAGCCAAACCAAATGAGTCTAAAATATAGCCCATGATGTCATATCCTGTTGTGAGCGTGTTGTGAGTCATAGTCAGAGTTCACAAACCGTTAACTCAATCACAATACCAACAGACTAAAAAGAACAATAAAAGTACAGTCACCTTAAGGAAGTTGGCCATGGAGCTCACATGGTTCGCACACTGGCCTTTTCTGGCATCTTTAACACCCTCACCAGTCTAAAAATGAAAAGAAAAAAGAAATGTTAATACCTTAAACAAAACATGGCTGCAAATATGCACGTTAAAGGGGTCATATGATGCAATTTCTATTTTTCCATTTCTTTAGTGTGGTGTGTAGCTGTTTGTGCATGTAAAAGATCTGCAGAGTTACAAAGCTCATAGTCTCCAATAAAAGGACATATTCAATATAAAAGAGAAGGCTGATCCAGACTGGGCTGAAACACCTCATTCAAACACGCCCCCCACATGTCTACGTCATGATGTGGTAATATTTGCAAAATGCAGCCCAAGTGTTCACGCAAATGTTCATGTTTTATTTGGCCTTATGATAGTAGATGCAGTTAGGAATCATTAAAGTGGTCATATGATGCATGTTTTG
The DNA here is from genome assembly GCA_032359235.1 of Enteromius mattozi. NCBI lineage: Eukaryota > Metazoa > Chordata > Actinopteri > Cypriniformes > Cyprinidae > Enteromius > Enteromius mattozi. Next base: position 15,873,618 of record JAUMHE010000055.1, read on the forward strand.
TTTCAAGTTTTCCTTTCTCTTTGGAGTGTAACAAGCTGTTAGTGCACAGATAAGATCTCTAAAGTTGCAAAGACTAAAGTCTCAAAACCAAAGGGATATTCTTTATAAAAGTTATGACTTGTTCACACCCTCCTAAAACGGCCACAGTGTGAAACCAGCGTAAGAAGACGGTAACCTGCACGCTATGCAGGACCGAGCTTTCATGGCACGGCAGTACCACAGTCATCCACGAACACTTAAAAACAAAACATGTTGGTGTTACGGATGGCGAAACATCAGCAGGGTAACGTTAAGTAAAAACTGTATCTCTTCATCCTGTAAAAGTTGTATAGTTTAAGTGCTTTTGTTTAAACTGTTAACTTCGGGACAGTCGCGCTAGATCGGTTCACTTGCTACTCGCTAGCATCACATTGCGTGATCACCTCATGAGCAATAGTGATTAGTTAAATGGAGCTACTTTAGATTAGCTTAAATTACACGGTGCGAATAACAGTAGAATATTACATTCAGTGATTGTTGTGGTTTTCAGCGAATGCAAATAATAGTACATTTGTGACTGTTAGCTTTTTACATTTCTACAGTTTTTTTTATAGTCCACTACAAAGTTAACTTGTTAACTAGGAAATCTGTTTTCAAACGTAATTTACTGTGGTTTTACTTATGCATATATCATTCTATTATACAAAATTACATTATTTTAGCTGTTTATATCTGAACAACTGAATATGCCAGTGTATTTTTAAACAATAAATATATATATAATATATGGTTTTACATAGTTATAAGCAAAACATCAAATTAAAGAAGCGTTTAGCTTTTATCCGATTAATCGAAAAAATAATCGCCCAACTAATCGATTATCAAAATAATCATTAGTTGCAGCCCTAAATATAATACACCAGTTTAGTCCTGATTAATTTTTATATCGTATTTTGTGAATAGCAAATCTGACTCATAAATACATTTGACGGAGGCACTTTACTAGGGCCGTATGGGCAGTAAATCCCAAGGGCACTTCTGTAGTTCTATACAGTCAAGAAACAAAATCAATGTGATGAGTTACAGAAGGAATGGAAAACCCACCCAGTTGATAAGGACGTATTTGGGAAGGCCGGAGTTGGGGTCTTGAACACGGCAGAAAGCGTACATCACCTTCCCGCTGTTCAGCTCCTCAACCAACTCCTCCAGACCACCATCTGAAAACACACACACATGAGAAAACTCATGATGCTATCCTACTACAATCACTAATCAACTCAAGTTTTGATGCAAAATCTTATATAAATAACTATATAAAATCTGACCGTAAAATTTAACTGGGTGAGCCAGATACACCATTTGCATCTTGACCCAGGTTTCAATGGAAGCTTTAGACGTGATGTTATACAGACTTTGATGTATGAGTTAGGTTTGTCTCAGAATACTTTAAAAAATTGCCTGCAATTTGTTGATTTACAGGAATATGCATCCTTCTGATGAACCATTCAATTTTTTTCATTTGAAAGTAAAAGTTTATGCAAGTAAAATAAATATATTCATAATAATTATGTTGTTGGACTGTTAAGTTCAAATAAAATGTTAGAGTTGATGCTGCTAAATTATAATATATTACGACAAGAATATTGGAAAATATTTTCATGCATTATTGTTTTCTCTAAAACGATAAATTCCTTCATTTCAGAAGAATTTTGTTAGATATAGTTTTAGTTGAATATGTGTGTGTGTGTGTTTGTATATTTATATAACATGCATGTTCCACTGGGTCCAAATGAACACAGAAATGCAAACATCATACGCAGATTTTGCTTACATTATGAGCTGAAACCAGTTAAAACCGTTGACTTTTAATTAGGCCAGGGTTATTTAAATATTAACACTGAAGTCACGCTGTACTTCAAATCAATATTTCATATCAAAGGACTTACGAGAAAAGTTCGGGAGTCCCAATGTATTACATAACAGTATATTAGAAGTATATTAGTCTATAAAAAAGATACTATGGTTAATATTTTTATTCATTGGAGTGTTTTAACAATTCAGTTACAGTGATGCGTTATTAAGACAGAGGCTGTGCACATAACATTCCTCTACCCAAGTTAAAATTAATGTTTATTCTCAGTTGGCCACCTCCATTTCCTTCACACATGTAGGAAGAACTTTGTATGAATCTTAGCCTGTCCTTGACAGGGTTAGTGGACCGATCTTGTAATTAACACAAAGAACACACTTCAGGCTGAAGATAGACATGCACCGACGCGGTTTGCTTTATCTTTTACATTCCATATCACATGATACTAATGTAACTGTAACTCACTAAATGAGTCTCCACGTGATCAAAAAAACCCACCTCCTTTCTCTGCCAGCCTGATGTCATTGGTGTTTCCCTCGTAGGTGAAGAGAGCCCTGAGGAGACATCAAATGCATTACATAAGCGTTAAACAGCCAGGTCACTGAAGACTGAGGGCAACACAGCTCTGCCATTCAAATTCAAGTCAAAACAAAATGCCTTTCACAAGCAATTTTACTTCCATAATCTGACGCTTTTCAAGTAAATCAACATTTTCAATGAAAAGTAATAAAGGGTCAGACTTCTTAACCACCAGGAACTGATTGGATCTGTGATGTCAGCCAGAAAGGTCATTTTCTGAGGTGGAGCAAGTTATTATATTATGACACATACATTTGAATTCACATATTTGGAACAAGCTTTTATCTAAACTGACTTACAGAGCATTGAAGGTATATGTTTTTATCAGTTTGTGCATGTCCTAAATCAGACTTCTATCTTGCTTGTTTAGTAAGATTTGTGATTTTAGTTTTTGTATTTCAGTTCCGATCTCTTAAAGGGAAGGTTTACTAAATTATTTTTTCTGTCATCATTATTCACCCTTATGTATAAAATTCTTTCTTCTACAGAACATAAAAGACAATATTTAAAATATTGCTAGCCAAGCAACATTGGAGATCATTGACAAAAAACCTGTATCAAAATATATTCTTTTTTCTTCCACATAAGAATGAAACTGAAACTAAACCGTTTTGGAAAAACATGAGGGTTTGTAAAGGTTGAGGGGATCATTTCTGGGTGATCCATGTAACTTAAGACCTAAAAAGAAGACATTCTGTAAAACAGCACCATTAAAGTAAATTAGGCCAAATGTTACCCCAAAAAAATACTTGAAATAAAATGACATTTTAAAATGACAAAAAAACCTTTAAACTCATTTTATGTCAGCTGCTAAGGCAATACATAAAAAAATAATAAATAATAATAAAATAAATAAATAAAAGCTATGTTTAAAACAAACAAAAAATAATAAAAACTATATAGACATACTAAAAACAAAACAACAAAATAATAAAAATTATAAAAAAAAAAAAATAATAATAATAGCTAAAATTCTAGCTAAAATGAAAATAAAAAACCCCAGAAATTTCAAGTATTAATATAAAAGCATGACACTAAAATACCGTTATTGACTAACGTCAGCAGAACGCAACCTCAGATAAAACTCAGAAACTAATAGATAGGTAGTGTGAACTCAGTTCTGATTTTCTCTAAACAAAGACAGTTGTACAGCAAGGAAGCTGTGTCAACTTCCTCTTTGAAACACAGAGCCCAAGTCAACAGAGGTCTGAAACAGGAAGTGCTGTAATGAGGAATAAGAACTGCTTATTTCTAGAAGATCTCTCAGGTCAGATCGTCCTGTGACATACATGCTCTGTTGTGGTTTGAGATGGAAATGAAAGTTACAACTGTTAAGACAAAGCTGCTTCTTTAACAGGAGTTGTTAGGTCGAGCCTGTTCCTTCCGCAGAATTTATGATGACTCATCAAAACTGCTGATTTTGTGACATTTCGTCTGTCAGATTACCCTGTTTAACAGTGAACATGCAGATGCAATAATATCTGAGAGCAGCAGGAGCCCATCATAAACTCCTCCATCTGTGCACAAACCAATCTCAAGTAGTGCTTGACAGGCTTTTTTAAAATACCAGTTTAATACAGGCCAGAGAGAACCATCGACGAGGTTCACGAATCCAACAGTAAGTCAGCAGTGAAAAGGCTTCTAATATTGCGCTACAAAATTCCTTATAAAATTTAGAGGAAGTGACACTTCTTTCTACAGGCATATCAGCACAATATGACGTGGTTCATGTTTAAAGTCAATATTAAATGTGTGTTCTGAGTTTGTCACGCCACAGAAAAATGTGTTATTAACTACCCAGCCAAATTTGAATGCTAAAAAAAAAGCGAAGTAAATAAAATAAGGTTTGAATGGTAATGCACATGTGTGATTTCTCTCAAATGATGTCAAATCTCTGGGTAGAATTAATGTAGGTCATTTATAATCACTCTTCATTTCTGAAGCGCTCATGACCCGACTCAAACTGCCTTTCCTCAAGAGCATCCAACGCTTCTCGGACTCATTTCCACTTCTTGACTCTGAAACTTACTCACACTTCAAGGTGCAAAGCTACAGGACTTTGGTCTGGTGTCAACCTGTCAAATATTAATATCATTTCCGTATGAGCACAAACCACTTGCACAAGACCAGGGGAAGTCTCTTACTGCTCTCCACACAATTGGCACTGAAGTAACAAAGAGCAATTATTTTGGACTACAAGACAATGAGATTGCATGCAAATTAAGCCACAAATAAGTTAGTAGGGAGGGTCTGTCAACCCAGCAGCCATATATGGACAAAAACTACAGGAAAATAAGGAGGTAGGAGTGGTTCAACATTAGTGCACTTCTCAAACCCCATGAAGTTGGGATGCTTATGAGCTGATCTCATACATGCAAGCATGCAAAATAACACTGCACTGAGGTCAAAGCATGTGCGTAATTTAATTTAAACTTTCATCGCTGGCCAATGTATTACTGGGAGGAAATCATTTCTGGAAGACTGAGTGTTTTTGTGCACGAGTGTGAATGGATGAGGGCACGCGGATGAAGTGCAGTGATCTCGCGAACATTATAAATGATTCGAATGAGGGTGTATGTTGTGATAAACACAAGCAGGGCGATCAAAATGCCAAAGGAGCCGCTAACATGCTAAACATGAGGATGTTAGTGTAACAGAGACACTACCCTTCAGTCACTAACGTTACTCACCAGTTAGTCTCCGACTTCTCATCCACCACCTCCTTATAGGCCGCGGTAATAGCTGGGCCGTTTTTGCTCAGGTTCACAGCCATGACAGGGAAATCTGTGGGGTTTTGACCGTCCGACGCCGGGGACAGACGCTGCAGTGGACTCCGGGGGTTGATGGGGATCTCTCGGCTCTACGCAGACAGGAAGCGCGCAGCGCCACATCACGTAGCTCTCTTTACTCCTCCCTGGAGCGACCTTACGAACCCTACTATGGTGACGGCGTAGCTCATGAATATTAATGACGCAATGCGAGGTTCGCCCAGAAAGCCTTCCTGATTCGCTGCAGAGCTGACGCTAGCGTGTGGGCGGATGTCAGGTGGCGAATGATGACTCGGCTTATGAATATTAACGAGGCTATGAGAAGAGGCCAACTCTCCGGGTGAGCCTTCGTCGTAGTAGATTTTTTGTAAATGAAGCGGCATCGACATCTGCTGGACAGGAATGAGACACTTTTCTAAATAATAATTCAATGACATGAGACTGAATGTGTGTAGTAACGCTGCTAAACCGTAAAGCCTTTAAACAACTTGAAATAACGAAGGTTTTGACAAAAACACATAGTTTTTTGTTTTTTTTTTAAATTGAGAAACAGCACATTTCTGCCTTTCATATTTAAGACAAAGGATGGTCAGAATTAGAAATATATATGGCTATTTTAAACATTATTAATGATCAATTTTCTGCCCAATTTTAGAACAATTTGATGGAAAAAGATCATTTTTAAAAAGATAAATCTTTGGAATTATTATTCATGTTTTTTTTGTACCCAAACATTTTAATATTAGTATCTTATGGTTTAAAATTACAGCTATTTTCAATAGCAGACTTGACATTTTTAAAAATATAAATCTTTGAAATTTTTTATTATGTATTTGTCTGTTTGCCCCAAAATTGTGAACGGGTAGTTTTTTATGCTTTAAACTATTAAAGAGCACAACTGTATTTAACACTGAAAATACTGAAATGCTTCTTGAGCATCAAATTAGCGTATTTAATTTTTCAAGGATCACATGACACTGAGTTATGAAACTAAACTTTCATTGTTGCATAAATTATATTTTTAACATTATTCATTGGTGAAAACTTTTTATTTTTTATTTTTAAGAAATGTCTCCGAACAGGATTCATGCTGCATTATGAAAAATCTTTTGATATTGGGGTAAAATATGGCTGTGCTTTGCATGCATGTGTGAGATTCCTCCATTAGATGAAAAAAAAAAAAACAGTAATTATAATGTTTATTGAGTGAGTGCAGTAGATTAAGAGTCTGAAAGTCTGTGCTGTTTAGCAATAAATCCAAGAGAATATATTAAACAAAAGGAGCTTTATTCACTAAAGTTGACACCTTGGAGGTTAGTCTCAGCTGTACTGAGTCTGAGGAGAGAGCAGGTTAGATGACAGGGTTTTCTTGCACAAACAGTTAGCAGGAGAGGTCATTATGGCTCTGTGTACGTGTGTATGTGATACACAAAGTAGTACAGTCCCAATCAACAGTTAAAACACAAAGTAAACAGTACAGTACAGTTGCTTATACATTGATGGTTAAGGCTAAGGTTTTATTGAGGGAGGTGAGAGAATGGAAAAAAGATCCCTGATATCTTGCAAAAAGCTGCGGAAAAAAGGTTGTAGCCTACCAGAGTGCAAAGCATGCTTATACTGGCTTAGCACAATCTCAAAAAGGGTTGCAACTCGACCAGGCTGACTGCATTTGAGCTGATGACTGGAAGACGACAAATAAATAGTAAATAAATAAATAAACAAACATTCTACTTCCAGATGCGCAACCAGTGAGCCACATTTAGTAGTGAACAATTTGCTGATAAAAAGACGGTATCATCAGTCTTTGAATCAAAGTTAGGAGAAGTTGGCATAAAATTGTACATTCAATTCAATTTAAAAGAAAAAAAAAATCAACACCACCATGTTTTCCAAATCCAACCGATTGCTTTTTTTGGTAAAACACAAAAGGAGAAATTTTGAAGCATGTTCATGCTGCACTCCTCCACACAGAGAAAGTGAATGGTGACCAAAGCTGTAAATAGCAAAGTCTTCCAATAAACATTTACTAAAATTTCAGTTTGGAATAAACTTTTATGGCACTTTTTATTAAAAACTTGAAAGTTCATGGTCCCCATCCGCTTTCATTGTATGGAAATAGCAGCGTGAACATGCATCAGCATTTCTCCTTTTGTGCTTTACAGAAGAAAGTCATCAGTTCTGAGCAAATGATCGCAGAATTCACATTTCAGGGTAAACTATCCCTTTGAAAGTATATCCAAAGCTATACCGGACACAAAATATCAATTCCCTTGGTGAAAGTACACATATATGGTGCTAAATCGAATTCTGGCAATATTTAGCCCTTTTCAGGGAGTCTTGAGCCATGGGCTTGTGAAGAGCAGCACCAGGAGGTGAGAGCGAGGAGATGTTCACACTTCGTCCCAACCCCTCCGAGCTCCAGTCCAGACGAGTGAAGAAAGACTTTTTTTTCATTCTGCTCCGTGTAAACATCTTGATCATCCACCTCTAAATAGGCAGCCACGAGTTAATGAGTGCGTTTACAAAAATGCATTTACAGTAAAAGGAGTCCAGCACCTGCGCTGGTCATACATCAAACGTACCATCTACTCGGTCGAAAGTTAGTAATATTAGTGACTACAGGAACAAGAGTATCTAAAGATTATTAAGGAATATACTCTTGCAGATTTGTAGAATAGATAAATGCTAAAGAGCCGAAAAATATTGCATTCATACGCTATGACGTGCCCATTGCCTGCAAATCTGAAAGGGGCATAATCACATTTGGCAGAAATGGTGGTATATGTTCATTTTTTTCTCCACACAGTCCCACCGTTCAGCATTTTTTTTTTCCTGCAAGCAAATCGGGTGAATTTTTAAGACAAGTATAAAAATCTGCCTTGATGCCTAAAGCAACTTCACAATACTTATCAAAACAAATACTTACACATCTGCCAGATCATGCACATGCGGCCGAGGTGAATTCAGTTCAGTGGCCGTTCGCATAAGACAGGCTTTTGCGTTAAAAACAGGTTGACGGAGTTCCCATGTACACTTGTTGGACAGTGTGTTTTTTGTACAGTAAAAATGGTTGACGTGCCCCCAGAGCAATCCGAGTGGTCCACTCTTTTGAAATAAACACCGCGCATCAAACGATAAAGAAAATACTGTTTGAAGAAAAAAACGTCCATTGAAAATACAGCATGAATAGAAAGCAAGAGCATGTCCTGTGTGAACGGCCAGCTTAATTCAGAAAACCACACTCGAGGTTAAATAAAGAATATGTCAAAAGGAGATATGATTACAACCAAATAAAAAAAAAAACATTGCATGTCTAATAAATAAAATGAACACTGTGTCCTAATGAGATGCAATGCAACGCGACACAAGATTAAAGGTGTTACCATTTTGCTTTTGTCCGAATCAACAGTGATGGTGATACGAGATGAGCGACAGGTGATTCTAATTAATTTTTTAATAATTCTTTCAAAATAATTTTTTCAGATAGCAATTCTCAGCCGGTCAGATTTTATTGAAAGTATGGTTACCTGCCCAATACGGTGTGACTGTAGCTAAGAAAGTGATTCTGCTTTTGTGAAAGAAAAATGTCAGGCTTGTCTTTTCTGACTGATGAACTGGGTTCACTTCTACTTTACATCTGGAGAATTAGATACACCATCTCTGGGAAAGACTTGACAAAACGTGGGAACCAGTTTTCTTTTGAGCTACAAGGACCAATGATATATTCATTTATTTTAGATTTGCAGCCAAAAAAAGCAATTGTAGCAAAAACAAATTCTTTGTAATTCTATTATAACTTTTTGTAGGATCTTTTGGTCTTGTATCCCATCATTCTCCTTTTCTATCAGAGTTTTGTGCTCATTTTACATAATGCAGATTGTTGTCATATGAAAGGTATGTTTCTCTGTTATTGTCCATAATAAAAATAACACACAAAAAAAATAATTTAAATCACTGACAATGATCAGACCTATCCGTGTTTAGTACAATATAAAAAGTTTCATTTGTGTTATCATTTTGGTATGAATTTAACGCCATAATGAAAGCGACAATGGATAATTCACCTCATATCTTAAAAACACCTCGAAATACACAAGAACTTTCAGAAGAACAAGTGTATTTCACAACAAAATTGCATCAAGTCGATTATATACTTTAAATATTGTTAAAACTCTTAATTTAAATGAAATTACATATTTATTCATTGCACAGTGAGAGAGCAGTGAGCTTTCAGAGAGCTCCGCCCACACATGCTTCTGTGATTGATTTTGTCACATCTTGCTTGTCTGTGCCCCCATACCCTTAAAAGTTCACTATTTGTAGTGGTGTCCAAAACCAAAGTGGACAATGAATTCACTCAATGCAACTGCTGTAACTAGCGTACTACCGATGTACTATTATTATTAGTGATTAGTGAAGTAATGTAGGGAGTAGTGAACGAGGGTGTAGTAGGGCGATTCATTGCATCGCATATGGTTAGGACACAGTGTTACGTTTCTTTTTTTTATAGCACAAAGATATAGACTCACTTGACTATTTTATGACCTCCATTTGTTCAAAAATTGAATCACATCTGCTTAGTAGGGACACAACCTTTTCCTAATCACATTCATAGTGTTTTACGGGATAACACTGAAACGGCAGGAAGTTGGCAGGCGGAGACTACAGTAAGGTCTTTCTGACACTCGTTTTTTTTTTTTTTTTTTTTTACATTCTATCGCAAACTAGTAGAAACGAAAGTGCACAGACAACTATGGTTTCCACAGGGACTCCGACGGGACGGTGCGATGGTTCAGACATGATCAATCCCATCTCGTCGCCTTTCCAACTTCAGCCCAAGGTTTCCTCATTCAGTGATGACAAGAGTAAGAACGCCAACAGTAACACTGAGAAAAATCACAATGACAGTAATAAGAGAACTAACAGTAGTAAAAGTCTAACTTCCTGGGTTGTGGTACCCCGAGGTTTGTCCGGTTTTACAGTTTTCCTGGAGTGCTCCAGGCTAAGCCGTTGTGATGGCGGATCTGGGAGAACGGCACATGACAGCGGGTTCAGCACATAGCGGCCAACGTGTTCCAGCGGCTCTCACCTCCTCACCTCCGCCTTCTGCTTCCCTTCCAAGGGTCTGGTGTTTAGACGTCCTCAACATTCACTTCTTTTGACTCCTCTTGTTCAAAGTAAAAACACGTTTCTCTGTCCGTTTGATTTTGTAGTGTTTTAGTGGCAGGCACTCTCACATGGCGTACTTTTGTGTCCATTCTCTCGCTAGTCTGTTGTACCTACGAGTAAAAAAAGGATACACTCTTTATGATGTAATTCAAGCTACATTTCTGTTTTTATTTTTTACTATTTATCAGTGGGCAGGAATGCTTTACATAAAGTGGATATAATGGGATACTTTATATGCTTTAGACTATGGAAGCATATGTGTAGCAAAATTTAATTTGCAATGCAATAGTAGTAAATAAAAGGTGCTAAGTGTCACATTGATTGATTTATGATCTTATGTCTATATATGGCATGTACACCTGTTGTGTGCAACTCCTGGACC
>JAUMHE010000055.1:15884643-15894723 GCA_032359235.1 Enteromius mattozi
TTTAACACCAGGTATGCATCAAAAGGATATTTCTTGCTTCCGGTTTCAAAAACGAGTGCAAAGCAACGGACTGTAATGTATAGAGGAATGAAAACATGGAACGAATTGCCATCAGACATTACATGTGTTTCAATAAGTAAAATGAGGTTTAAAAAAATGTTGAAGAAACATTTAATGGCACAATATTGAGTGGATTGTTAATTTTGACGCTATGTATGTATTCTGGGTTTTTATGTTTTTGTAGTGGTTTTTTATTGTTATGTAATTTTGTTGTGTGTATGATGGACCCCAGGAAGAATAGCCACTACTTTGGTAGTGGCTAATGGGGATCCAAATAAATAAATAAATTCTAATCATAAATTGACATGCAAATTAAAAATTTTCATAGAAAAAAAGTCAATGGATTTCTTAGATATAGCTGGTATCACATATCCCCGGTTTCACAGACAAGGCTTAAGCCTAGTCCCAGACTAAATGTAAATCTGTTTCAACTGAAAGAAACTTGCACCGACTGATCTTAAAACATGTTTATATTTATATTGTTTTTGCATTAATATGGAGGTTCCGTGAGATATTTTGACAATATATTAATACACAATTATTTACAGAAAAATGTGTGAATAATCAGGTTTTTTTTTTTTATTTGAATTGATTCATAGACAGCAGTAAGGTTACCCTTTTAAAGATGTTGGTTTGATAATATTAGTTAATTTTACTGATGAATATGCATTATAATTAATTTCTAATTTTATAGGCTCCTCAGAAAGAGATCAGGATGGCCCCCTTCAAAATTTAAATTCGAGAATCCGGCCCTCAAATGAAACTAACTGAATAGCCCTGGCTTAAACTTAGTCCTTAGACTAAAACGTAATCTGAGCTGTTTCAGCTGAAAGAAACTTGCACTCACTGATCTTAAAATGTGTCAGTGTCACTTTGTTTTGTCTTAAGATGCACGCCGGTAATGCTATTTTTAAGGCATGTATATAAAAAAATTACTTAAAATGTCCTAAATGAACTATTGCCTAATGTTGGTTAAGGCTAAGCCTTGTCTATGAAACCAAGCCTTTATGTTTAATTTCACACTTAAATAGTTAATTCATTCTAATCTAACAATCAATGATAAAAGACTTTTACACAAAAAAAAGTAAGATTTTTGTAGAAACCATGATACATTTTTTCAGGATTAATTGATGCATTCAAAGTTCAAAATAGCAGCACTTATTTGAAAAAGAAACCTTTCCTAACACGATGTCTTTACAGCCTTTTGTGATCAATTCAATGCATCCTTGCAACAATAAACAATCCATGTACAGCAATACATTCCTTCAGATTTTTTTTTTTTTTTCTTATTCATACATTGAGACACTCCCTGAAATCTTACCTTTGGATACAGTTAGCGCAGGTGACCACTGAGATCGCAGGATGTCCAGACAAATACTACCGTTACTGTTAATATTGGGGTGGTAGATTTTTGTTGTGAATGCGACCTGTCAATCAATGCAGAGAATATTGATTACAGCATGTCAAGTCATTACGTACTTTTGCTCTTTTTATAATATCACAAAGCAACTGACCTTTGGTGGTTTAAAGGGGTAGTCTGTTGGGAAATGAATCGTAAGGAAGAAAACCCCTCCTTGATATGGACTGTCATTCTAAAAACCAAGAACACAGCTTTGCTAGTGTATGCATGTACAACTATCACGAAACAGGCAACATTTCAACGCATCACAGGACCAACTAACTCAAAAATGTAACATTCTGTTATTTTTAGTGCAAAATGTACGTACTGTGATTGCATGTGGACATCAGCCAATCAGAACAGATGCTATTTACATATTTAGTGCTTAAGGTACAGTAACTTGATTAATTCACTAAACGCTACTTTTGTGACATGGTTAGCTTTCTAGCAGTAGCCTATTACATTACAGTACATATGATTTCACTTAACACAAACAGTGCAAGGAGAGATGACTGAGGATGATGGTGAATGATTTACAGATCCTGAGCACCACTGACAAGCATCTGATCTTGTAAAATGTGTGGTAAGTACTGACGCTCATTAGTATAAACAGAGTACGTGCCATTGCAAATCTCGAACGTGAAACTGAAATGTATTCATGCATTTTAATAGCGGCTCCCTGATGCCCACATTTTATATACAGTATAATTACCTAAGGATATAACTGCGAGAGAAAGTATTGAAATAGCATTATAATATAGTGAGGTCTAGCGAGTGTGCATAGATACTTCTGGTTGTGCTAAAAGCCAGTGCAGAGAACTGGAGAAATCCAAATATTACATTGTGTAACTGTTTAAAGGATTTATCATATCTCTTCATATGCAAATAATATACAGGCCGCTATCATTACTATACTATGAACGCTAACCTGATCTTCTTAAATATCCATGTCTCAATTGTGCACAAACGTCAGTTTCACATATTTTATCAGAGTCAACGTTGCATCAAACATTTTTTTTTAATGAAAAAAAGTCTTTTAAATAGATATCAGAGAACAACTTAAAATACTTTATCAATCCATTCTGTAGCACCTTTAATACATGTCTGATTGCATTGTTCTAAAAAAGAAGAAAGTCATACACATCCTTGGACTAATTTAAGGGTGACCAATGAATTTCCACATGAGATTTGAGGTTTTTATTAATCTTAAGTGTATTTTTTTTTTTTTTCATGAGTGGAAATCACAACTCTCTCATATTTCATGACTGTGGGAACCCTGTAATTTAAAAAGAGTAAGGCAGAAAAATGGCTGCTTACCGGCCCCATTATTGTTGCCTGCCAGTGAAACACTGAAAAACATGATTCATTATATAAAGTCAATGAGCAGTATTGAAGCAGAGCAACAACTGATCCAATGTATGCTGAGAATAGTAGTGATCCAACACTAACTACCAGAGTGAATCCCTATATACTTAAACAGTAATCCGACAAAAATATATCCATAGTAACTTTTCATAATTGACTGGTTCCTCATATACTCACAGTCCTCTCCGACTGGACCTGCTGAACACTGAGCTGGAGGATCTCTCTGTAGGTCTGTCAGCTCCTGAGGGGAACAAAACGGCCATGTCTTGTTAAACAGTATTTTTTGTGCAATAACCTTGATTATTTGATTACAAGTGTACTTCAGAGAAAACTAATAAACACAAGTAGGATTCTTGGTCAGATCAAAATGTTATCAGCATCAGGATACTTCATTTAGTCAAAACGCTTTCTAAAAACAGAATTTGGCTCATGTTAGTGTAATGTGGTTGCCAACACGTACTCCTAATGCTTTGGCTCTGAGGTTGGTTTCCACATTGAGATAGAGATCGTTTCAGGAGCACTGCCAGCACAACCAACACTATGGCAGTCATCTCATAGTACCTCTCAAACGGGTCTGAGAATGAAATATGGCCGTATAAACAAAGGGTGTGCCTGAAAACATCAGGGTGCACAGAAATATCAGCTGTGGAAAACAGGCTGTGCTTCTTTTACAAGATAGTCTCTTACAGTTATCAGCGATTCAATGTAGTACATCTAGCATGATGGGGTTTTTTTGTGTTTTCGAAAGAATAAAATCAACTCTCACTGCATTTACTGGTCAAAAAGACCTGAATTTTCAGCTTTATTTGTCTTCAGTGTCACATGATCCTTCAGAATTCATTAGAATATGCTGATTTGACACTCAAGAAAGATTTAGGTTCAAGATTCAATAATAATATAACTGTTGCTACAATGTTAATCTGAATTAGAGAAACTTAATCTCCGCTTCTTTTTAATACAAGCGCTGGACAATATTGACCGTGTCCTTTTTGTCACCCGCACACCAGCTTCTCTACTGTGTATTTCTGTAACTGTTCTGAATCATTCACCTGAAATATCTCATCTCTCAACCTCATGGCCATGTCACCTCAGTAATTCACCTCTCGAGCGGCTGTTTGTATTGCTAGAAGTTGCTGTCTGACTCAGCGTCTGAAAACACCTCTCTAAAGATAGACGCAGAGCGATCAGCTGTTCACCCGCAGCACTTACAATAACTTTAACTCTCAGCACACTAAAACAAATCACAATAAATGGCTTTAATAGATCAGTCCATCAAACCTAACACGGTACACAACAGATTGACATTAAACGTCATTCATGGACATCAACGCAAAAAATAAAAGAATGAACCACCCCCTCAAACTAATATATATATATACTGAATATAGGGACAGTTATATATAAGACACTAAGTTTTCTGCATCCGAAGAAATTCACAAAAGTGATTCATAGAAATCAAATTAAATGTGTCTACTTTTAAGGTTTTAGATAAATTTTTGAAGAACAAAATGTCAAAATTTGGTCGAAATGATGTTACATTGTCATTTATTACAGCACAATATTTCTGTAAAAACAACATGTTTATTCTGACTTGAACATCTTAAAATATATAAAAGAATAAGGAAGCATATTCATTTTTACTGTGCTTTAAATGAGTAAAAATATTTACTGACAACTGGGCAAAACCTACGAATGTGTCAAAATAAAAAAATTAAAAATTACTAATTAGTATTTGGTTTGAATTTTTTGTAAATATGCTTGACAAGATTGTTACACTGACATTTTAGTGGGTAAATCTAGTAAATTAGGGAAAACTTTATGATATTTATTTTTGGCTGAGAAAAACAAAAACAAAATGCAATTAATTGAAAACAGATTTTGTTTTAATTTTGGGGGGAAAGACAACAACCATTTAAAGCAGTATTACATTTATTTGTTATCAACACTTATTCATCTTTTACCCTTGACATATATCATCTTATAACCATGCAAACCAGTATTGGTTTATCCTCCCCACAAAAGACTGTATAGTTTAGATTAAATCAATGTAAAGGTAAAAAAATAAAAAATAAAAAGTCTCAAAAATATCATTTTAGTTTTCAGGGAGTCTAATGTATCAATCAACATGTAGCCTGTATTCACACCTGCTATTACATTATACTTACATGCTTAAAGACACAAACAGGTTTTAATTTCTGATATCGTAAACACGATCGTTGCACAAGATAAACGACCTCTGGCAGGAGCAGCACAACACCACATACTGTGTTACATCTGTGCTGCTTTTAAAGGGGGCGGAGCTTTCACAGTCTATTGTTGAGCTGTTGTTGACACTCTTTCTTGACCCTTTGTAGATGTAACATAGCATTCGGCACAAGTTAAATATCTGACATTAGTCAGGGGTCTGTATGCAATATCGAAAAATGTGCATCCAAAATTTTTTACGAATGGATCAACTTATGCATTATTTCACAGGACTTGAAGTTCACTCAGAAACACAAATTCTGTTGTTTATTCACCCTCAAGTCATTACAATCTTGTACATTGTTATTTCAGCTAAATTTAAGAACTTTTTCTTTCTTACAAACTTATGGCGGCCATGGCTCTCAAGCTGCAAAATTTACCAATCACACAGTGAAGTATCATAATATACTAACCAAGGTTTGGTAGAAGTACATTAAAAAAAATCTACCACAAATTACAGCCAATCAGAAGAGTGTGTGGGCGGGACTCTCTAAGAATATAATCAACTTATTAAGAATCAATGATTCACATCATTCAAAATACATACTCCTCGCATACCTTGTTATGAATTATTCTTGTCTGTTCACAGCTGAACATGTATCCTTTCAGTTTTCTTTACCGTCTGAAGTGAATTTTCAGTTGTCGTGTTTAGCAATACTCAAACTCTAACATTGTACAAAATGCTACTCAAGATACGCTGTATATATTCAGAGTCGGAAGTTATATAGCTTTTGTATTAGAAACAGACCCACATTTACCCCGTTATTTCTCCTGCTGAACACAAAAGAGGTTTCGAAGAATATGGGTAACCAAAAAGTTGATGCACTACACCGACGTCTATAGTGCGAAAAAAGATAATTACTATGGAAGTATCAAATATTCAGATACACGAGCAGCCTTCAAATAAATATAATTGTTCGGAACAACTTGAAACTTCATTTTGGGTGAACTATGTCTTTACATTTTGGGCTGTTCCTTACAGGAAGACTCTGAATATAGCACACAAGTCAATAGGGATTTTTATTTTTTTTTAATAATCCTTTTTGGTGATGTCATTAAAAATGTTTAGATTTTTCCTACAACAACAACATCATGAGGGTGTGTAAATAACGAAATTAGACTCGTATATGAGAAAACGCGTACATTAAGGAATCCCTGAAAGAAGTACACAGATTATAAGTGATTTTTTTTCTGTGATTAAAGTCGTTGGTTCTGCGGACAGGGTGGCGAATCTGTTAAAAATACCCTCCGCTGTCCTAGTGCCCTATTTGCCAAGCCATATATGGACACACTGACATTGGGGTTCAGCATTTGGCAACTTGAAAGCAGTTGTCGCCCATCACGCATGCGCACCAGAGCCGCTTCGCTCATTCATGATGACCGACAACAGAAAAGACACATTTTAACGATGTTTCCAGCGACCACGCACTTACATGTCACAAATCTGTCACAACAGCACCCGTCCACCCCCAAAATCATGCGTTATTACGCGCACAGGTCCTTACGCTACAACAGCGCTGAACGACAATAGCCGTTGTCGATCACATATTGCGCAAAACAAACACTCACGATTAGCCGCATCTAAGTGACGGTGTTTATAACAGCATGTGTGTGTGAATTTGTCATGATCAGAAAGACACCGTTCGTCTGTCGACTGCATGCATCCACCATTGGCCATCCGTCTTTGTCTTGACCAGATGGGGACAAAATGAGAAAAGTGCTACTGCCATCCATCACAACAACATTAGAAGATGATGAGCAGGACACTGACAGAGGCTGGGAGGTTACGCGATCCACACAATGCACACAGACTCACCTTTTGGATTCTTTTCAACGCCATTTGCTCGCTGTATTACAGCACTGTTTGATCTAGTTCAGAGACTGTTGGCCTGTACTGTTTGGACGAGGACGCTGCCGTTTTTCTCCTCAGTGTCACACGCTAGGGTTGTAATAACACCAAAGCACAGATTTGGGCATTCACACCGCTGTTTGAACGGCAGTCGCCGATTTGAGAAATTCTTACCCCCTCTAACCTCACTGACAGTTTTTAGTGCTGTACTAGACAGCAGGAAGGTAATCTCGCGATACAGCGCAAAGGATTTGAGATACTATCGCGATACTAGCGCGTGCGCTTGATGCTGGGAAATGTAGTTCTGTGAGGGTTACGCTCACAGTGCGCTTACGTAATGTGCATAAAGTTGTAACTTGTCTTTTTTTTTTTTTTTTTTTTTTTAAAAGTCTGGTTGTAACTGAAGATCAAAATTGATTGACTTTAATTGACTTTTTTTGAATTTAAATAATTGATTTATTTTGTTTTGTTTTGTTGTTAATTATTTTTTATATTCATCAGACTCATTCAAAATCTTTTCAAACAGCCTTTAAAGTTTAGAATCTGCAGTTAAGAAATAATAATTTAAAAAAGCAGTTAAAATAAGTCAAAAAGCCCCAACAGCAGTCTATGTAAATTCATTTTGCTTATGTTTGTGATGCCCCTTAATTTTATTTTTCACAACTGTGGAAAAGAAATTGTAAATGTCTAGAGAACTTGCTGAATTTTGTAATTTTCAAGATTCAATAATCTCTAAAGAAAGAAAAAAGATGCAAATAACACAATGCGCTACGACAGAGAGTGATTATGATAATGATTTAGTTTAGCATTTAAGTTCTGCTCCTTTCATGTAGGCTTCAAAATTCATATTATCCTGTGAAGATTATTTCGATGGACAAAACATGTAAGTTTGATTCATTGTGACTGAACACCAAGCTAATTTTTGTGATGATCCAAAAGCCTATTAAAAAATCCTATTGGCTTTTTGTCAAGGAAACTAGTGTGATGCTAACAGTTGATTGGCCTACAAAGGGACGTCATAGTTCCCCCACTCAACCTTACTGTTATGAAGTGCAATAAACAGTTCTGTGTCCCAAATAATGCACCCCTCCTGATGCCATCTTGCCCTCAGGCCATGTGGTGGGGGCTGAAACCTGGGACACTGAGGGTTATGTCAGGTGAGATCTGACGTGCCTGGAGGCACCTGGTGGGCTTGCTTTATTTCCTTGGCCAGTTCACCTTGCCATCTTTATTAAATTGTTGACCCACCCTGGTGTTACTGGTCAGTGGCAGCCAGTTTTTGGTGTCCAGCTATGGCAGATGATGATTTATCTTTTATGGCTTTTATCTCTCAGCTGTTTCTGCTCTACTCTTGATTTCTGTGCTATATTGGGTGAATCTGTCTTAATACCAGGATGCGTGAATATCATCAGCTGTTTTTATTAAATGGCTTTATTTTAGAAGAAAATGGCTTTATAAAGAAAATTGGTAAAATTGGAAAAAATACAATGGTAGTCAATGGTGACCCAAAAACACTAGCACTAGCACTGGCTAGTAACTCTGAAATGTGCATTCTGGGCCAGAACTCCTTTGCTTTTGCAGTATCCATTTCCACCACTAGCTGTCAATCTTACACACTGCACCTTTAAACACCAATATTTTGTTTTATGTCATCTCCCCAAGGTTTTGGTAATGGGCTAATTAGAACATTTATCCAGCATCTATCTGTTAAGTTAAATTTTAACCTTATTTGGATATGACAAGGTATCAACCAATCATTTTATCACATTGTCCCACCACAGACCACGCCTACTTTACGCATGCATACTTTGTGTTTTTGTACAGGCTTAAGAATGATTCAGGATGGTTTATTTTGTTTTTCGACATTTGACTTAAGATTGTTTTGTTAAACGAGGTACTGGAGTAATAGAGAGTTCGTTGCAGCGCGGAAGGTTATCTGTGTGATACGGAAACAAACATAAACAAACAAAGATTTGATCAGCCCTTTGGTGCCCTTTGCAGTCAGTTGTATACTCATTCTATAATTGCGGGTACATTTGGTGTCTCCTGTTACCTAGGTAGACTTACAGTGGAGACAATAGTGTAACAGAGTTGATATTTTTATTTTATTTTTCCAAAAACTACACTTGCTGGCATAAATGCTAAGAAAACATGACACTAAAGAAAACATGATTAAACGAGTTTTAAATAACTCAATGTGAGATCAGAAATAAATTCTGTTTTCCTTTTGATATTGTGGTAACAGAGTTGACATTTTAAAAATAACTCTTGGTGTAAGAAGTTTGTAGATCAAAATATTTTCTCAGAGAGAGCACAGATACATTCAGTGCTTCAGATCTTATCAGTGAGTGAAAGTGACATCATTTCCTGTAACTTCTACAATTCTGAGAGATAATTCCACCAATTTAAAGGCAAAATATGGTATGATAACTGAGTTGACATGAGATTTGGGGACACACTTTTTTTAAGAAAAAAAAATATTTTAAATAATTTAATGTTGTAGAATTAAGTAACTATTTAGGGCTTTAATAAATAAAATGAATAAACTGTTGCCAAAAGAAAAGAACTATAAAATATTTTGATTGAACATTGATACATGATGGAAAATATACACTTATGCGGACAAGAAGAAATCATTATTTTTAGCTATTTAAGACACTTTTAAAATAAATTTTTATATTGTTATGGACTGCACATCTTTCAATTCATAACAATTAGTAAAGAACATTAACAAATCAATTAAAATAACAAAAAATATAACCATTTGAATAAAATAATGCTTTTGTCTTTGTGGGGACCATATACCATATATATAATACATTTTAAGTCATGGAAACTGGAATAAGTAGTCAGATTCGTTGTTGGTGGTGAAACTTTTACAGACAATAAAACATATTAGCCTACTAACCTCAACAGTCAAAAATGTTTCACGGGATTATGAACATATTACCTAAAACTGATGCACTTACTTCACCTTGTGCTTTTTTATTTTTCCTTTCTCTGCACCGGGTTGCGCTGATGTCTTTTCCCTGAGCCCAGTTGGCCATTAATTATGATCATTTGTATTCAGCCGCAAACACAAGCGAGCGCGGGCGCCGGGGCAGACACGGGAACGCGTGTCACGTGTGCTTTTCCTGCACTGCGTTCATCATAAAATATATAT
>JAUMHE010000055.1:15905737-15964488 GCA_032359235.1 Enteromius mattozi
AACCACATAAACACATTGCATTACACCAAATACACAAAATAATGTTCTTTTTAGCAACATCATATGACCCCTTTAAAGAGACATGATTTTACACTACCCCCTGAGAAATTGTAGCCAAAGTATTTTATAATCTTTTCATTAAGAAGAAACATATCAACTTCAATCAGATCATATCCGATGACCCCTTTAAAAATCAGATATTCCAGGCTTAAAAAATGTGGTGCAATTTTCCCTCAAATCAAATACCATTTATGGATTCATAATTTATGATATTGGTAATAAATCTTTTTTTTTTTTTAACTCTAGAATTTTTTTAAATCCTTTTTGAAAATATTAACAAATTCAAGATGTAAGGAAAATATTTTATTACTTTTTCCTGAATGTTTAAGCCACATGACATTTTTAGAATCAATAATTTTTATTGAAAGTTTTTTTTTATAAAACCAACATTCAACAGTGTATTTTTCTAACAACTTATACTTTAAATAATATACTTAAGTGTGAACTGAATGTAATGTTTTCAGACATTAAATCGGTTGTTATTTACAGTCAAATAAAATGTATTATAAATGTATGTATTATATTATATAATGTAAAGTAACCTAAGTACACCCCCTTATATATAATTTCATAATTGCTTCTATTGTCTTTCAAATATTTTTAAAGTGTAACTGCTGAATATTGACAAGTATTTATAGCAGGCAAATGTATTTCAATGTCATTTCTACTGAAACCTGTCATGTATTTAAATATGTTTGCAATTACACATTTTTAATGTCAAAGTTGCAATTTTAAAACATTTAAAAAATTAACTTTATATGTTATAATCAAGTACTTTGTGTTCTAGTATGTTAGTCAACGCATTAAATTAAATGTACTTATTTAACCATGACAAAAGATTATAAAAACATAAGTGTGATAAGAAGTACAATTAATTATTTTTAATTATTTTATATACATACACATACCATTTTTTGTCTTTTATTGTGGACAGTCTTATCTTTAACCTTCATGTAGATTTGGAACTAGTTTGATGACTAGATGTTAAAAGAAATACAGTTCTTTTCACTTAAATGTAGATTAATTACAGAACTCACGAGTTCACAATCATTGATATAATCTTGAGCTGAGCCTCAATGATCTAGTCAAACTGACGATGCCAAATGACAAACACTCCTTCAGTAGAAAAGATGTCTAGACTCCAGCAATCTCCAAACTCTTGGGCTGCTTTGTAAATGCCACTACATTTGATTAAGCTAAAAAACCCCAAGCTTCACATAAGCGAGAAAACCGGTGGGAAAATCATATTTTGCTTGGCATGTCGTGCATTGGTTTTAATGGTGGTTTGATTAAATTGGGCCCATTGTCATGCCAGCGGAGAAGAGCAGCTACAGCGCTTTTGTTCTGCGTCCACACTGAGAGGTTTGTCCACAGCTCTTATCAATGAGCCTGATTTGATTATGAGCTCATAAGAGCGAGGGCAGTTCTCATGTTTATGGTGCGCTCAGCAGCTCGCAGCACAATGTCAGCCTGTCCACAGGCCACTTCATGAAGAGGCTTCATTCTCTGAACTGCAGTCATGCCTGCACAACCTATTTCCTTTATCTGTGATTTAATTGTGTTTGCTGGAGCTCATGTGCGTATGTCTAGACCTCCGTCCTGCCCATGACCGAGCTGA
Organism: Enteromius mattozi; assembly: GCA_032359235.1. Classification (NCBI taxonomy): domain Eukaryota; kingdom Metazoa; phylum Chordata; class Actinopteri; order Cypriniformes; family Cyprinidae; genus Enteromius; species Enteromius mattozi. The sequence goes on from JAUMHE010000055.1 coordinate 15,907,416, forward strand.
GCCATAGGAGACGTATTAACACTCTCATAGCACTCAGTAACAGTTCACCGAAAAATAAAAATGAAATGACTTTCTCTCATGTGTGAAATACGTCAGGAGACGTTTTGAAAAATGTTCATGCTGCTCTTTTTAGAAAGGCATCATAAAATGGCGTACAGTTTGGCCTGATGTATCAAGTCTGAACGGCCATATGAGATTTCATAAGAAGTATATTGATAGTGTCTTGTCTTGAAAACGCAGTTTGAACTATTTTTGGTGTCTATCTATTTGGTGTGTTCGCAGGAAAATGTGAGGCTTATATTGTGTGTCATAATCACTGAAAACATCAGTATGAATGAATATGATCCCTGTAGAGAGCTGGTGTCAAATTACCAGGAAACATATTCAAACAGAACCCAGTCTACCTGATCATCTCTATTATTTTGAAGTTTGTTACCTCATCAGACATTAGTTTTTTGCCTGGATTTATGAAATTGTAAACTAAAAAACAAAACAAAACAAACATTGAAAATACAATTGATGCAGTCATACATATATACCTCAGAATGTCTCTTATATCATAATTAAGAAAAAAGAAAAGAATGAAAAGAAAACCTCATTAAATAGTACTAATAATCTTATTGTTTTTTTATTAGTTGTATATACAAATGTATATATAAATGAATAAAATTACAATTGTTTAAAAAAAAATCATGCTTTTTTGTGAAAACTGTTAAAAACTTTGGGGTCTGTATATATATATATATATATATATATATATATATAAAGGATACACAATATAGAATTTTTTCTGATATCTGATATGGTGATGATTTTTTTAACTCATTTTGGCTGATAGATGCGATACTGATATATTTCCTTTTACTTGGAAACAACACCAAGTCTTTTCTGTGCAGAAATTATAAGCATTTTTTTTATTTGGTTAATTTTTTTTTTAACAAGAACATATTTGTTAGGATTAAATAAATAATAATGAAGGATTTTTGACAGTACTTTGAAGCTTTAAAAATAGCTATAAATAAACTATATGTCAATCGCTGCACTTTTCCACCAGAAACATGAGCCACACTGCTGACGTGATCTAATCACTAATACATCCTGAGCACATGTGATTTACTGTATTCCTTTTATCTGCGAGACATATCTGCATAATTTTTGAAATCCTGCCGATGCTGATATTTAAATTAAAATCCCATATTGGCCGATTCCGATATCAGTCTGATAATATCGTACATCCCTAAAATACTTGTCAAATGTCAGCATCAAAAAAAATTCACAAATGTTATTTTATGTCCATAGAAGCACATTAAATGTAAGTAATGTGTCTACTTTTAAGGTTTCAAATATGTTTTTGGAGAGTAAATGTCACAATTTGGTTGAAATAATGTTACACTGTTATTCGGTGTTACACAATATTTATGTAAAAATTCAAACAACATGCTTATTCTGACTTGTACATATTGAAATATATAAAAGAATAAGGAAGCATATTAAATATTATTGTGTTTTAAATGAGTAAAATAAAAATTAAATAACAAAAGTGTAAAATAACTTATTAGTATTTGGGGGTGAAAGTAATTAATCTTTTAATGTGTCATAAATTGATTTTGTTGTAAATATGTCTGACGAGATTGTTACACTGAATGATATTTTAGTGGGTATATTTATTTTTGGCTCAGAAAAACAAAATTTAAACAAAAAACTTTGTTTTGGGGGGAAACAACAAGTGTACACTGTATAAATTTAATGACTATATCATGTCCACATATTTTTCATTTTTTGTAACTTAATTTGCTTTGTCAAGGCGCAAAAGGAATAAAAACACAGAATTAACCCAAGTAATGAACATAACTTCTTACATATAATCTAGTAGAGTAGATGAAATTTCTGCTACACTGATTTTTATGGTCCACAGAGGGCGGTGGTGGCCTGAGGCATGCTGGGAACTGTAGTCCTGTAGAGCTGTGAATGCCCCTCACAGCATGCTGATGAGTCAAGCCAATTAAATACATGCAGCCCCGGGCGACCTGCCCACTTAAACTACTCCGCTCAGCTTTAACAACCAGCACAACCAATTCCACCCACTGCCTAATTGTCTTAAGTGGTTGAGTGCTGAGAAAGGGAGCTGATTTAGCTGCGGGGGGTCGTCACTTAATAACTCCTCATTTCCTTCATTTTACACAATTATCATGAGTTATGTGCTCTGTAAGAGATGGCCGGCCTTTCATGAATGTCTGCACTATGCCGAAGAGCCTCGGCCAAGAATTTGACCCCTGTGTTTAATATATGGCTTAGTGCGAGCTAATGATAATTGCAGAGTACTTGATTATGCGTCAGAGTTTCCGACGTGCATGTGATTTAATGTACAGTAAAGCAGCATCTTTGTGCCTAATAATGGATGTATTGTCACAGACGAGCGGCCGTCCATAACCCTCATTAAAGTGTGTGAGATGTTCGCGAGCGATTGTTATTGTGCTGGAATTTGTGAATCACAGCGCAGGCTAAGTAAACACGCGTGGTTTTTACATGCACCACTGTTGATGTGAAGAGTAAGCCGTGTAAAGCTGTTGTGCAGCGACCTAGCCTAAACAGTGGGTTTGAAGTGGTGACTCGCAGGTCTGTTGTACAAGAGTTGCAGATTGCATGGAAAAAACAAATGCTAGATGCAAATAATACAAGACGGCAAGCAAAAGAAGGAAATGCTTTTTAGCATCAAAGAAGATTTTGGTGAATTAGAAGACAAATTAGACAGCTTATAAGGTTGCTTGACATTGAAAAACCATATTATATTTTTCAAAATATACAAAAATTTATGTTATTTTTGATAAAGTTTAGTTACTTATATTTGTTCATATATGTTTTTGGGATTGTTGATCTGGATATATTTAGACAGTTGAAGGTTTAAACTGCTTTCACTTTGAAAATTATTTTCATAAAGCCATCCTCTTTATGTTATATTAGATTTTTTTTGTATATATTGCATTCTTTTTGTAGCATTGTCATATATTAATTCAATAAATAAATATTACAAACAGAAACATGTTTGGGATTTTCTGTATATATTGGAGAAAAATATGACAAAATATGAAAATACATTTCATTGTAACCATCAAATGTCAAAATCTCCAAATGTACATCAAGGGGCAAGAGATTATATTTAAAATTTTTAAATACATATATACACATTTTATCTATCTATATCTATATATATATATATATATATATATATATATTATGTGTGTGTGTATGTATATATAAGATTGTAAATATATTTTCTTGCCCCTTGTATAGATTTTCACTTATATATTTTTTTTCATAAAGCTATACTCTTTGGTTGTATTCAATAAATATCTGTTACATATTTTGTATTTAAACTTACATATTTTATTGTGGTATTGTCAATCTACATATAAATTAATTAAATAAATAAATATAAACATAAACATGTTTATGTATTATCTGCATATATTAATGAAAACTATGACATTTTTTCAAAGTGATGTCAAATATGATTCAAAATATAGCTCAAGGGGCAAGAAATTATATTTCAAATCTTAAAATACATATAAAAATCAAATGCAATATTGAAAACATTGCAGTTAAGATATAATCAAGTGTACTGTATATATACAGTGCCCTGCGAAAGTATTCATACCCCTTCATTATTTTCACATTTTGTTCTGTTGCTGCCTTATGTTAAACTACTTTAAAACCTGTTAACCGTCACTGGCCCACCGGTGGGCCCGTTTGCCATTACATGTTTAAAACAATAATATCCTGTACTTAACCTGATCTAACATTGATAAACTATATATCATTGGAAAGCTTTAAGTCTGTTCTTTTCATATTTGATCACTGTTTTGCAGAAAATGTTTTGTAGTGACAATAATTTATTAATTTGTATCAAGAGAAAGTAGAAAAAAAATCATAAGTAGAATAGGAGTTGTGGTATTTGTTATGAAAAGCAAACAAACACACTTATAATCAATTAAACTTTAGTTTTTATGTTCATAATCCAAAAAACTAAATATATTTTCTAGTATTTGTCCAAAATATTGAGAATGTAATTGAAAATTGCATCATTTTTATAATTAAAATTTCATGGTTGATGTAGTCTTCATAGTAAGTTGATACATAAATCATACTTAGTTTTTTTTCACTTTTTCTGGGAGGTTTCTTTATCAGCACTCTATTTGATGTGTCTGATAAAGGTTTCTAATCAGAAACATCTGTAAAGCGTATTACTGAAAAGTTGTAAATAATTATATATATAGTACAGTTGAATGAATAGTTATTTATAGTAGTAATAGTGGTTGTTTCAACAGTATAATTATGTATTATTGGATATGTTCACTGAAAAAATGCACTGTTTATACTGTTTTCAAATATCTTACATCTTGAACAATGTTTTGAATTAAAAAAAAAAGCATATCAATCTGTGTTGTGGTGTGAGGTCAAGAGGTCCCCATGTTTCTTTTAGGAATCAAAAATGTCGGTATAGCAGCGGTATAGCAGCTCACAAAAATATCATTTTTTGTGATATCAGTCTCAAATTTGGAACACAACTTATTTAGATCTATGGCTTTCATTTCATAGAATTTTTAGGGTAAAGCAAAGTTATATATATATATATATATATATATATATATATATATATATACTTATTATTTTATTAATATATACAATTTTATTGCAGTACTTTGTTATTACTATAAACTTAAACAGCTATAACTTTTTTGTTTTTTATTTTTTTTTAGATGCAGACACCTGTGCAAGAAACTACAAAAGTCTGTTCTTTCAAACAAGACCAGAATGAGAATTGTATTCAAAAGCATTCCAGAATTATATTCATTTGAATTTCGACATTACCTTTGCAGGCCTACGCTCAAAAATGGGCGTGACAGTTAACAGGTTTTCCACATCAGTCTACACTCTATACACCGTTCTGACAAAGCAAAAACAGAGTTGTCACAACTTTGTAATTTAAAAAAATAAATAAAAAACTGAAATAAGTATATTGCATAAGTATTCATACCCTTAACTAAATATTTATCTGAAGCATCTTTACAGTCTCAAGTCTTTTTTGTTTGATGCAACAAGCTTTGCTCATCAGCAGTTTGTCAATTATCTGCTATTTATCACCTCACCTGTTCACTTTTCAAGCTCTGTCAGTTTGGATAGGGGCAAATGCACATGTTCAGGTTTCTCCAGAAATATTTGATCGGGTTCTTTGGCTGTTCCAGGCTGTGGCTGGGCCACTCAAGGACATTAACAGAGTTGTTTTAAGCCACTCTTGCTGTGTGTTTAAGGTCATTGTCCTGTTGGAAGGTGAACCTTCTGAAAAACAGCCCCACAGCACGAGGCTGACACCAGCACACTTTACTTTTGGGATGGTACTCTGCAGATGATGAGCAGAGCTCCTTCAGACATAATGCTTAGAATTGAGGTTGATCAGACCAGAGGATCTTGTTTCTCAGAGTCTGAGGGTCCTTCAAGTGCTTTTTTGCAAATTCCAAGTGTGTTTTCATGTGTCTTAACTTAGGATAGGACTCAGTCTTGCCACACCGCCATGAAGCCCAAACTGATGAAGTGTTGCAGTGATGTTTGTCCTTCTGTAGATTTCTTCTATCTCTACATATGATCAGGGAGCTCAATTACAGTGGCCATCAGGTTCTTGGTCACCAAAGTAACCAAAGCCCTTCTCCATCAGTTACTCAGTTTGGCCAGGAGTCTAGATCTAGGAAGGGTCTTGGTTGTTTCAAACTTCTTCCATTAAGGTTAACAGAGACTACATGCTTCTGTGATCCTTGGCTCAAAGCTGTTTCTCAGCTCTTTAGGCAGTTCCTTTTGACCTCAGTGCATGGTTTGTGCTCTGATATGCATTATCAGCTGCTAGACATTTTATTAAGATGTGTGTGCCTTTCCAAATCATACCCATTCAATTGAATTTGCCACAGGTTCACTTTACCTCAAGTGTGGTAACATCTACAAGCAATATGAATGCTCCTGAGCTACATTTCAACTGTCCCAGATAAGGGTATGAATATTTATGCAATAGTATCATTTTAGTTTTTTATTTGCAATAAATTTGCAAAGATGTTACAAACCTGTTTTTTGCCATACAGTTATGGTGTATAGAGTATAGACTGATGTGGAAAGTAATTTAAAGCAGTTTAACATAAGGCAGAAGTATAACAAAATGTTATACATACCCCTTCATACCACGAAGGGGTATGAATGCTTTCGCAAGGCACGGCATGGCACGGCACTGTGTATATATGAAGTCACTCTATGAAAGATAAAGTTGTGATTGTGAGAAATACAATTGAAGTTGCAATGTTTAAAGTCATATGAAGTCATATGAGGTCACAGTCACAAGATTTAAAATCACATTTTAGCAAAACCACTGGAGATGGGGAAAATTATACCCTTCAGCCACCAGCATTTATTAGGATGTGATCATCAGCTTCAATATGTTTGATAAGAACTTTCAGACACGATTTAGCATTTCTGGACTGAATAAACATATGTTTTAGTGTACATTTCTCCGAGGCGCCAGAGGCGACTGTAAAACTGTAAAAAGATGGAAGTTTATTGCGGCGTCCAGTCCAAACAGCGCTATAGGGAAAACTTTTAACACCTTACTGGCTCATACAGAGCCCTATTGTCTTGCTCTCGCTTACATAATCACTGACATCATCAAGAAGAGACTATAAGAGCGGCCCGAGCCTTTTCTCGCACACGTTCTCACTCATCCAATCGCTCATTAATTTGTTCACTCCCTGCTTTACTCAGCGACTCGTGAACTGTGTGACTCAGTCTTTCTCAGAGAAGACGATCATTTGGGTTTTGGCCCTGGCTGAGGAGCAGGTAGGAACATGTGAAAAAGGAAACGCAACACCCTCTAACATAAGCTTTATTACAGCTTCTTTTCAAATCCGTAATGACGTGTGCGGCAAACGTTGCAAAGCAGAGTAAATTATCATAGCAGACATAATGAGGGAGGGTGTGATTGTTTATTTAGCTATTAGTGTGTTTGATTATGTGATAATTAGTTTGAACTCGCTGCTGTACACCCTTGTTCAAATTCATCACAGATTTCCTCAGTTATTGTTACTACTGTTAAACATAAGTTAATACTGGAATCTTAAAAGATTTTATTATTTGTTTCTTTGATTACACTGGTACTGTAGCTAATGCCATATTTCTAAAATTAAACTAGCACAAACGACATTCAGTTTGGCTCAGTGTGAAGTATATGCAAAGACTAATTGTATATAATTATGTTGTTTTTGCATGTTTTTGAAAGAAGCCTCTTATGCATAACAAGGCTGCATTCATTTAATCAGAAATGCAGTAAAAACTAAGCTACAATTTAAAATACCCGTTTTTTATTTTAATATCTGTTAAAATGTCCTTTTTTCTTGTGATGCAAAGCTGAATTTTTATCATCATTACTCCAGCCTTTAGTGTCCAGTCTTCAGAAATGATTCTATAATGCATGCTATAAGCAGTTTAAAAGACAGCGGTGACTATTAAATAAAAACATTATCATACGGAATATGTATGATATTGCGTCGATAAAAAGAAGAGTGATTAATTGAATTGTTTTATCAGTTTCAAACTGATTTTTTATTAAAACATAAATTTGCTAAAGAATAAGTTAACTTTAGGGTAAATACTTAGTACAGAGAGAATCTACTTTGGACATACTTAAGTGTGAACTGAATGTTTTGGACACTTAATTGCTTGTTATTTACAATTAAATGAAAATGTATTGTATTGATATTAACTGCAATTAGTTGCACACACCTAGTATGACTTAAGTGCATCTTTATGTAATTTCATAATTGCTTTTATTGTCTTTGAAGTGTGAGTCAAGTGTGCTGATGAATCTACTAACAAGCATTGTAAACTAATTTATTCTTTGTCATTTCTATTAAAACTTGTATGTCATGTATTTAAAATATATTTGTAATTACACATTTGCAATGATGAATTAGCAATTTAGTACATTTAAGATATATTAACTTTAAGTGTAATATTTTAAAACGATACAGTTAAAGGTATAATCAGGTACCTTAGTTGTTAATCAACACATTAAAATAAGTGTACTTCTTTAAAGCACAAGATTTTTTAAATGATTTCAATTGTACTTTAAACCAAAGCTAATAATTTGCCTCTATTACAAGCAGTGAAATTAAGTGTACTTAAGTGTGTAAAGTAACATTTTACAATAATGTTCATAAGTTAACTACATTAGTTAATGTGAGCTAAGAATGAACAATACTCCTACAACATTTATTAATCTTAATTCTAATTTTAGCATTTACTAATGCATTATGGTAACACTTTATTTCACGGTTACACCTAGTAGTTACTTGTTAGCATGCATATTATTAGAATATTAGCCATTTATTAGTGCTAATTAAGCCTTATTTTACATCTCAAATCCTACCCAATACCTAACTTAACAACTGCCTTACTAACTATTGATAAGCAGCAAATAAAGAAATTATTGAGGGGAAAAGTCGTAATTCATAGTTAACAAGTGTTACCTATTCTGAAGTGTTACCTGCATTATTAAAATCACAGCTTGTGTATATTATATCATCTAGAAATTGAGCTTTATATACTCATGTTAAAAAAAAATCTGTAAAATATACGGTAAAAAAACGGCAGCTGTGGATGCCAGAATTCGATCATAAAAAATACGGTAACAACATTTTAGGTTTTCCGGTTGTAAGTTAAATTTACAGTTAAATACCGTAATTTCATTAACTGATATAATGTTAATATACTAATATACTAACCTATTAAAGTACAGTAAATTAAAATCACAGTCATTTTTTTACAGTGCACATACATACAGACACACACATATATATTTATTAGATTTGAACTACAGTCTCTATAAGCGTATACTCACAATTATTTACAATTACATATAATTATATTATAAATATATTTCTGGCTAAACGCTGTATAGTATTTCTGCCACTCAGCGGTTTGAGTGACAGGTCATCCAGAGAGCTCATACAGTCTGTTAGCTTCCTCGAGAAACAAAAGCTGGAAATCCTTCTCACACACACAAACACACACACACACACACAAGCTGCAGCATAAAACAAAACACTCATTCATTACAGTAACGCAATTACACATGATCAAACATTTGCAGTGCACATGTGTGGTCACGTCGCTTGTAAAATTTGGGGAAGACACACAGACTATGAGCGTAACGTTCAGTGAACTGCTGCTCTGTAATGTAATAAACTCCAGCAGGCCTAGCGCTCTGAACGAGCCCTGAAACTGTACTTCAGTGAAAGACGGCGTTTATGTGGCACTCTGTATTCTGCAAGAGTCCTGCACTGTTCCTTTCATCAGAGGGAAGAGGGGCTCTGTACAAAAACAAGCTTTATGTGTGGATAAAAGACATGACTGCCCTTTTGACTGTGCCCTTGAAATCCAGAACGGATGGAGAGAGACTTTTTGTGCTTTATTAGATATAGTCAACAAAAGAGGAAGATAGAGACAGAGAAAGATTTTACTCATTAAATCAACCACTGACAAAAGAGCAGATTTATAAGGCAACAAGAAAGCCAAATTCCTTTCCTTAAAGTCGCCATGCATTACTGTTACAAATACATTTATATGTAGCTTTGGCTATAAGGTCATGTAGCATGAGAGTTGACTCCTTGACCTGCGAGCTGTGTGTAAAGTGCAGATATTTAATTAGTTTCTGACAAACATGCAGCTTTTTGCTTCACAAGACATGATGGGCTGGAGTGAATTACTTGTGGATTATTGTGATGTTTTTATCAGCTGTTTGAACTCTCATTCTGATGGCACCCATTCACTGCAGAGCATCCATTGGTCAGCAAGTGATGTAATGCTACATTTCTCCAAAGCTGTTTTGCATTAAGACACTCATCTACATCTTATAGAAGCCTGTTTCTGAATAAAAATTTTAAAAAGGTGATTGCGATTCTGACTTATTCCCCCGAACTGCGTGATACAAACTTGCAATTATGACTTATTTTCTCAGAATTGTGAGATATAAAGTCAGAATTGCGAGTTATGAAGTCAGAATTGTGCGATATAAAGTCAGCATTGCGAGAAAATATCAGTCTTTTTTTTCACTCAAAATTTTACTTTATAACTCGCAATTGCGTGTTTATATCACACAATTCTGAGAAAAAAAAGTTAAAATTGCGACTTTATATCTTGCAATTCTGATTTTATATCTCGCAATTCTGAGCATAAAATATCTGAATTGTGAGATTAAAAAGTCGCAATAACCTTTTTTTTCTTTTTTATTCAGTGGCAGAAACAGCTTGCATAACATATTAGATGGCCTAATAGTGAAAATAAAAAAATAATAAATCAGCAAAATGTCATTTTGGGTAAGTTATTCCTTTAAACCATACCTGTGTTATTCAGGATATCAACAAACGCACTGACAGTTTTAACATTAAGAAACGTTTTGTTTTTTTGGTTTTATTAAAGAGCACTAATTTACCAGTGTGGTGAAATAAAATGCTGTTTTAAATGAGCCATTTGTATTAATAGTTTTGTCGTAGTTGTTTTTTACTAGCCATCATCTATTACTAGCTGTTATGTATTAGTCATTTTGTAGTGATTTGTTATTAGCCTTTATATGCATTTGCATTAGCCATTATATTAATTAGACATTTGCATTAGGCAACATGTATTAGCGTGCTTTGTATGCTTTTTGTTTTCATTAGCCATTATGTGTTATTAGCCATTACATATTATGTATTAGCCATTTGCTGTTATGTTTTAGCCACTATGTTAAGACATTTTTTATATTCATGATAAATCATCAGCTTTTAGCTCTTTTTATTAGCCATTACATTAGCCGTTTTGTATTAGCTTTACTAGCCGTTATATATTTGTTTTTGTAGCCATGTTGTATTAGCCATTGATATCAGCTGTTTAGTTGCAAAAGTGTGTTTTGACGTGTATGTGTAAGAAGGTCTTCTCATCCTGTCTCACAGTAAACAGTTTCTTTCCCATGAGCACCCTCGTGTTCCTGTTGTTGGCCAGGTTTGCACACACTGGGAAACATCCCGCTCCCTATTGTCCTAAAGGCCAAAGGTCAGGGAGTTTTTCTAAAGCGTTCAATGAGTGAGGTGAGAGGTGGGATGCAAGTCATGATAAAGAGGCCTGTCCAGCCCCCCATGAAAAAAAAAAACACATTAAATGTATTCTTTCTCTCTCGCTCTTGTCTTTCTCTTTCATTGATTATCAGATTCTGCTCTTTCAAGAGGACGGTAGGGTAGGGTTCTGGAGGAGCACAAAAAAAGGGGGCTCTTCTGACACAATAGCACAACTCACCAATACACCATCAGCTTCCTGGCTGTGTTGAGTGCTTTCCCTCCGCTTGTGTGCCAGTTGGATGTCTTTATTATAACACGCAGAACATATGCTTTCCCACTGAGGAACATGAAGAGCAGTTTGACCTGTATAGAACGAATGAGAGAGAGCGCCGAAGTTCAACAACAACAACAAAAAAAACATCTCATTCTGTTATGGGGTTTTTAAAATGTAATACGACATTTTGTTATAAAACTGGGCATCATTTTCAAACATGTCTCCTGTAGAGGACAGCATGTTAAACAGGCTTTTAGGGGAGACACACCAAGTCAATATTAGGGAAAGAAATTAGATTAATATTCCTATGAAATAAGAAATATTTTTCTAAAAAATGTTATATAACTCCTATTATTATGCTTGGTTTTTTTTTTTTGCCTTTTCATGTCTATTTTAAATTTAATTTTAATAAGTTAGTCCTACTGTCCTCTACAAAAAGCGTAGCATAAAATTAAAATAAAATCTATTCATTTTTTCTCCATTTGTTTCTTATGCTCCAACCAATGCAATGACATAACAAATACCTTTACAAATTTAAAAAGAAAAGTATATATATATATATAATGTTTCTCAGGATGATGACTAGAAAAATTATTTTAGTGAAATATACTATTACCAGAAATTATTGTTTTATCCAAGAAAAAAAAAAAGTGGGCGGGACTTGGTTCAGTCTACTGGTTGTTGATTGGATGGAGGCAGATCTAAACACAGCTTGCAGCCAATTATTAGAAAGTTTAAGCCTGGGTTATTAAATAGTTAATAAAAAACAAAAACTTAAATTGAAATCATTACAAAAAAAGTTTTTCACATTATTTTTTGTAGTATAAATGGTTACTTTGACATTAAAACATTGTTTTATTTCTGCCATTTGCAAGGTAACATTTCTCATTTTCTATTAAAAACCACATAACAAAATTAGTAAAACCTTTAAAATTTAAAAGAAAACAGAAAAGGTTAGTAAAGAGAAGTCTGTTGTTTCAGTGATGATCAAGTGGCCGTTTGATTAAAAATTACATAGAAAAAAAAGAAACAGATCCTTAATTATTCATAATAATATAATTCTGATGCATTTAGATGGAAAAAAAGTTGAATTTTCACTTCATGCCAACTCACCAAAAAAGGCTAACTTTTGTTAAATTTAGGATAAATGTCAAATTATTTTTAAATGAATCTAATCTGTTTCATTTTGTATTCCGGTGTTCAGCAAAATTTTGTCACTTAAAGTAGATTTTCAACAAGTAACTTTTACAAGTAACCACACAATGTAATCCTACCATTTACTAAGACATCACATCTCACAAAACAATAAAGAAAAGAACAAACAAACCCATTTTTCTTCAACTAAATGTTGAAAGACTCCAGGTGTAAACAAGCCCTGGCAATGTGCTTCTCTATTGGCCTTTCCAAGTGTCTTCCATCATAGTCGTGAACACACCAGATTATCATTTATTATCCCTGCCATGAATGTTGTCAATGTTGAAATATACCGCTGGAGCGTGTTCATCAATCTGTCTTAAGCTTAAACACACACCAGAACAAATGTTACGAAACAAGATTGTATGACAAATTGCTCTTTGTGATCATCGCATATTGTAAGTAAGTAAATAAATGCTTGAATTATTGAACAGGATGACTCGCACACATGTACAGTGGCACTGACTGACAGGCAAATAATTCTCCAGTGGGATTGTAAACAGGAGACTGCTGGGACCTTTTGCTCTAGTTCTGACACCAGTCAAAGCCACTGAGTGTGTGTGTGTGTGTGTGGGCCTTTCTCCCACTGTTGAGCATTAGTAGAAGCCTGTGGAGTTTCACAGAGCTACACAATGCAGTGCCATATTTACTAGAGAGAGAGAGAGAGAGTGTGTGTGTGGTAGAGAGACAGCAGCATTCAATGTGTGTCTGACTCTCAGAACAGGAAACATTTTAAGAGCTCAGACGGGAACATGTTTATTCCCTGTTTTTGTAACTCTCTACCAGTTTTCGTGCATGTTGTCAATCAGAGCTTGATCTTTCATAGCCATGGAGATATTAAACCAAAAGTATTCATTTGAACTCAAATGTTTATTAATAAAAGGAATAATGTGCTGAGATCAGATCGTTTGGTCTTTGATAAGAAATGTAAAGTTGTTTAAAAGACCAAAAGCACCACACCAAGTTTGAACACAGCTGCAAAAATAACACGTTTAGATTTGGTGTTTCCTTACCATTGCTTACAATAGCACGTATTCAGTTGATCTGAGTCAAACTTAATGTGACTTTTATTATTTGCAAGTGCAAGTCTAAAAGTGACAAGTTTTTTTTCTTTTAAGAATACTTTTAGAGATACTTTTTTTTGAAGAATCTTAATAACTTTTTTATATCAGCGTGAAACGGATGTTGCTCCCGACTTTATTTCATGGTGTAATACCGTAGCAGCAGTATGTGGTTTTGCATTGTTCTTCTAAAATACACAAGGCCTGAAATATACGTCATCTGGAGGGGAGCATATGTTGCTCTAAAAGGTTTATATATCTTTCAGCATTCATAGTGCCTTCTAAAACATGTAAGCTGCCCATAGTGTATGCACTTATACACCCCCATACCATCAGAGATACTGAACACTGATAACATGCTGGAAGATCTCTCTCTTCTTTAGCCCGGAGGACATGCAGTCTGTGATTTCCAACAAAAAGATCAACTTTAGACTAGACTGACCAAATAACACTTTTTCACTTTTAAACTCACAGGACACAATGGTACTTCTGGACCATCTCCTTAATGGCTTCCTTTTCGCATGATAGATCTTTAGTTGGTATGGTACGGCAGATTGTGTTTACCGACAGTGGTTTCTGGAAGTATTCCTGGGCCCTTTTAGTAATGTGAGTGACAGAATCATGTGATAAGTGATGCAGTGTCGTCTGAGACCCGAAGGTTCTCGGCCTTGTCCCTTACACACAGAGATTTCTCCAGTTTCTCTGAATCTTTTGATGATGTTATGCAATTTGACGTTGAGGAACGTTGTTTTTGAAGTATTTATGGTGAGTTGGCTGCCTCCCCCTGTTTATCATCGTCACTCCGTCCCTTATTCGCCGCCCATCACCAGGCTCCTGACGGGAGTGTGTGTGCGTGAGAGGAAGGGCGCAGAAACGATCAGGTCTGGCAGCATGTCATGAGGCACACCTGAAGTGAATGAAGCCTCATCAGCACCGCTGTTAAAGACCAGGATGGGTGTGTAGAGCGACCCCCGTGCTGTCATTTCTTCAATAAAAGCCTCTCCGAGACCTGGCGCCACTCCCACTTTGTCTGCTGTTTGCTCCTCCAGCCACATATTTTACAATCTTTTTACACACTCTTTCACAGATTAGAGAGCCTCTGTCCATCTTTACTTCTGGGAGACTCTGCTTCTCTAAGATATCCCTTTTATAGCTAATCATTTTACAGACCTGATGTTAATCAGAGACTTCTTTCAAAATATACATACAGGATGTGTATATACATTTATATAAATTCTTTTTTTTTTTCAAATGTTTGGCCAGAAGGCTAAATTGCACTTTCACTCATGATTTTAGAAAGCTGCTTTTAAAAAAATAATGGTGTAAGATACAGGGTTTGATGGCTTCTCAAGGCCACTGGAGATACTTCAGCACTTCAACACAACTCCTTTCACAGTTCACACAGGCCATTCAGTGCATTCTGTCAGACATTGTGTGGAAATATGAAGAATTTGTGGAATGATTCTGAGAGCTGATGACATCATTTGTAAGTCTCTGTTTTCTCTCCATTTCAACTCCCTGTGTTTTTTTTTTTGCGCTCTTTTTCTTAGATTTTTAATTTTTTTTGCTTTATTGAGGATGTTTTTACGTTCATTTTTACAATAGTACAAATCATTCAGTCCTGCTTTGGAGCACCTGATGCTTCAGAAGCAGCATGTATCCCAGAATGCAGCAGACCTCCTGCAGGCGTGATCCCTGAGGATGGTGAGCGCTGCTCGCTTCAATATGGACATTCTCAAAGCCTCGTTTATCTTTTTTTATGGCAGAGGCCTGTTTGATTTCCAGATGGGCCGTTTTTTACCGGGAGATTGGGAGCTTCCTGTTAGGCGTACCCTTGGACTGGATGTTCAGCGACTGATGCAACACGTGCCCTGATTTGTTAAGTTGTGTTTCTCAGCGTGAGAGTCTGTTCAGAGGCTGAGTCTGTGAATAGAGCACTATCAATCCAATCAACATATCTTTAAAATAATGACATCGCATGCCAATTTATAAATTAAATTAAGTGTGATTAGTTTGCAGGATTGTCATGGGACATGTATGAATGCATTTATTTGTAAATAATTAACCAGACCAAAGGAATGTCTTTAATGGACAGTCCTAATAAGTACACAATCATTGCTTCATTTCAGAAGCTGTCAGATGTGAGGACACTTAATGGCAGAAGATGAAAATACATTTATAAAACTAAGTGAGACTAAAATAATGACCACAGAAAAGGTTTCATGTTCCATAAAGAAAGGTGAAAGAATGAAACAAGTTTTATTTTTGGGTGAAATATACTTTTAAAGTATTCCAATATTATGGCATCATGGCGCAGGATAACTTGAACGAATTTAGTTTTTTTCTGCTTATTATGGCATAAACATAAAAAATTTAAATTAAAACTAAAAAATGCCTAAAATAAGGTAATGCTATAATTTTGCATTATAAAACTACACTATAAAAAGTAAAAACTTGCTATTGTTAGTTTAAAGTGTTATTTCCAAGAGGTTTTCAGTGTCAGAGTATATATTAAAATGCATTTTATTTTACTTTATTTTATTTTGGCTTTTTTTTACGAACATTTTTTTTCTCAACAAAATGAATTAATATGAAAGTAACTAGCTAACTAGTTAATCATTTTTTCAGTGCTAGGCTCATGAAAATGCCATCAAATTTTATTTTATTTATTATTACTTTTTGCCAAGCAAAATTAATACTAAAATAACATTTTAACATGAAAATGCTGTCACATTTAATTATTTCTTTGTTTGACAAACAATGTTTCTCAACAAAATTACTATTAAAATTAAAAAGAAATTTCTTCAGTGCTAGGCTCATGAAAATGCCATCACATTTTATTTTATTTTATTTATAATTTTTTTGGCAAACAATGTTTCTCAACAAAATGAATATTAAAATAAGTTTTTTTCTTTAGTGCTAGGCTCATGACAATGAGGGTTCTCCCTCTGTCTGCTGTCGGTCAGTGCTGGACTTCTTGTTTCCGAGATGAATACCAAGTTGTTAGTTGTCTGGACTACACCTTCATCATCATCCCATCAGAAACGGTCTCAGGAGAAGCGTGAGGCCGTGGAGATCTCGGTGTGTGCGCACTGGTTTCGTATGGCTGCTGGAGCACAATGAGAGCCACTAGAGTTTCGCTCTAAAATCTGGCCGGAGGCTAAACGTATCACCTAATCTGGCACTGCTGGCACGGGACGGTAATTGCACTGCGTGTTTGTGTGGGTCGGAAGACAGCTGGAAGTGGTTTGGTGTGCGGCACGGAGTTTGTTTTCAGATCAGCTCTGAGGAAAAAGATCTGGCTCTTACGCAAGCGTCGCTTCTACGCTCTGCTGACAGTGATGGATATTTCATAAGTCGCCGAGACAGAACGTGTCTGTTTGCATGAGTCTTTAGCTCAGCTTACGCTCAATTATCACTCCATTAAGTCGTCTGACTCGGAAATCACGGTGTCTTTAGTCTGGAGCTGACACGAGCGCGTCCCAAACCTTCCTATACAGCTCCTGAAGAAAACACGGGGTCAGTTCCTCCAGCGCCGCGGATGATTTTCTCCTGCTTTTATGAGCACATAAATCTGACTGGTGCCAAAGAACAGAAAAACAGGGGATTAAAATTCCCCTTTGGCCATGTTCGGGGGTCCAGCTGCACTAGGCTGTTTGTTTAACACAGCTGCACGGAGACAGACAGAAAGAGAGATAAAGACACACACGTTTGCCAACCAAAATGGCTTGTTTTCATTGGCAGGTACTCAGGTTTTCACAGAATTATGATTGCGCTGCTGCAGACTGACTGAACCTCGAAATAAAGAAGAAGAGCTGATGGAAAAATCCTTTGTTTGACTTTCTGGAGGCATCTGAACAGAAATGGTGTCTCGTGCTGTCAGTGAATCAGAAATACTCTGGTTAGGATCCAGTGATTTGGGAACATTCAGGTGTTTTAGTGTTAAAATGTAAAGGTTGTCTTTAAATGGCATTTTTCCATTTTGCATCACATTGTTCAGTTGTAGACTCCATCACTGCTGTGGCAGTTTGCATATATCCATCATAAATAATAATAATTCACGAGTTCGCACTTCCTCATAATACGAATGAAGCGAAGCATGTTTGGCGTGCTGTCCAGGGGGCGAGCCGGGAGATCGGCGGACTCCGAGCCCTATTAGTTTGAACCCTTGCGAGGGCAGAGCTCAGCGTCCGGTTCGAACCCCGCATGCCCCCTGGTGGAGGAAGGTGCGGAACGAAGGCGGAGAAGGGGTGGAGGAGGGATTCGTAACGAGATACGGAAGGGACGGAAATGGGCTTATTTAAGGAGGTGGCGTAGACCTGAAAATCTGTTTATCAACATCACTTAGAGTCAAAATAGTATATCAAGGTGCTGATGATACTTTTATTGAATTCTACATCTGTGTTTTTTTTTGTTTTGTTTTTGATAATACTGTCCTTAATCCTTGGTGCATCAGAATGGGACAATGGTTTTCTTTCGACATGAAGTATTTATGAAATGTAATTTTTGAAAATTTAAAAAAGATCACTTAATCAGCTTGTTTTGAAGTATAAAAATAACAACTTAGTACAAAAAAAAATCTTATAATTAAATAAAAAAAAAACATTGATATGATATAATAATAAACATGAGACAATTAATCATATAATTTATTGCTTTTCTTTACTTTATTATTATTATTATTTGTGTGTGTGAAAAAAACAAATGTGAAAATTACTTTTATATTTTTTGATAATATTAAATAATTAAAAAAAAATCTTTCTTTCTTTCTTTCTTTCTTTTATTTTGTGCAGAAATTTGACCTGAATATGCTTTTTAGAAATGCACCTGCCTGCATAAATGTATTAGGAAAAATATCTAAACATCTTATATATATATGTATAAAATTCTTTCTTTTATTTATTTATTATTATTATCATTATTAATTGTGTGTGTATGTTTGTGTGTGTAAAAAAGAACAAACTAAAAATTACATTCATATTTTATAATGATCTTAAATTGTTGAAAAAAATTTCTTTCTTTCTTTCTTTCTTTCTTTTATTTTGTGCAGAAATGATAGACGAGCGCGCTGGGCCTGTTCTTCTGCATTCTTGCATGCAGATCTTCACAGCTGCACAAAGGCTGTGTGAATCCTGCTCTTATGCTGGGTTTGGCTCAAGCATCGGCAGACAGAGCAGCTTGTCTTCAGGTGCCTGATTTTGCTTGCATTTGTCTGACTTTCATTTATGGATGGGATGGGTGTTGGGTTTCATCAGGCAGACACTTCACAGAGAGCATCTCATGTGTTGCAATAACAACCAGTCGTGCAAGATTAAAAAAGCCTTACAGCATGGCAGCATACCAATTTGCATGCTTATTTCTATACAATAAAACAAAAATAAAATAAATAAATAAACATAAACGTTAAAAATTAAGAAATAAATAATAAATAAAATAAATAAATCTGTATTCAATAATATTTTTAATGCATTATAATTAATTGTACATTATAAATATACATTATAAAATAATAAAACATTAATTATATTATATTATATTATAATTCTGTTTGTTTTTAATGTTGTATTTATTGAATTATTTTTAATCTTTTATCTAAACGAATTAAATTTACTTGTCTTTCCCCCTAAATTTCAGAATGTATTATTATATTTATTATATTATTATATAAACCATATTTAATTTATTCAACTGAACATCCTTTAAACGAAAGAAAATTAGCAATTATATTAAATCTCAGAATGTATTGTTATATGTATTGTTATAATTACTATATTAAATTCTTTTTAAATGTATTATTGTATTATACGTATTCATTTAACTAAGTTATATGTAAACAGCCTTAAAAGAAGAAATAAATGGTCAAATGTATTATATAATTAATAATATATATTTATTATTAATTATATTGTTATATGTATTGTAAATGTATTGTTATTATAATTTATATTATTTTATTGCTTTACATAACTATCCAAACATCTTCTTTAAACAAAACAAATTACCTTAAGAATCAGAATTTTCAATAATATAAATATTTTAAATTGCTATTAAATATAATTGATTAATATACTTCATTTAATAAATACAGGCCTATCAAGTCTTATATAACATGTGCTATTATAATAATTCTTCAGGCTGAACATGTTTCTTTGTTGTGGTTTTGGGAGGTGAAATATGACCCCGAAGTATTAAAATGTTTGGTAAGATTCACTGACAAGGAAAACAAATTAGCAACGTGTTTTGTGCACAAAGCATTTTATTCCCCCGTGTCAAAAATAGCCGAGTGATATAATCAGACAGAGAGTGTTTGTTTCCTGTTCTGTCCCCATTAGCCTTTTCCAGAACGACCACTCTCAGAAAAGAGAAAGAGCAACAGGTTAGCGTTATTTTTCCCAGCTCGCACCCGCAGGAACAGAAAGTGCTCTTAAAAGAGGACTAGGCCTCAATCTGCCCGATGCCTGAAAATGGTTGTGTTGTAATCTTGTAATTTTATGGTCTTGACTCTTAACACAGCAGCACATAAAAATGATGGTTTCCAGACACGCTGCTTTACAGGACCGCTCTACGTGTATGTTGGGAATGATCCGCTGTAAAAGAGAGAGAGAGAGAAGGCATGGGAACAGGCATCGGGATGTGGTGGTGGCTCAGCGTTTCCCAAGGCCAGCGGTAGGAAACAGAATAACTGGATCTCCCTGACCTCCTCAACTGCCCCCCTGACATCCCCTCAACTGCCCCCCGGGGGGTTCCTGTCTCGATGTTTAAAACAGACCGTCCAAACGCATCCTGCGAGGCTAAACCCAGCGGAGGAGCGAGGAGAAGAATAGAGGGCTGAAGGGAAGTTAAGCCGGGTCTGAAACAGCTAATCTGAGGACCTCACAGATGAGGAGTTCATTGTGTGTGTGTGTGTGTGTGTGTATGGAGAGGCCAGCTGGGAGGTTCAATTCTTTGCTTGACCCGAGTCCCTGTGCTGACCTTAAGGGCAGGTGTGAGACCTTAATGTGCTACACATATACCTTCAATTGCTCCGTACATGAACTGTTTCACGAGAGCTATTCACAAAAGATACAATGGTCCTTTCCAGGAATCAGGCTGTGTGGGTTTTTAACAGTTTGCTGGAAAACCAAGTGGTTTAAAGGCTCTGATATACTCATGGGGAAGCAAAAAGAATTACCCGCCAGACAAATAAGCTATCTTTAGGTTTCTGTCTTTGAACTTCTGTTTTTTTTTTTTTTTTTGCAGTAGTTCATCTTTAGCATCACTGCTAATGAGTAATGAGCTGGTGATGTGGATGTACTTAATGTAGAGTTAATTAAAGTTGTCACGAGATTAATGTTTTAAACTGATGTCATAACAAATATAAGTAGAACGGGAAGTTCATAAATTTGCACGACCGTACGTTGACGCTGTGGTAAAACAGGTGGAGTACAGAAGACAACAAGTGCAGCTGAAAGACATAAGATCTGTACTTTTAAAGAGAAAGTTCACCCAAAAATAAAAAAGACTGTTATTAATTACTCACCCTCATGTCGTTCTAGACCTGTAAGACCTTTGTTCATCTTCAGAAAACAAATTAAGACATTTCTGAGAGCTCTCTGACCTTCTCATAGACAGCAATGTAATTAATACGATCAATGTTCAGAAACATAGTGAGGAGATTGGTCAAATAATCCCTGTGTCGTTTTCTAATATTTACGCGTTGATTTGAGCTAAAACAGTGTATCCAACCTGTATTCGTATATTTTACGAGATGGCTAATTCGACCTCACTCGTACAATTTTGTATGATTTGTCTAAAACCCAGTGACGGTAGGTTTAGGGGCGGGGTTAGGTGTAGGTCATTCGTACAAATTCATACGAATTGGCTCATAAAATATGTACAATTTAGCAAAAATCATATGAATTTGTATGAGTCAGGTCATACGAATTTGTACGAATTAGCCACCTCGTAAAATATGGACGAATTGCCGTGAGATTGGGCTTGCATCAATCGGATCTTCCGCACAAGTTCAAAATTTAAACTCCAGTGGAAATTTCACGTGTTGTGTTCTCGCGCAAGCCAATCAGTGAAGAGCTTATTGACACGTCCAGTTGAATCAAATAATAGAAAGCATTATTGTAGCTATGTGAAGCATAGAAAAGAATTCAAATCAATTGTAGTGGGAGTTGTATTTTATTAACATGGCTACAGAGATGCTATTAATAATAAACGATAATAATAATATCAGTACATATAGCTAGATAAAATATAACACACGACTCATCACCGTTTGGCTTTTCATCAGATTTGGGAGTTTCACAACAGGTGATTGACAGACAGTGATTGTAGTTATCTCCACCATGGTTGATCGCGCTGTTTTTATTCGTGCAAGTAAGTCTTGAGTGAGTGACGCAGTGCGCATATTTGCTTCGCGTTTGGTGTGAACACACCATTACTGTTCTGGAACGACATGAGGGTGAGGAATTAATGACAGAATTTTCAGTTTTGGGTGAACTATCTTTAAGGGGTGTGCATGCCAAAAGCAAACTGAATTGTTTGCGTGAGTAGTTTACATTCACAAAGATGCGAATATGCGCTGGGAGACACAAATGAAGCAAATTGGTGATACGTTTGCCACAAACTACAATATCTGCCTCAATTGGGTCTTCCACCCAACTCAGAACATTGTCACGCAAGCCAGTCAGTGAAGAGCTTATTGACACCTCTGAGTAACACAGGCAAATATTAGCTTCGCTTTTAGATATGAACACACCTTTAGTGCACAACCCAACGCCGTTGTTCAGATGAATGTGTAAATATGTGCTGTGTGCTTTCTTCTTTCCTCTTAATAAAAAATAAACACACAACAAAAATGACAGCATAAGAAAACAGCAGTTAAGAAAGCATCTGATCATAGCGATCTCTGCACTCCAAGTACAGTAGGTCACTTTTGTGTCCTCCAAGGCGATGTTTATTCTTTTCTCCAAAGCATTGATTTCAATTGGATCATTGCGTTTTTTTTAACATGTCTGGATGTTGATGAGGCGTTCTGTGTTTTTTTAGACTGAAAGAACGTTCAACTTTGGGTATATCTGCCGCTGCCACTTTTTGCCCAGCCGTCCAATCACAGTGGAGGAGGGGCGGGACTAATACCAAACCAACCAACCATCACTCCCTGCTTGTAGGACAGCAGCAGACGACAACAAGAAGCGTTACAATGGAACAAAATCATTTAAAACAAGCCCCAGAGCGAGTACTTTATATCATGTCAACATTTTTATATTCTTTTTTGTTTTTGTTTTGCTCGTAAAACTTTTGCAGATATTCAGTATCAAAAGTCAGTTTCTCTTAAATTTACAACTTTAATTTATACTAGGCATTTTTACTTGTGCCTGTCTTTGAAAAAACTTGTAATTACCTTTGATTGAGAACTGGGTTTATATCTTACACTTCACGCTACACAGATTATTTCACAATTACAACACAGTCTCACGACCACAATTCGTACGTATTTTACGAGGTGGCTAATTCGTCTGACCTCACTCGTATGATTTTGTACGATTTGTCTAAACCCCTAGGTTTAGGGGTGGCGTTAGGTGTAGGTCATTCGTACAAATTGATGCGAATTGTAACATATATACGATTTTGCAAAAATTTTCCGCATTTGTATGAGTGAGGTTGTTCGAATTAGCCACCTTGTAAAATATGTACGAATTGCCGTGAAATCAGGCTGGCAATTCTGGGAAAAAGTCAAAATTTTTTCCAGGTTTTTCCACCAGTTTGTCCTTCTATTTAGCTTGAAGTATATCGGGCCCATTAGAACGTCTAAGGAAGAACAATCCAGTGGAATTACCGCTCTTTTCTTCTGTACTGTGATGCACATATGGGGAGAAAAGGATTACTAAGGACTTGAATTAAAATTTACAATTTGTTCACAAAATTCGAGGCAGATGAACAGGTGCTTGGAGAGATGGCTGTAAACGATGCCAGTATGTCATTTTACTGTTATGACATTTTGATTATACATTTCCAATTCAAAACATTTTACACTAAATAAAGTACAGATAAATCATTCACAATAAGGACCAGAAACACATTTTAAAAAATGTGATTTATTCATTTCATGCTGGCTTTGGGGATTATGCAAACTGTAAATGGCCTTATTACACTGATGAAAGAATCTGCTGCGAGTCAACTAAGAAACATCTTGATACCATTTCAGGGTTCATCATCTTATCTCACAGGGAGGAAGATCAGATGATCTAATCACCCATACTCTGGATCTATCTGCATAGCCATTAAAGTCTGAGACAAAGGGTGAATTCATAAGTGTGGCGATGGGAAAAAAGAGAGAGTGGCAGAGCCGAGGAATGAGAGAGAGAGAGAAGTATAAAGTTACTTCCAGCTGTCCTCCGTCAACCATGCTTTCGCTCGGACGTATGGCCACGAGTTAATGCCAAACATCCTGTGTATGTCAGACCCGTGAGGTTCTGCACAGGATTCAAATAAGGTCGACGACCTCTTGCACAAGCGGCCGGTCAATCATCCCATAGCAACTTTCAGATAGAATGAGCTCAGCTGAGAAAACACAGATGCAGCTGATGCTGGAATAGACAAGAATATTTACATCAATACTGTCTGTGGTGACAGGAACTATGTGGCAAGTCAAACTTGATTAAACTTTACAATTCTAAATTAAATTACATTACATTTCAAATTAAAATAAATAATTAAATGAAAAATACATTTTAAAATAAAATAAAAATAAAATAATACAATTTAAATCAAAATAATAGTTATTTTAAAAAATTAAACATTTTGTTTGGGGCAAAAAAATAAATATTTAAAATAATGTTACCACATACTGTTTATAAGCATATGATGACTAAGAGCTGTCAAAAACACTAGAAGCACCAGAACATTCAGTGCATCAAAAAAGACTGAACGTGCAAAAGCACAAATGACAAATGAATTTGAACACAAGAGGGGAAGATAAAGCTATTGTATGGCTTCAGAAGACGTCTACATACATCATATGGACTAATATTTTCTTCTTTTTTTGGAGCTAGAGAGCATCTAGTCCAGTGTTGCTGACTAATTTTCAGAGAAAGTTGCTAAAGCAAAGGTGATTTGTTGCTAAATAACATAATGATGTAAGTGTGCGATGATGTCATTGCAGAATCACCACACAAAATTGCCACATCATCAAATCTCAGCAAAAAAACTATATTTTACATAATTTAATTCATATTTGTTTGTAAAATAATATGCAAAATATAATGTTAAAAATATAAATAACTGCATTTTCAAATACAATGAATTATTGAATTACTGAATTTTTTTAATTATTACAATTTAAGTCTTTTTTAATAGCTACTAAACTAATAGTAGGCTACTACAGATACTCTGCAAATACTTTAAGCAGTGTATTAGTAGTTAGCTAGTGTTCTACACTCTAAGAAAAGTCTGTAAAAATAGGGCACAACCTACTTAATATGAAAAAAAAAAAAAAAAATTTTATCCGAGTCACTTATCAAAGGATCTAAAAGTTGCGAAATCAATTTTTAAAAATGTTGCTAGGTGCTTTTGGGAAAAACGTTGCTAAGGAAGTCTGAAAAGTTCCTCAATTGAGCAACAAAATTCCTAGTTCAGACTGTACGATTTTAGCCCCGATTCTGACTCGCCGACAAGTTTTGAGAAATCGCAGACGAATGCCTGAAATCACAGGCAAATCGGTGCTCGTTCATGCGAGTGACAATCACACAGTGTGAACTATCAAAGACGCGATCTGAGAGAATCGCAGACGAGTCGCCGACACCGGTGAGATATTTGGCATGCTCAATATCTGGACCTGTCGGCAATTCAAAATCATGCTGTGTGAAATGTGTTCTGACTGAAAATAACATCGGCGATTACCTACAGCCAATGAGAGAGCAACATCCAGGGCAGCGGGATGTTGGGGGAGGAGTTACGAAGGTATAGAAGGTAAATATCCTCCTCCATAATTTCATTGCAAATGAGCACACAGATTTTTAATAATAATCCCAGTCTCACGTGAGAACTCCGGTCTTGCACACGTGACCTCACATTGTTTCCATGTCAACTTCTCGTGTGTGTTTGATTGGATCGAGACAAAGTTGTCGGCGATTCTTCCTGTTGTAAAGTCATGCAGTGTGAAACCCCTGTCATCGGTCCATTGTGCAATGTGAACACAGCAGCGGCTGAATGCTACCCCAGATAGTCATGCAGTGTGAAAAGATCTGTGACGTGACTACTAAAATTGTGCAGTCTGAACTAGGCATAAGTTGGCAACACTGATCTAGTCACCATCCACTTTTATTGTATGGAACAGGGCAATAAAATTGCTTTTGTCCACGGAAGTCATGATGTGAGTAATTAAACCACAGGATTTTTAGTTTTTGGTTAACTATTGCTTTAATTCTGTTTATTTTAATCATGAAAGACTTAAATATAAACATAAATAGATTTCATTCTTAAATGACTCTGTCATTTTGTCTTCAATTAATTCTGTGTGTGTTCTGTTTATTTAATAGGTATTTTTATTTTAATTAACCCGTATTTCAAAGAGCACAGCCTACTCTGGCTTACTAGGAAGAAGCTATTAATAGAGGAACTGGGCAAAAGAACACATGGCAAGGTGCAATGCACAATGTTTTCGGGGAAAACAAGCTGCGGGAGCGCATTAGCAAGACTGCAGCCACGGTAGCTCAAACCTCTTTGCGTCCATTTGGAAACACAAGAATGTTTTCAAGTGTCCTCGCGTTTGCACACAGGCTGCATTTTGTGAAGCTTTGAAGCCCCAGAATATAATGTATCTTAAAAGCAGCCCATGGCCTCTGAGGAGCACGGACTGGTGTTTCAATCAAAGAGACCCTGAAAACCTACTGACAAACCTACATTATTTCATTTTATTATTTTTCTGTTTCTTCTTTTTCTTTCGTTCTTTTTCTACGGCTTCAGTACATTTGGCCAAAAGCTGTTGGTCTTTCTTTTGTGGTTGTAAGATTTTAACACATTCCTTCAGTCAAATAAAATAAGCTTCAAGTTAACCTCAAAAACATCTCTTTTCACCATCAAAATGCTCTAAAGTTACAACATTGCAACACTGTGGTTTAGCAGTTTTACATGTTAACATGTTGGACGCAAATACAGCTTTTTCATACCTCGACACACTCAACGCAGAGTCAGACCTGAGGATAAAACTGGACCTTTTTTTATCTTCTTTAATCAGTTTTCTCTTATACCCTTTAGACTGTAAAAGCTGTCATCTAATATGACACTTGTAACGTTAAAAACCCCACAGGTCTGGCTTTCCGAGAGTGAAACGGATGTGAAGTTGTTTAATAAAACACATGATTGCAGTTCAGTTTGCCTCTCAGGATGGCTGTCAGCCTTTAGAAGGGACAGGAAGGAAAAGCCTTCAAGCTCAGATGAAAGAGATACTGATGTACAGGTGCACGGTGAGGAAATGTTTTATTGGCTCATTTGGGTTTGATGTAGTATTTAAACAAAGCATAATAGCATTGACACTAATCAGAACTATAACTGATTAACATGCCTACTTAACTCTAGGTTTTATAGTACATGGTTTACTGCCAGTAACCAAATGTGCATATTACAGAAAAACACTGTAAAAACTGTTAATTGTTTAACCCAGATACCTACCATACATAGTATAAATGTTTTAACATCATTACATCAAATATTGCTGTAAAATAATAGTATGGGTTTTAGAAGTAAAAACTATGTTTTTACATGCAATTTACAGTGTAAAAAAAGGTAAAAGGGCATTTTAACCATCTTAGGTTACACTTTATTTCAATAGTCCATTTAGACATTCTACTAACTATAAGTAACTTTGTAACTACATGTCAACTAATTCTTGTTAATTCACAACTACATGTCTACTACCTCTCAGAGTAGACTGTTAGGGTAGGTTTAGGGTTAGTAGAATAAGTTGACATATACTTATATAGTTTCTGATAGTCAGTATGTAGTATGTTGTGGGCCCATCAAAATAAAGTGTTAGAAGATAATAAGCAGACAGTCTACTAATACTCTAATGACTGCTAGTTGACATGCAGTTGCAAAGTTACTTACTGTTAGTTGAATATCTAAAGTGGATTATTGAAATAAAGTGTTACCCAGTCTTAGAAAAGAAGTGCAAAATTTGTATCTATAGGAGTAGAACAGCTTGTCACTGGGGTAGTACACCTTTGTACCTTCTTTATCCATAAAGAACACATATTACTCTCTAAGAGTATTAATATGTACCCCTAAAGGCAGAGTGATTTTTCAAAAACGCTTTAGACGACAGAGTCGGGCCGAGTACCAAAACAAACTTGTAGCCAATCAGCAGTAAGGGGCGTGTCTACTAATGATGTGGAGGAGAGTGTGTTCAGTGAACAGCCGAGCCGAGCGACAGAAAGATAAAAAACAAAAGAGGAAATTTCTGCAGAACGATAAGTTCCAAGAAGTAGGACCAGTGTAAATATCGGATCAGCTTTCAGGAGCTATCGAAATAGGGACGGGATGTGTTTGTTTTGGTGATTTCAAATATTAACATTGACTTCCAGAAATTGCTGACCTTACCTTTAAGGAAGTAATGTGTAATATATATTATCTTGTTTAAGCCTCCCATGGCAGTTGACGCTGGTTTTAATGGTTTGAATCACCCTATGAGTGGTGCATACAGGAATAGTTAAAATAGTGCCATGACCCGGGTGGGCATCCTTATTAGCACACCTGCTTCCCACACTGGGCAATGCTGCTTCAAATCCCATTTGGAGAGTGGAATTAGGACCAGGTACATTGGTGCCGTGACCCGGATGAGAAGGAAGTTTAGGATAGTAAGTGTAACAGAGGCCACCTAGCAAATAACACTGGAGGCTACGGCCTTTAGCATCCTTGTGAGTTCATCTGCCTCCCATACCGGTTAATGTTGGTCCTCATGCCGGCTGATGGTGGTTCGAATCCAATTTGGAGCGGTGCAAGTAGGACCATAAGTACATTGGTGCTTTGACCCGAATGGTAGTGAGGATTGTAAGGATGGGTTTAATGTAGGCCAGCTAGTGAATGAAGTTAGCATTTTGAGTGCACCTGCCTCTAATGCCGGTTAACACCATTTTCAGTCTGTTTACAGTAGTGTGAGCAGTACCAATTACAATGGTGCCATGACCCAGGCTGTTTAGGATCTTGAGTGCTCAGCAGTGTAAGTTTAAAGGGTTAGTTCACACAAAAATTAAAACTCTGTCATTAATTACTCAACCTCATGTCGTTCCAAACCCGTAAGACCTTTGTTCATCTTCAGAACACAAATTAAGATATTTTTGATGAAATATGAGAGCTTTCTGACCCTCCATAGACAGCAACACAACTGAAATGATCCAGGTCCAGAAACATAGTAAATACATTGGTAAAACAGGATGTGACATCAGTGGATCAACTTCAGTGTTGCGATGCTAGGAGAGTATTTTTTTGCGCATAACATAATTTACTCAAACTTTCTTCTCCCTGGAGTTATGTCTTCCACCATTTTAGAGAGTATCACAATGTGTGCGGTTTCCACTGAGCATAAACAACCGCAAATTACATTCAAGGATGGTTGAGTAAATTATGTTATTTTTGTGTTCTTTGTCACAAAACTGAAGTTGAGCCACTGATGTCACATGGACTGTTTTACTGATGTATTTACTATGTTTCTGGACCAGGATCACTTCATTTGTGTTGCTGTCTATGGAGGGTCAGATAGCTCTCTGATCTCATCAAAAATATCTTAATTTGTGTTCTGAAGACGAACGAAGGTCTTTTGGGTTTGGAACGACATGAGGGTAAGGAATTAACTGCTAGTAATTCATTCTGGGGTGAACTAACCCTTTAAGTTCAACTTGCAAATATGTGTCATATCTTGTTTTAAAAAGTTTCAAAAACAGCATTCAGTAAGCTTCAGGTTCAGTTCTTGTTCTGTCATAATCAATGCACACATACATACACATAAGCATGAGTTAACCTCGAGCAGATATTGTAATGTGGGAGCCGTGGAGGTTGCTGACACAGTAAGCAGAGGGGCAGGGACAGGAACTCCTCATTAAGACTGAATTAAACAGAGCTTTGATGGGGAGACCTACATCAGTTCATTCTGGCAACACATGAAAGAGCAGTCGTGAGAGACAGGGATCTGCACTCGTTGTCACTCTCTCACACACTTGCACACATTTCATCCCTCACACACACACACACACACTCGCATGCACTGTAAACCACATCACTGCCACATACAAACAAAGACTATGTTTCACTATCAGTAGACTGTATTTAGTATGCTGTGCACACTATGCAATTTTTCCTATATGCAGAGAATCCCCAGATGACCTAATACATTTGCCAAACATTTCTGTGTGGAATATGGCATCCTACAGTGCAATGTACTCAACATGACCTTCCATTTCTAGTGCGATGGATGAATAGGAAAGCATTATTAATATTTCTTACTTACCTATGTATTTGATCTGACTGCCAAGAGTTTAAAAAAATTTTGCACAAAATAGGAGAAAATACAAATTCTCCCATATTATTTCCAAAAAGAAAAGAGACTCTACATGCTTAAAGGAATAGTTCACCCAAAAATGATAATTCAGTCATAATTTTTTTTTTCCTAATATAGAAGTCAATGGTGACCCAAAACAGCCTGGTTACAAAGTTTCTTCAAAATATCTTACTTTGTGTTCGGCAGAACTAAGAAATTCATTCAGGTTTGAAACTACTTGAGGGTGAGTAAATGATGACAGAATTTTCATTTTTGGGTGAACTATTGCTTTAAAGCATATAATGCAATGTGATAACAAAACAGTGCACTACAGTTTAAAATGTGAGTTGGTTTAAAAACCAAACCTTCTGTGGGCTCTAAGAAATCAAACAAATTTAAAATTCAGTCACAAATTACTGTAAAATGTGTTCTATGCAACTATTGCATACGTTGATGATAAATGAGAATTTAGCAATGCATGCTTTTCATTAAGGCAGAATCCAAATCTTAGCACACTTGACTATTTAGACTGGAGCTTAAAAAAAAAGGATTTTAATGAATCAAGCATGTTCGAATGTCATGTGTGTTTCTTTTTTTTAAAAAATTCAAACCACAAAAAATGCAACAGATTTGAGTCAGACAGTGAAAAAAAAGAAAAAGCTAGCTTCCACTCAGAACAAGGCTGCAGAAATCTGTGTGTTGACATTAAGGCGATGTTTGAATATACTATATTCATGTTAGAGGTAAAACCCAGCGGTTCACACTGCAGTGGGCATGTGGTATCCACTTTAACACACTACTGTCACTTCACACCAGCGCATTATTTATTCTCTATGAGCACGTCTCTGGCAATGACGCAGGTGTGTATTCTTGCCCGTGTGTGTGTAAAAGAGACAAACCAGACATTCATAATTTAAGAGCAATGTCTGTTGAATGAGTGACTACCTGAGGGGAAATGAAACATTGGATTTGTTGAATAAAATATAAGTTGCAGGATCCCTTGTGTGTGAGTGTGTGTGTGTGTGTGTGTGTGTGTGCGCGCGCACAGGTAATGATGTCAGTAGGGACCGAATATGTAATGATCATGCAAATATACATGCTTATTTAAACATAAAGCGGTCTCAGCTACGTTTTCAAACCTGATGGTTTTGCTGAGTATGTTTTAATGTAAATGATATTGTCTAGTTGTGCGATCAACAACGCTTGGAGGGAGTGCCAAAAATGGAAGGCTGATCGATTACGTGTGCAGAATACCAGAGCGTGCTGGTTTTGGCAGTTTGAATACAATAAAAGGTATTAGATTTTCAGCAGTAAATGTAGCAGTGTGAACAGATATTGGAAACTGTCCCTACAGGCTAGTTTTCACATGTCTGCAACTTAAGCTGGAGCTGACTTGTATTGTTCAGGCAAACGATCCACCTTGGGCAGAGAGGTGTGAGTGTACACACCTGCCAGATTGCATGGAGAGACTCACACACATGCACAAATGTATGTATACACATAATAAGACAGCACACACACACACACGGAGGGGTAGGAATGGTGTCCTAATGAGGCCCTGAGAGGCCCTGCTGGTCTGTCAGTCAGCCTGCACCGTGCTGACACATGGCTGACAACAGCATTGAGCTACTTCTGTCTCTTCCGCTCGGTTTAATTCAGCTAAACTACTGACAGGATTATAGAGACACTCAAATTAATTCAATTAATAATGCGCTCTGTCACTCTCTGCCTCCCGAGGAGGACAATAATATACTGTGATTTGGGAAGGAGGAATGTGTGACATGCGAGAGACGTGGAAACGTGCTGGAGAGGCACAAACGCTGCTTTACTGAATATTTACAGCAGTGGATCTCAACCGGCAGGACAAGACTCGGGTCAATGCAAAACAATGCTAATACCAAAATGTAGCCAAGCATATATTTCGCCAGAGCAAATAATTAAAGAGGAGAAAATGTCGTTTGTAGCTAGCTGTTTGTAGTTACTAATATAATATTTTGCTTACTGCTTGTACCTAGAAATAAAAGTGTGCAAGATCATAAAACTATTTTAATAATCTAGTTTAAAAAAGCATGTGCCAGGTTCGAGTGCCAGAAATGTACTAAAGAGTTTTAACAAATTACAGATTTCATGTTTTCCTTACACCTTTACATGTATTTTATTTATTTATTATTATTATTATTATTATTTATTTTATTTTTTTCCAGGAAGTTGGAACTCAATTTTTTATCTGTGTTTATCAAAATCAATTTTTTTTTATCTAATAATTGTTTACCATGAAGGTCTGCTTTGCTTTTTGCTTTTTTTTTTGTTTTCGTTTCTTAAAAAATAAAACAATCTACCTATTTCACAGACTTACTCCTAGACATAAATGTAAATCTGAGCTGTTTCAACTGAAAGAAACTTGCACTGACTGATCTTAAAACGTGTTTTGTCTTAAGATACACACCAATAATGTTTTATTCTAAGGCATTTTTATACAAATTTTAAATGTCCTAATTGAACTATGAGCTAATCCAGGCTTAGGCTAAGCCCTGTCTATGAAACTGGGCCAATATGTTTTTGGTTTTAATGTATCATTTATATTTTCATTAATTGAATTTAATTTTCTTCACTATGACATCGGGACATATCACCACATTTTTACATTTTTGCAACAAAAACAAAAAAGCAAAAATAATATTAATTCAGAAAGTAAAATATGTTAATCATAGAAAATAGTGTATTGAAGTCATTATTATTAACAGTTTTGTTTTGGTAATATTACTTAAATATTGTTTGCTGAGTAAACATTGTCTAAACAGTAATACTGTAAAATATTATTACAACTTGAATTTCAATATATTCTAAATAACCATTTATTCATGTGATGGCAATATTAAAACTATTAAATATTAAAATGAAAAAAATTTGTTTTTAACAGAAAGTTTAAAGAACAGCATTTATGTGGAATAGAAAGTGTATTTACTGTCACTTTTTGGATAAAAAAACTAAAATATCGACCCAAACTTCTGAACAGAAGTGCATTCCTAAATTGTATTTTTAAAGTTTTTTATATACAGGCCTATTTATATATATTTAATATTCACTGGATCTTGACCAAAAAGAACATTTTTTCACTGAGCTAGGTACTTAAATATTGCATTGTTAAAAAACAAAAGCGCCTCGTGTGGAATCAAACAACATGAATCATTCATCACAGGCCTCCTTTCATTCTCTGGGTCTAATAAGTGAACCTGGTGGGCCGAAGCTTTGTCTTCATGCTGCGGCTGAGTTAAGCAGTCTGGTGATGGGCCTGGACACACAGAATGCTCCGGATTTGCTAAAGAAGCACTACTCTTCAAGAACTAATGACCCATACGGAGTAATCAGCTCAACAAACACCTCATCAGCAGACAGAGAGAGAAGCCTGCACCTGAAGCACAGATCTGGATATAAACACTGGAAGGAGCAAATACAACAAGAACACAATAAAACACACCAGCGCTGACACATGTTTGTGTGCTTGCACTCAGACACACCCTCCAGTGCTCGTTTGCAACAGTTAGTCCAAACCAAGCATTCTTTAGGAAGGCGGATTCTTATGCCAGCTTATTCTCCATTTTTAGCTTCTTAAAACCGCACGGGAGAGTTCCCATCATCGCTCTTAAGCAGATTTACTTTCATAAAAAGCAGCTCAGAGGAGGAGCCTGTAACTGAGAGTGTGCTCAACTTCACACGCGTATTGTGACATGTCATCTTTGTGCTTCTATTATGGAGCTGAATGTACTGTGAGTCACTGTAGGTGTGCTTGCATAACACAGTAAGTTCTTTAATTACAAGAATTAATGTTTATTATTGCGGCTTTCTGTTTTCGCGCGTGGGAATTATGTTCATGCCCAGCAAATCAGAGTGAGTGATTCTGCAAAACTTGTGTTCCTCAAATACATATGTGACTCACACTTCATTTTTTTAAAATAAACAAATCAATGAAAATCTATTCGCTTTTTGATTTGCATTTGTTTGTTTTTTCTTTTTCATTCATCACATGGATGTCTTTTTGACCTGAAATCTCCTTAAATATGCATATTTGAATAAAATAAAGACATATGGGAAAAAAAAAATATACAATTTTCTTCCAACTTGAAAACCTAAATTGTTGCCTTTATTTATTTATGTTTTTGGTTTGTTTTTACACATTCAGTTTAATCAAATTGGATGTGCAAGTGATTTTAAATTAAAATGTTATTCAAATTTGTGCTTAAAATTAAAATATAAAAATATTATTAACGAACCATACTCCTATTTATTTATCCCTACGACAAGCCCTATCAAAATGAATCTTATATAACTAAAAAAAAGCTGAAATGGGTTCAATTTTTTAATAAAAAAAACACATTGCCATGAATTAATGATCACACCATTTTAAACAGTGAATCATTTTATATTTTACTCACATCATGTACTTTCAAAAACACTTGACTTCAAGTTAAACCACTTTTTTTCAAGCACTTTATCTTATTTTTGTTACATTTAAAAGGAATGATCTTAAAATGTCAACCTTTTCGTTTTTATATATTATATGATTTTATGAAACATTTTGCTGTTTTCTGTAAATGTAACCGATTTCATCAAATCTGTAAAAATCTAAAATGCTATTGTTTTTACGGTAATACTGTTTTTTTCTTCTTTTTTTACTTTCTAAGAGAGGCATGTTGTATTTTCATGACCTTTAACACAAGACTTTAAATATTAAAGTAAACTGCAAAACCTGTTACCATAATGTATAGTAAATATTTTAAATTATGTCAAATTACATTCTTTCAACCGGTAGTTATATTCCAACATATTAAAGTGCAATCAACTTGAGGTGCCATAAAGCAAATTAACTCTATATATATATATATATATCAAGTAGTAGTAGTATTTAAAAAAAAAGCTTGCAAATCACATATCGAACCGAAAAAGGTCACTAACTGAACTGTGTACCTGTGTGTGTGAGAGAGTGGCCCTCGGGCCGTCTCTCAGTGGGAGGTTTGGGGATCACTCTGTTCTGCGAGGGGATTTGATCAGCGACGAGGGTAAAGCCTTCACTAACAGACCTATTTATCCCTACAACAAGCCCTACCTTACTCCTCCACGACTCTCTCACATGCACACACTGCCCCACACAGCAGTAACCAGCAATTACCACAACACCATGTCATTAGAGACTTACACAGACTCCTATTATCACACCCTCACAGACAGGGAGCATTAAAGTTGACTATGAATAAAAAACGCCATTTGAAAGAAAAATAAACAAATAAAACCACAAATAGTGCTGCGTAAGAGCCTGTTCGTGGAAAATAACTCTCTTTTTAGCATTATAGCAATCAAATCAGCATGAAGCATGACTTCATAGGTCTTAATAAAATGACTAAAATACTATTAATTATTATATGTCATTAAGGATATCTTTTTCCCTTATTTTGGGGGAAATTAGACTCGTACCGGTGCTTGAAAGCTTCATCAAATTAGCCAATATATTTAATAAGCAAACATGCAAATGCATGCAAGGATGTTTAAGATGTTGTAAATGATAAGCGCTGAATTTCTATGGAAATCTGTAGATCTTTCCAGTGAACGCTGCACTTTGGGCTGCTGAAGCTGGGTTAAGTGTTTGGATGGGGGTGAACGTGGCTGTCTGGCTCCTTTTTTGACGGTTACGCCCTAGTTGTTCTTTTGTGATCTGCGGTGATGGGGGGCTACCAGCGACACATGAACTGACAGTCTGGGAAAGCATGACATCATTGATTTTTGCCCAAATATCAATGGACCATGACAAGTGAACAAAAAACTCACTTTTATTAGGAGCTACGGCTATTGACCAGCATCCAAAAAAAAAAAAAAACATGCCTCCTTCAAAGTTTGTGAGAAATTTTTCCACAAAACCCATAAATTCAGCCTGATCTCACCTCAATTCATATGTATTTTACAAGGTGGGTAATTCGTATGACCTCTTTTATACGAATTCATATGATTTTTGCTAAATCGTACGTATTTTACGAGTTTCCAATTCGTGTGAATTTGCATGAATGACCTACACCTAACCTCGGCCCTAAACCTCCCCTTCATGGGGTTTTAGACAAATCAAACAAAACCATATGAATATAATGCCACAAATTAAGAATTATGTCCAACGACATGTTTATTAGTGGCCATGATTTGCTAATTTGTTCGTTTTATAAAATCAACAGGAGGGAATAAATTAGTACAACATAGTCATCATTTAAAACAAGAAGGGAACATATTTGTAAATAATACCTCCATAGGCTCTCTGGCGTCACAAGATTAAAAATTATTGTTGTCACATTTTATATGAATTTTTATATTTTAATTTTATTTACAATATAATAGATTATCTATTGCTAATATGTAGCAATGCATATCAAAGTCACTTTCAAACCAGCAATTTTCTGATCTCTTCAGCTATGTTACAAAATCTGTTTTTTTGAAAATGTTTCACCTTCAGAATAAGTTCCCATTCGTCTGGATGATTGTTGAATTCTACCTGAGAAAATTTGCACAGAAACTTTATATGCACCCTACCAAAACTTACATTTTGCACATAGGTCTATTAATTTTGCATAAAGAAAAGTGTGCGATGTGAGTGACTAATTTTATATTTATTATTTAAAAAGTATTGCCCTACTGAAACACAGCACGGAAAAAGTTATTTCGCAAAAACCAGCCATTCATGTGCTGACACGCCCCGTACAAAGCTACAACTCTACAACTTGGTATAATCTACAGTTATGAAATTTCCATTTATAAATCAACTTTACTTGATTATTCAAGTGTTCCGAACCTATAATTACCGCATGCAATATCTCCGACTCCTACATCAGCCTCAGCGCGGGTTTCTCTCGGAAAACCCGGAGTGGAGCTCGAAAGATTATGAACGCTTTGAATGAAGCGGTAAACTCCGGTCCAGTCACATAACCGTTCCAGTCCAGGTTTTACTCTGTTGCTTGGTGAGGAAACGACGCTTTAGCTTCATTTGGAGCATTATAAAATATATATATATACACTATATAACCTGACATTTTTGTCAGAGTTTAAATCTACTTGATATTAATAACTGAACTGTTTTATAAAAAACAACCCTCATGCTGTAGCCTATTGAATGCGAACGAATTAGAGCAGCGTTGAACTGCTCGTGTGATATTGCTTATAAAACGCAATCCCGAACCCGGTGTCATTGAACTATTTCAAGAATCAAGTCCTGAACAAACTGTTCCTTTAAACTTCTCTGAGTGTGTGTGTGTGTGTGTGTGCGCTGAATGGAGTGTCGTTTTTCAGCGCTTAACTCCTCCTCTGCATTCTGCTCTTCCAGCACACACACACACACACACACACACACACTGCTGCTTGCGCATTCCCCATCAGCAGCTCAACGCGCAGGGAAACGGAGCCTCTTCGCGTCCGAGCACACGGTTTCCAGTGTTCGTGCTTTAGCGCATCAAACATGACGGTTGTAACCCGCAACGTGGAAGAAACGAGCAGCTGATCTGTGTTTTATGTGACTAAAACACGTCTTTGGGATACAGAGACTACAGAGGCGCCGCGACCGTTGTTGCAACTTTTGTTGCAGTCAGCACGCGCGTTTACAGACGGTTGCGCGCTTTAAAGAAAAAGTCGCTCAACTTTTGCGCTGGACTGCGGAATGTAGAATCGAGCGAGAATACGCCTGTTTCGACTTTTCTTTATTCGCGTTTGGCGAGTTTGTCAGCGGAGGACGCATCGCTTCACGTCTGGTGTTGAGTTTGCAGAGTTTGTTGCAGGGAAACTGTCGAGCTTTGTGCGATCGCTTCTTAAAGTAATCATGGACAAATTGGATTTAAATTCATGTGTCAAGGATTATTTCTGAACGCTCCTGTGTGTTTTCCTGCGTTGAGTGGACTGCGCCGTTCCCGAGTCGACACAAACTCTTGATTTTGTTACCGTTGCAAGACGCTCGTAAACATGCCACAGCTTAACGGAGGTGGAGGGGATGAGTTGGGGGCGAACGATGAAATGATCTCGTTCAAAGATGAGGGCGAACAAGAGGAGAAAATCTCCGAAAACGTGTCAGCCGAAAGAGATCTGGACGATGTGAAGTCTTCTCTAGTGAACGAGTCGGAAAACAACAGCAGTTCATCCGATTCTGAGGTAAGTCTGACACCACCGCGTGTTGACAGACGCATGGATGTGGTTGTCGCCGTCGGAAAAATAACTTTTCTGCTTTGTTTTTCTCCGTTCCTCGTTCTTTCCTTCAGCAAAGCGAGAGGCGCCCTCAACCAAGAGCTGATCTTGAAAGTTATGAGAAAGCCCGAGAGTATTTCACTGAAGGTACGAGCAAACTGCTGATATGGCATGCTGATTTAACAATTATTCATTAAAAACTAGTTTCTGTTACTTTTTAGCTATTAATTATATAAGTGTTTTTTTTTTTAAATAGTATAACTACTCAAATAGTTAAGTATCCATATCAGTAGCCTACTTCTAGTTACTATTTATTAGTGTGCATACAAATAGTAACACTTTTAATACGTTTTCTAATGTAATTTGTATTCATTTGATTTACGCTATAAGGTAGTCAACAAGTAATAAAGCAACTGAAATTTGTGAAAGAGCCTAACAAATTCTTTTTAGTTAAAAATTTTGATAGATATTAATGTAATAAAAATAGTTATCAAGTATAATCTAGTATATGTACTGGAATACATGTTATTATTTAGATTAAACAAAATTAATAGTAACACTTTAGAATAGGTAACACTTGTTAACTATTAACTACGACTTTCCTCTCAATAAATTCTTAATTTGATGCTTATTAGTAGTTAGTAAGGTAGTGGCTAATTTATGTATTGTGCAGGATTAGGGATGTAGAATAAGGTCATGTAGAATAAAGCATTAATATGTTCTTAATTAGCACTAATAAATGGCTAATATTCTAGTAATATGCATGCTAATAAGTAACTAATATGTGTAACCGTAAAATAAAGTGTTACCAAATTAATTCTACTATGTCATTTACAATTACTAGCACAACTAAACTCGATAGCAGAAACCTTTAGAATATATACTAGTATAGGAAGTGAACAGATGATATCTGAAACACAAGTTTACATAGAATTCAATAGGAAAACTGTGCAGTTTGTAACCAGAAGCAATTAAAAAGAGTTACTTGTTGCTAATGGGTACCAGTGTTTAAATGAATAGTTACTAGTGATATATAAAAAAAAAGATACTAACAAATATTAATAAAGTACTAGCAACATATCAGTACCACTATATCAGTAATCAGAATAAATGTTGAAACAGCTTGCCATACTTGTTCTTTACTTAACTTTTGTGTCCACACATTGATCCCTAATCATTCGTCTCTCCACTGTCAAGCTTTGAGAAGACAGCAAGATGGAGGATTTTTTAAGAGCCCCCATTATCCAGGCTACCCGTTTCTAATGATCCCAGATCTGGCCAATCCTTACTTGTCCAACGGCGCCTTGTCTCCAAGCGCAAGAACGGTGAGTGCCATTGAACACACTGCCTCAGTACACCTCTGGAGTTTTTTAAGAGCCAGTGACAAACATCATGTGAGAGTTTATAATGTCCCTCATGCAGAATGAAACCAACATGTTTCCTTATAAAGGATTTCACTTGAAAATCCACACCGATCAACCACTGTTTTGAATATTGTAAGGTCGTGGCACCATCAGTGTCTGCAGTCATGATCATAAAAAAATCCCCCTCTTTTCATTGACTTTCAGATTTAGTAGTTCACCAGTTTTTGTAATTTGAAGTTATTTAAGGAATATGCATGTGAAAGTGGATTGCTGATGTCATTTTAGCGTTAGTTCATGTTTGAGGCTATTAAACTGTTTAATTGGTTTTAATTGTGTACTTCAGCTGTTTGACTTGTATCTGACAGATTTCTATTCACTTATTTGTGGCGCAGGAGATCATGTCTAGTTATCGCCAGCATTTACTGGATCAGATTTGCCAAAATCTTGCATCTAAAGTGTTTTATGGTGTTTTGGCCCCACATTTCGGTGTCTAAATACACTGAAGATTCCTCATGTTTGTCTGTGAAATGGTTGGCTAATTGATCTAATACCCCGCGAATCTAATTCGGTGCTGTCTGCCACTGGGCTGTAATTAAGCAGTTTCAGGCTGCTTGTTTAGCCTTCTTTAAAATAAGATTAGTCTGGCCGAGCGAAGAGGTCTGTCACAGTGAAATTCTATCTGGGTGTTCGTTCTTCTTGTCCGAGGGCTGCGGAGTTTGCCTGTTCTCTCCCTATAGATGTGTTGGAGTTTTGTGTCCGTGTCTGGGAAAGGTTGACTGCCCTTTTAGCCCCAGCATTGGGTCTTTTCAACCCAATTTGCAAAGAACTCAGCAGGCATTCATGTATGGCTTTGCAGTGGTGTTATGCGTCAGCGCTCTGCAGAAAAAAAGAAAAAGAGAATGAACGGTTGGGTCTTTGAAAGCCTCAACCGGGAGTGTTTTTTGGCTAAACCGTGAGCCATCTCCCCAAATCAACACGTTTCGCAGCCATTGTTTATTCCGGAGCTCAAATCCTCCTCCTTTACTCTGAATCGCAATGTGATTTGATTGGACCCGGCCAAGCGTTTGAGCGAAAACTTGCGTTTTCTCCCCCGCCTCCTCCCTCTAGACACTCGTGCAAGTTTTCCTTGGCCTCTCCGTTTCTTTTCACTCATCCGTACGAGCTCTCCCTCCTTCCCAATCCCTTCCATTCAGTTCCTGAGGCGTTAGTCTTACATTGTCATTCTGAGTGAATGCTGATGGCTTCATTGGGATCTCCATAGGCCCTCATTAGCCTAATGGCTGCTCCTTACAGGCTGGTTGCATAGTAGTTGTGGTACCCAGATCCTCTTTTGTTCCTCGGCCTATAGAGTGTTGTTGTGGGAAGAGCCTATTGCTTAAATTATCCTGAAGGAGCATGGTTCATCCCACCCTTAAAATCGCCTCGGGCTGTACCTGCGACGAGTGAACTTGCGCAAAAAATCGTTCCATCTCTGACTCAAAAGCTGAATTAAGCTAATGTCAGGCACATCTCACAAGCACAGAAGCCCTCTGTTAACTCTAGCATAATGCGCATTAAGGAGCCAAAGGCCAATATGGGCCTGCTAGCAAATATTCAGATGATGTCATTCAGGATAAGGATTATAAGTTTTTAATTCGTTTAGCTGATTGGGGACCGTCAAAAGATTTGGTTCTCAGAGAAAATGACCCCATAACCCAATGCATCCAGATGTGAGACGGATATCCACGCAAGACTCATCCTGTTTTGAAAAAGAGGCATCTAACTCTTATTATTCGTCACAGTATTCAAATCGCAGGAGTTCATAACCTCCAGACCCCGAGCAGATTTGGAAGTTCCATAAATCAGGTCGTCCCGTAGTAAGAGATATCTCAAGCTGATCAGGTCTAGCCCAGTGTGGACCGAGTAAAATGGGAGGTCATCGAGGCAGATGAGCTTAGCCTGTCAATCGGCACCTCTAGAGCGAGCCGAGCATCAGACAATGAATGGTTGGCATACTTCAGATATTTACACACTAATCTTAAGCTCTCGCTCAGACAGCCTCAGTCACAGCTGTCAAAATCACATAAGGAAGTTTCCAAACAAAGCTGAGGAACCCGTCAGAATCTGAATGATCTTCTGTGTTACGCTCAAACAAATGCACAAATGTAGAGTGTTTGCCAGGGAAAAGCACGAGTCTGTGCTGTATCCTCCTTTTTTATGTGGAATTGGACTAATTTGACAGTGTCATTCTGAAAGGTGTTCAATATGGTTTTGTAATGTAGAGAATCTGAGGAACTGGGTTGACTATAAAAGACTTCAGAGAATGTTCTTTGTCAAAATGAAAGCCATTGAACTTCTACCATGGGATGAAAAATGAAAAAAAAAAATCAGTTTCAGAAGAAAAGGTTTTTATTTTTTTCTCTCGTAACAATTTTTCTTTTATTTTACAGAAAAAAAAGTCAGTAGTATCTTGCTTTTATATGGTGCACTATATATTTGTACCAGTGAAAATGCAATAAACATTCTCGGGTTCGCTGCATAGGCTTGTTTTATATTTATTTTCTTAGCAGATGCTTTTCTAACCAAACCGTCTGTTTGGTTGCTACCATAAAGCGCACAAATCATATGACAGGAATCTGAGAATACACAACGCTTGCTAAGGCAGGCCTCGAATGCCAAAGTGAAGCCTAAAGCAGTGGCCAATAGAGTAAACTTCGAATCATGTCGCTTCTAAACTAATATGTGCGTTTCTTGTGCTGTTGGTCTGATATCCCTGAGGTGGAATTGAAAAGCTCCTCTGAATTCATAGATTTCATGTAATATTTATAGTTGTACGAAGGAAAGATTTGCCAAAGGGAATGTGGAGTTTGAATACCTGTGGCTTTAGTTAAGAAGTGCAAACAAAGACTGTTGCTTAATCCTTCGAATTTCTTAACATTCTTCAGTGACAGTAACATACAAATGGGCATGCACACATGAGACATTGTGATTAATGAGGTTATTGTTGATGGG
Source organism: Enteromius mattozi (assembly GCA_032359235.1). Lineage (NCBI taxonomy): Eukaryota > Metazoa > Chordata > Actinopteri > Cypriniformes > Cyprinidae > Enteromius > Enteromius mattozi. The sequence goes on from JAUMHE010000055.1 coordinate 15,950,147, forward strand.
TGGTGTGTGTGTTGTGTTATATTTAGTGTGTGATGTGCTTTAGGATAGAAACTGTCGCAATGATCAGCTAGTCTTTTAGATGGATTGCCTTGGTTTTTGTTTATTTCTATGTAAAAGCTAAATATTAAGAAATTTAAATAACCTTAAAACATATTTCTTGTTTTAATTAATATGAATAATTTGTCAACTTGAACAAGTTCCCGATTTCATTCAGAATGTGTTTCCACCAGCTGTTTTTGAGAACATTTTTTATGTAAACATGGTAATTGGCTAGTTGATTTTGAAATGTGTAATTTTGCACGTCTCTCCTTTGGGGCCTTTAAATATCAGTATGAAAGCTGTTGCATCTGTAGGTGGGGTGTGTGTGTGTGTGTGTTGAGACTTAGGCTTTAATTCAGATGACTTAACCTTGAATGCAATTGTGAAAGCTTAAGGCCTTCTTTATTTATGAAATCCATCAAAAGAAAAAAATATTCCACCTCCACCAAAAACATAACTTTTCTTGAAGTGTTTTGAGGCCTAATAGTCAGATTCACGAAATTGAGCAGTTCAGACCTCACGCTTATTGCTTGCCGTTTTAAATTTCTATTCGTGTAGCGGTGAGGGCGACAGTCCAGATAACTTAGAAAAGCATTGTGTAAGAGACGCTCTTAGCAAAAACGGAAAAGAAAACGGAGAAAAGGAGCTGAGAAGAGGGCAGAAATAAGTGGAAGATGGAAAGAAACCGAGGTATGAAGTGACAGAAGGGAAAGATGTGGGGAAACGCAGGCGTGCAGATTTCCCATAATTGATTTAGGGCCTGCTCCGAGCTGACATTCCTCAATAATCCAGTGGGACTGTTTTTAAGGATCGAGTGTGGCGGCCAACCAGCTCTACTATTCTCAATGCTTGTCACTGAGATGAATGCTCAAGCCTGGCTCGAGGAATCGTCTGCTAGAGGGTGTTGGAAATGCAGAGAACTTGATATGTTGAGCATTCAGAGTATATGCACAATGCTTTTGTTGGCGAAGTCAAATTTAGCCACATTGTGAAAATTAAGCACGCTTTTATGTGGCTTCCTAAAAAATGTGAAAAAAAGTGTCAAAATCCTTCCTTTTTTTGCAAGTATGAGACAGATTGTGAACATATGAGAACTTTGGTGTTCGTTTGAGTAAAATGTGTTCGAAAAACAGTTATCTACATTGTGAATCGTATGATTTTTTTTAAAAATACACTCATGTGGCCATTAGTGTGGCAATAGAAAACCGTCAATCCTTCCTTTGTTGCAGACCTTAGAGCACAAAACCAGTCATAACAAGCATGTATATTTGGTGTATTTATTCTTTTATGCCAAAAATCTTATTAATTCAGCTTCAGTTTTAAAAAAAAATGGACCCTTATGACTGGTTTTGTGGTGCACAGTCACATATAAGATTCTGAACACATAAGATAGATCATATTGAACTTTGGTGCTCAGTTGGGCAAAATGAGTTCAAATTTAGCTCGGAACATGTCAAAAAGCCAAAAAAACAGTTCTGTTGGTACAGACAGTCAAAAATAAACAGTCATTGTCCCGTATTGCAACCTGTTCCCTGTACAAACCACAGTAATGCCTCTCTTCATTTTGATGGCAGGTTTTGACATGTTGCGTAATAACGTGTTGTAAACACACTGAATGGATTCAGTCCTAAATGTTTTTCACAGGCCTGTGGTGTTTCCTAACATTGTATTTTAATGCACATTTACATGCTGAAATGATTTTCTGGTCAAGTCTTCGCTCTCCTGGAAAAGCCATTGAAAGACTTGGTCGTAATCAGTTTTCAGACTCCTTTTTCATTCGATTTCAGTCCCTACCTTTCAGCTCAAAAGCTTTCAGCACAATCCCGTGTTGTTTTAACGCAGTCTGGTTTTGGGCCTTAACAAGGAACCGAGCGACTCGCCAAACCTTGTAACTGCAGCTTTTGTGTTGCGGCGCCCACATCGGCAAACAAACACACCTCAGTGGAAACACATTTTAAACTGTTTAGTCTTGTCTTTTGGGGAAGAATAGCACAGGGCACACGCGCACACAAACACACGCTTTTGTAATGCCTGAGCATGTCATCACAGCTCAGGCCACATGTCTTTTACGGCGTTCCAGGCCTCCGCTGGGCATTTTTCCACATTCAGGTGTTCTCGCCCTGCCAGCAGCTCTTAGCACTTAAAATCTTTGAGACACAGTTGAGTCAATAGTGCTATTGTCGGTGTGTGCATGTGTGGGTTTTCTATGTCCATTTCTTGTGTGAATAAACTTTTAGTGTGTATTCAAGACACTGGCTGTACCTGTAAAGGTTGTCTTGGCTTACGTACCTTTGTGTCACTCGTGGGTTTTTTATCTTTTATTTTCCATCAAACACAAAAAGCTGAATTTTAGCAGATCTGCTCTATACAGTGAAAGAGAATGGGGACAAATTCTGTCGAACTCCAAAAATAACACGTTAACCCTTAAGTGTTTTCCTCGGGTCTTTAGCGACCCGGGACATAATTCTCTACACTCTCCCTCTTTTATTTTTCAGAATTAGACATCAACTTTCTTATTTCTCAGTCTATTCTTTCTAGTCTTTTTTTCTTTTGTAAGAAATGTATAGTGCCGCTAGTAGGGCTGAACAATTAATTGAATTTCTAATCGCAATTACAGTTACGGATGCTACAATTACTTAATCGTTCAAAGTCCGCTTTGAACAAAGAGCTTAAAATTTTTCTTTTTGCTACAAGTTATCTTAAGGGGTTTTCCATTGTTTTAATTATAGTTTAAGTTTAATATTATGATACCATGCATATACATGTTTTTGTCATTTAAAGAAACCAGTGCAATTAATAGTTGACATTTGAGACTATTGAAAAGCAATAAAAGTTTTTCAGTTTAAATGTTTTCAGATCATTTATTGTTTATATAAAAATGACAAGTTGCTTCAAACAATGGTATAAACATCATTCGGTGTAAATTGTTAATCGTTGTTAATAAGCGCGATTACAGTTTCAAGTGAATAATCGACAAGTTGGATTTTTGTGCAGCCCTAGGTATGTAAATGTGTAAGTAACTATATTTAAATATATGATGGCTTAATTTGTGCAATACATCTTTTGTAAAGCCACTGTTGACCATTCACTGTATGGCAAAATAGCAGCCTGAACATTCTTCTAAACATCTGCTTTTATTATTCCACAATAAAGGGCGTTGGTTTGGACTGATTTTTGGGTGTAAAACCCTTCTGACCTCAACGTGGAGTGTAACTGTACCCTCAACAGACTGAACATTGTTCTTACACCCCAAACGTGTGTGTTTGCTCACCACTGAGTGACGGAGAGATCTGATGATGGCATCCTGAAATGTAGTTGCCAAATGTTCTCTTTCTTGATGCTGATATCCCAACTGTGTAAACAGTCTTGACTGATGTCTACGTGTTTTCTCCAATCTTTCAAAACAATCTACTTTCCTATGGTCCCTATGATCAATGTGTGACATTCGACTAAAGGAACACGTCTATATAATTGCATGCTTTTATTAGTGCATTTTTCATTCCTTTAGATGTTTATGAACAACTAGTAGAATTTCATTCAGAGTAGTATCTATCTGTTTTAAGATGAAAGTCATTTTTTTTGGAACAGTTTTCTGGTAATTAACGCTAGTATAAATTACTGGGAAGTGGTTTATTAGATGGTCCACTTTGGACCAGATACAAGATTGTGGATGCAAAACCTAACAAAGTTGTTATTCCAGTAGTGGAAAGACACATTTCACACTGATTTATAAAACACAAGCTTATCAAATTTGTGTATTGCATTCATAAATCCACTGAGTAAAGCGTTAAAGGGACAGTTCACCCCAAAAATGAAGATCGTTATCATTTACTCACTCATATTCTTCCAAACCCACAAGACTTAAGCTCATCTTTGAAACACAGATATAGCTGTTTTTCATATTCTCGCCTCTTGTTTGCCAATCCATTGAAAGCACACATAATCAAAACCTTAACACATCAAAAAGATCTGTATGAGTCGAGCAAGCCTTTTAATTAACTGTTATTCACTTATATAAACACTGATCAATTTACATACACTGAGCGCATCAAATGTGTTTGGAAGGACATTGAGTAAACAAAGTTTCTCGACTAGTGATTGAAGCTCAGTAAACAGGCTCCGTTTCTGTCCTTCACAGATTTTTACAGTAGCACTGAAGCAGTGAGAAGATGTTGCATAATACAATGCGAAGCAGCAAACTTCTGTTGAAGAAACTTTTTCTCCATCTCGTTGAAGGTTCTTGTCAAACATAAACTCTCCTTAAACCCATCAGCCATTCAACTCGTGTCCTAGAAAACCGAGCAGTGCATGGTGCGAGCGTGTTCGCGCTCTATACTCTTTGAATTGTGTGAAACACTGCCAGCCTTGGCCTTCCCTCCTCCTTCCTTTCTCTTAGGAGAGCGGGAGTTGGCGTCGACCCTTTCTGCCACCCATAGCTTGCCCATCATCCCTCCCTCTGTTCCGTCCCTGCCATTACATATTCTGTTTATAGCCCTCGCTGGCTTTTCAAGAGCCGGGCCCTTCAGGAGAGATTCAAGCCCCCCGGGAGACTGGCGAACCAACCAGCCCTCCTCACACACACACACACACACCTTTGAAGCTGCTTGGGATGAGCATGTGTATAAATGTATTTTTTCATCAATTTATTAATCTGAAGCGGGCGCTTTGGAGTCGGCCAGGTTCAGACAGAAGCGGCACTTTGAGACGCCCTCTTTAACTCCGTGCTGGGATGTTTTTGACAAGATGCGAGTTGTTTATTCGATCTTTCAAGTCTATATCGGACTCTCAGCGGACTGTGGTGCTTATTTCCAGTGATACACATATATATATATATCAGGGACTGGTACAGTAACTCGTGTTTTTTCTTTGCCTGAATCCAGCTGTTCATAAACAAGTGCACAAGTAGATAGGGAGTAGGTATTTATCATATTGGTTGGCCACGTGATTGGGAATTTGTGTCATGACAGGTTGGTCACGTGAATTTGGCAGAAAACGGTTTGATTTATAAATTACTTCTGTGATTCATTCAAGTTCTATGAAATTCATTTTAATTGATCTATATTAAAAAAAAATGTATTAAGGTTAAAATAAATTTTCTTCATCAAAAAGCTACTTTATTGAAATCATGAAACATACAATATTTAACAGCAATTCATGAAAAGTAAAAAATATTTAAATTTTGTTTTTGTTTTTCTTATATTCATTTGTATTTTTGTATTCAGCTTTTTATTATTTTTCTGGGTTCCCTTTCAATGGTTTCATTAAATGTTAATAATCAAAAGTGTCTCTAAATAATTGATTAAAAAATGAATTTGTTATTTAAACACAAATAATATTATGTATTATATATTATAAAATACTGCATGTCTTTATATTTTTCTGGTAAATATATTGGTAAATATTTTTTTCTGGTATATATTCCTTAAATAATATTTTAATAACATTACATCATTACATTCACTAATATATTTCTGTCACAATTTCTCCCGATTAAACCAAATTTTTATTTTGACGGGTTGCTTTGAAGACCTTTAGGTTTCTGTTTGTAAATGACATGAAGACAGTTTTACTCAAGAAACGGTAAAATGCGCATGAAGCGACTCTCAGAGCAGTTCAAGAGATTATGTTCATGTTTTGAGGAAATTTGTCAAACTCCATGACATTCCATAATATAGAGTGAGTTACATTTTTATAATCGAATTCTGCAATTCTGTCTGCAATTTTCACATCACAGACCCTACATGAATTTCTGTAGTGTTGACAATGCACAATGGACCTTCTTGCACTCTAAATTGTCTGTAATGTGACCACATTTTAACTGTTTACTTGTTTCTCTTGTTAGTTTTGCTCAATTTAGGGGAGCTGGCTAAAATCAACATTAGCTCAGCAAATACACCCACTAACCACTATGATCTAACATTAAAACTTACGGCTAAAAACAGGACGGCCGCATAAGGATACAGTGACTTTAGAGGGGCCTTCATTACTGTGGGAGTTGATTTGTTAGTTCAGTGTCTATATTTGTTAGCTGGTGGTGTAGTGGGCGTTTTCAAACAGTTTACTTCTTGTGATGGTATGCTCTCAAAGACCTGGCCCCGTCTCACTGATGGAATATTCCAGATGTCTTTCTGTTAGAGCTCTATAGAGACTGCATTTATTGAGTGTGATTTGAAGAGTGAATATGACATCATTCCTGACTAAGGTCTAAAAATTCAGGGGAGTGTCAGAGTAATGCGAACACAAATGTGTGGAGGACTAGTAGTATCGCTTAAAATAAAAATGAGTCAATCCATTATCGATGTGTTCAAAAATAAAAAAAAGTACATTTTCAAGTCACATTATGATAATTGAAGATTTCAGTGTTACATCACTATATAAAAAGGTTCTGCAATTAGTTACAACTTAAAATTAAAGGTAACTTAAATATCTAAAAAAACAAAAAAACAAATGTGTTGTAACTGTACTTTTTAAATTTTATTTCTATTGAAAGGTGATCTATGAACAGTAGTTTCATTGCAATCATTTAACAACATCTATATATATATATATATATATATTTCTATGATGATCAGTTTAAGTGGTTTGACTCATCTACTATTAACAGTAAATTAAAAAGAAAAATGAAGTTAGTAATAAAATAACACTTGAAGGGCTATTTTATTATTTATTTACTATTTTAGTAGTTATTAATATTTTAAAATATCTTTTGTTTTCACTTTCATTTGCTTTAGTCATATTATTTACTTTTTTCCTTTTTTTTATATATATATTTCTATTTAGCTTTAACTAATAATTAATTTTAATTAATTGCAGCATTAATTTGACTATTTTTAGTCCTTTAACTTTTCAGTTGCCAAGGTAACATTTCTAATATTAGTTTAAGTATTTAATTTTTTTCATAATTAATTTTAACAATTAATGAAAACTTTTAAAATCCGTTTAGTTAACAGGGATGAAAGAACAATGCATTGAGTTTGTCATTTTAGCCTGCACCAGCATGAACCATTCACACCCATAGGGAAATGTATACCTCTGTACACAAGGACTCGGCCTAAACACTAGCTCTCTACAATGTGGAAAATGCTCTGGAAAACAATGCAATGCACTTCGTGTTTGTCCAACAAGAAATCGCAGCTGCTCACAGGTCAAAAATAAAGCCTACCATGATGAAATATAGGCCTGTTTGTCTGTGCATGTTATAGAGTTCATGCTTGTCGTATGTCAAACTAATACTGTCTCGTCATGTGCACTTTAAGAATACAAATATGCGTGCGTGCACTTATCATATGTCCCGCTAATACCCACTTGCCCCCTCTAGGCTGTGTGGTATCAGTGTTAGACCAGGTTAAAGCCCCCAACCGGCAGGCCAAGGTTAACCCCCTGTGGGCTGGAGGGGTGTGGGGGTCATCCGTCTCTCTTCAGGGTGATAAGGGCTCTTTGGCTGATTGATAGCTGGGCTCCGCACACCCTCTACCCCCTCGACTACAGCGGGGCCCCTCCGGATCATGTGTGGCCCCTCACGTGGAGACCAGGCTTTTATTTCACATTAAGAGCCATCAGTGCTCTTAAAACCAGAACACTAAGTGCTGGAGTGTACGCTAATAAAATCTGATTGTGCAGAAAGAGCGCGAGAGAAGGGGGGTGTGAGCGAGGGCAGCTCCCAACCAGACCTTCATCAGTCTGGTATTCCAAGCAGATGGTTTCAGTTAAAGCTTAGCCGAGAGAGTTGGAGAGAGGAGGCAGAGCGGGCCTGACATGCTGCGCAGTTGGAGTGTGGAAGGAGGGAAAAGTGATAGTGATGATAAGGAAATAAGTTAAAGGGGAGGGGTGAACGAGAGGAAAAGTGGAAGTGTGGAGGGAAGAAATATTATGCCTAGTTGGATGAAAAATGGGATGACAAAGTTGTTTCTAAATAGAAGTTTGGAGTAGTGGAACATGGAGGATGTGTGTCTGAGAATTTATCTGCTTGTTTGACATGTTTATGCTGTTCTGTATTGATGGATCAAACTGATTTGCTTTAAGTTAAGTGATGATAATATGTTACAATTTTAGCTGCACTAGCGACAATCCTGAAGGGGGCAGTTCATTGAATTCCACCAATCAGAAAAGCTGAATACCAAAGTACTACTCTGAAACAGCTTAGAGGCGAACTCCAAGTCCCATGATGCATTGCAAACATTATTAAAAAATTTTCACTACCGTTCAAAAGTTGTTCTTATGCTCAAGAAGGCTGCATTTGTTTTAGAACAGCAATATTGCAGTTTAAAATGTTTATTTTATTACATTTAACATGTAATTTATTTCTGTGATGCAAAGCTGTATTTTCAGCATTATTACTCCAGCCTTCAGTGTCACATGATCCTTCAGAAATCTGTCTAGCATGCTGGTTTGCTGTCAAATATTGTATTATTTTAATATCATTTTTTACAATTATTTTATGTTTTATTTGTTCAATTTAATTTAAAATGGCTTTAATGGCTCGTTTGATCAATTTAATGCAGTTTTTCCACAAAACTCAAATGCTGCTGCATTTAATGCTTATGATAAAATTATATGAATCAATAGTTTTGTTTTGTACTGTAGCTTTTTAGTTTGATTACATCATTTGCAGTGTATTATGTCATTGCGCCTTTGTCTTTGTCTGATTTTGTATCTTTTTAGAAAGTTTTTTTGCTTCAAAACCATGCTTATAATGTTGGTAAATGCATAAAACACATAATAAATCCCTAAATTAGTGGAAAAATAAGCTGCTGAAAGGTGGGTGGTCACTGTTGTGCTCCGTTCATAATCCAATCCTTGTATGCTCATGCCAGACGTTAACATAAACTGTCATCATCCCAATCAGTTCTCTCTTCAGGTCAAATACTGTCATGATGGAGCAACAGTTTGAAAAAGTAACAATGCATATATACCGGTGTAATTGCATAGGCATGTGAAAGTAACTCTTATCACCTATCAGTCCTGAGGTTTGTTGTCAACACAGTTACGCAAGAGCATGAGTAGAAGCTGGTCCACTTGTAATGCTATGCATTGGCTTGTATGTTGTTTTAATAAGCCTAATAAGCCCCAGACCTCTATTTTCACTATTATCAGTGTTGTCTCATTGCCCAGCATGAGCAGGTCCTCGTATGTATACAAGTGGCCCTCTGGCCCCTGCACACCGTCACATCCAGGCGAGGATCTCCGATAACTATCATATTTGTTTTAAGGCCCTGCTTCAGCCCACAGGTCAGACAGAGGCCACGAAAACACTCGTGAGCCGCGGCACTGATATAGACAGCTGAAGCACAGCAGTGCTGGCATGCTAATGATAAGACGACACCTCCAGCGTTACACGTCCAAGAAAGAATGAAGCTATTCTTTCCCTCTAGCTTTATTTGTTTTGTCTTGCTCTCGGTAGGTCACGTATGTCCCATCGTCACAGGATATGCCCCTCTGCTCGTGTAGCACCTCCTGAATATCCTGCTCTGTTTTTCCTGCTTCTCCCCTCCATCCCGACTCCTTCCCCTCCTCTGCGCCGAACTCCAGATGTAAACGATTAGCTCGTTTAACAAGGCCGCTCCAGGCAAGGCGCTTTGCAACAACAACAGTCCCAAACACTCGACTAGCTTTCTGTGCAGCTTTCTGAAGTATAAAACCATGCTAGTCACCGTCATCCGTTTCCTTGAGATCTTGTAGAAGCAGTTGTAAATCTGAATCTTAAAAAAAGCACTTTTTTTTATATTGCATTTTATATTGGCATCACAAATTTCTTGATTTGGGTCAGGATTGTCTGAATGAGGTAAAATGGATCCAGTGTAACCCAACTAAACATGTCCATAACTACGATGACCTCTGGCCTGATGAAATCTCCCTAACCTTTGAACAAACCTTAGTGTAAATCAATTAGACTCATTAGATAGTCACAATGTTCCACCGTCTTGCTAGATTCAATTGAGTTCCAGCAACAGGCTCGCTTTTCTCCCTTTTGTAGATTAATGACAACACCTGACTGGTTAAAACATTTGCGAGTAACGGTTTGTAATACCCCTAAAACTGTTAAGGTCAACAAAAATGTCATTTTTGACAGTCACACATATCTTGCCTGTGCTAAAGTCCCTTTAAAGTGAAATGTTGTTCACTTGGCGGCCATATTGGTAGGCAAACAAATACATTTCCTACTTATGATATATCTGTTAAGGTCAACAATAATGTGTTGTTTGTCTATTGCACACATCTTGTAAGTAGCTGTGTTTCCATTACCCTTCAAATTGTGCAAATTAAAAAATACGCCCAGTGGAAATGCGTCCATTTTTCAAAAACTCCCATATATCGCATTGCAAAAGTGCAATGGAAAAAGTCACTAGGAAAAAAATTCACTTATACTAGCCTCACAGTTGTAATATAAATGCTGTCATTTTGCAATAGATTTTATCGACATTTATAAAATAGTGCAAAGCTTTTGGTTTTTTTTGTTTAAAGTTGTAGGTTTTTTTTCTACTATTGAAGACTACTATTCTTCAAAATATCTTCCTTTGTTTGGCAGAACAAAGAAATTCATACAGGTTTTGAACTACTTGAGGGTGAGTAAATGATGACAGAATGGAATTTTTTTGTAAACTGTTCCTTTAACTGGTGGAATTCAGTTTGAAATTCATTATTTTAGCCTTTCACATAGTGAATAGAAGATTTTAAGATTAAGCACTAATAAGTGGCGTTCGTTAACGCACCTATTGCTATCCACTTTTTGATTTTAACATCAGTCTGAGCAAATACAAACAACATAATTGATATTCACGAGCCAAGCTGTCTGTCACAATTTAGCATGTTTTAGGTAATTAATTTATTAGTTTTATTGTTAGTCTTCACAGAAACAATAATGTCTCAAGCACCACCACAAGCCCATAATTCACTAAGAAGATTACTTTAATATCATATTTCAAGTCATTTCCAAATCTGAGAACAATGGAATCATACATTTATCTCAAATCATGCTAAATGAACCGAGGGTAAAGGTGAGTGTGTTTTAAGTATGTTTGACATATTAGGCATTGCAATTTCTCTTATTAGTTGATCTACAGTTGATCCATTTCTTCCTCTCAAACTGCCTCTTCCCTGGCACCCGAACCTGGATTTAGCTTGTGAGCTCAGACCTTGGGATTCCCCGCACACGTGACTCTCCATTGTTAATTTCTAAGATGGGTTTAGCCTGCATTTGAGTTTCTAAGATCATTTTAGCAGAGCAGGAGCGAGGCAGCTATGGTGTTGTCCGCACAGCACTTAAGAAGGAATGTGTGTGTTATGTTGGACTGTAGAGAGGAAAGGACAGTGTGTGTGTGTGTGTGTTGGCAAGTGCAGCACTGGTAGTGAATGGGCTCTTTGAGTGTTTTAGACTGGCATGTGTGACAGGACAAAGAAACCAGAGCAGCAGCTCAGAGTCTTACAGCTGAGCTGACACACACACACACACACACCTTACACTCGTTTAAACTTTACTGCATCTTTTTTTCTCCTCATGCGTCTCCTCATCACTCCCACTCACTCAATTATATAGCAATTCTATGCCTCTTTCTTGAATGCGCTGTCATAGGAACATGAGGTCTAGCTGAATGTGGTTTGCTATTGGACGAAATGGTTTATTTTTTTTAAATCAACATTTAGTCAGTTTGCATTAATAATTACTGGTCTTTATTGATTGAGCACGATTGTTACTCAACAGGAAAAATAAAATGGCTTTGGATGACTTCACCCATCCTAGTTGGACTAACTGCTTTAGTCCAGCCATCTGTACTTTTCAGTTTTTGGATTGAATCAAGTCCTGGTGGATATAATAAAATCCCATCCTAAACTCATTAAATGTCCTGTTTCAATTAAATCGTATCAAGAAGTATTTGTGATGATGCATTGAGCTCTGGAGTGCATGCAGGAGATGCAGGTTTGAGTACAGATTGCATTGTTTTCTGATCTCATATCGTCTTTCCTATACACTTTAAGGACATTTTTAGAACAGTAGTGTATAGTAATGAGTATATTAGTGATATATCTGCCAGCTAGCTGATAAATCAGCTCTAAATATTTGGCCATTTTCAGTTATCTTTAAATAATTTTGATTTAGAACTTTAGTTAGATGGGACAGTGTAATGAGAGGAAGCGAAGCAGGAGAGAGATAGGGTCTGGGATCGGGAAAGCTCAGGAGTCGGGATTCGATCACAGGATGCCTGTATCGCTATGACACTGTATGACTTCCCATGAGTCTATCGGGGCCTAAATTGTTACATATATTGAGCAAATATCGTTCAGTAATTGTGTGTATAAAATGAGTTTTTAATTGCTGTTTTTGAGTTGTTGTAGTTTTAGATTACATAACACATGAACTTTTTTCATTTGTGTGTGTGTGTGTGTGTGTGTTCAGCTCAGTTTATGTGCACACTTGTGTTTTATAGTTTTTTTCCTTCCAGTCCCCTGCTGTGGTATTACTTATTTTAGCTTAAGCTCAGTAAAACTCTGCAAAAAGGGGCAAGCGCTGTTTTAATAACAACTCACTACTCTCTCTCCTCGTCCTCTGTTGCTGTCGGTTTCTCTCCTGGTTCTTTAGTGGTTAATCTCTGACATGTTTCGCTTAATGCAGAATAGTTGCCAAACAAATGTGATTAAATGGCGCAGAGACTTTGACCCAGAATTAGTCTCAGTGAGTGAGGGCCGTGGGGTAATGCAACACCTCGCTGGGCTCCGGTGCCAGCGGCTCGCTTTGGGCCTGTGTGCAAACACACTCCGACTCTGCTTCAGCTGTCACTCAATACTGTGTTTGCCCTTCAGGTTAATGGTGAAAGGTCAAAGTTCAGGGTCAGAAGCTGAGTGGGTTTCTGGAGACATGTGCTTCCCACAAAGCCTTTTCCTCAGCACTAGCATTGACTGTTGGAGGTTTTACAATCGACTAATATTCGTGAACTTCTCTTTTATGTAACTGTTCGCTATAGCTCAGAAGAAAACACTTCTTGCTGTTTCAATAACAAGTCCTTGACCCTGAAGATCAGTCTTGATAGTTTCTATATAGGCTTACGTGTTTGTTGTGTGTCATCGATTCTTCGTCCTGAAGTGAAGTCGTGTTGTAATGAATCTTCAGAAATCTCGCTCATCTTTTTGTCGCTTGAAGTGGAAGATTTGCCTTGATTTGAATGCATCCTTCTGACACTTGTTCAGTCCAGGTCTTTGTCATTAATTGAACTCATGGCTTTGGCTCATTGAGGAAGTTCATCTCAACTCTCTCTGTAATTGGTTATGTACTTAGACTGAAGTGTATTCACGTAAAGTTTAAAAGATGGGTTGAATGGTGAGTTGCTCGCAGCCTTGGATTCAAAACACCATCTGAACTCGAAGAAAAGGAGGTCAGAAATGGGTGAAAGCCAGGGCTAAAGACATCAGACCAGCTGTTGAACTGGGAAGAAAAGACACACTTTTATATTATGTGTCTGATTTACTTCAGCATGCTGGTCAGATTAATCTCAGGTAAAATCATTTCTTGTTCTTTCGCTGTTTTCAGCAACTTCCAAGCATGTCTCCGTGTCTCAGGAGGTGCGTACAAAACTAACTTTTCTGTGATACAAACCTTTCATAACTTTTTCATATTCACATTTTTGCCGCTACATGTGAATATATATTAAAATCTACTGACTGTGAGGATCAGTGCACAGTCACATGAAGCCTCCGTTCCTCAAAAGTTTCCTCCATTATGTATTTTCTTCTGAATTCATGTCAATTGAGGAGATTTTGCTAGAAATATGATACAATGTAATATTTTGTAAATACGCTATTTCATAATAAAAAAAGATATTACTATAATTTAATAATACTACTACAACTAAGTATTAGTATTAAACAAAATATAAGGCTATTATTATTGTTGTTGTTGTTATTCTTATTATAAAAACAATATACTAATACTACTAATAAAACATTATAATATAAAATAATATAAAGCACAGTTATTGTTAGTAGTAGTAGTAGTAGTAGTAATTGTTATATACATTTTTGTTGTTGTTATTATTATTATTATTATTATTATTATAAAACATTAATATTCGGCAGTTTCTACTACTACTGCTAATGATACAAACATAAGTGCTGTCAAATAGTTAATCACAATTAACTGCCTCCAAAATAAATGTTTAATAATGTTTACAGAATATGTATACTGTGTATGTATGTGTGTGTGTGTGTGTGTATATATATATATATATATATATATACACACACATATATATTTAAGAAATAGCTTGTTTATATATGAAAAATATGCAATATAAATTATATTAATATAAATATTT